>VZSF01007796.1:2255-358699 GCA_013398295.1 Chionis minor | reverse complement strand
AAAAAAAAAAAAAAAAAAAAAAAAAAAACCAAAAAAAAACCACACCAAACCACCAACCCTTTGAATTTGCAATGAATTATTACATTATTTTATCAGTTCTTTCATATCAGAATGTTAATTTACTGTTATTTTTGACAGAGTTTGCCTGTTGTCATGGGTTTCATGAACGAAAGAAAGGAGCCTTTCTATAAGGTTCTTTTTTCTGGTGAAGCTTCAGGAAGGATCACTTTGTGGCATGTTCCTGATGTCCCTGTGTCAACGTTTGATGGTTCACCAAAAGGTTTGGCAATTCTGTGCTCTTGATATGATCTTTTTTATTATGTGTTTAAGTCAATTTTAATGAAAATTTATATTCTTATGAAAATATCTGCACGCTAGGAAGTGACGCTCATTTGTTCATTGTGTGATGATTGTCTATAGTTAGAAAGAACAAGACAGTAATGAAGATGAGTGTCCAGAAATTCTTCATGGAACTGGACAAATAAAAGTTCCTATTTCCTTACCATCTTCCCATAGGCACATCTCTACCAAATGTCAGGAAAACTTAATTCTGCTTCTGGTTGTTCATACGGACATACAAAAGAAAGGATTTAGCGAGATGTGACCTAGTGTTGCAGTAGCAACTGCTGAGTTGCCATTGCTAGGCTGCAGAAAGGGGTAAGCTAGGGGAAGTGATGAAGAGTTGAAAATGTGTATTTTGCTTTTTTTTTAACTCAAAAAAAAAAATCCAAACAAAATCTAAAAATTCCTGACTCTTTTCCCTCCCCCTTTAGAGATCCCAATTACAGCAACATGGACTCTTCAGGAAAATTTTGATAAATACCATTCAATGTCAGAGGGCATTATTGATCATCTTTGTGCATCTAAAGATGGAATTGAAAGTGCAGTTGTCAGTTCCTCTGTATACATACCCAGTCTTGATAAGCTCGTGTGTGGATGTGAAAATGGGAAAATTTTTGTAACACTAGGTTTAAAAACTGCAAGAGCAAGACTTTCAGAAAACACATGTTTGCTGAAAGGTAAGCTTTGACAATTTTGTCTAAATTCATCTCAGTCAAGTGCAGAAGACTGCATGCTTCTGACATCCCCTCCAGTGATCCCTGTAAAAATTCTCTGGAAAATAAGGGTTATGGCCAGGAATTGAATGAGGAAAATGGAAGATTATGATCTTTCTCCCTCTCTAGCTGATCTGGCAGATGACAGCTTAGTACTACCAAGGTGCTTTGCAATGTTAGGAGTTCTGGAATGGCTGTGGGGATGGAGTCACCTGGAAGTGAGATGTGGGATATCATGATAGGGAGAGTAGTCATCTTTGTCATTTTTCCTCTAAAAGAATCATTCTGCTGAAGGAATTAAAAGGGCACATCTCAGTAGATGAAGCTCAGAATGCAGACCTTTGTTATCCCTTTTAGGAACATGTCCAAAATTCTTTGATCCCATGTAAAGGATTGTCGTATTTAGTCTTTTGAATCTCTTGACTTTTAGCAAATGTACTGTAAAATATGGACCCTCTGTTCTTAAAGAACGGAAATACTTTGTGTACCATCTTGTTTCAGATAATCTACCTTACAAGGTTCTGAACGGTCATAGTAGCAGAGTCACTTGTTTACTTTATCCACATGATAAATCAGTAAGATTTGATCCGAGCTGGCTGTTATCAGCGGGCCAGGATTCTATTGTGATCTGCTGGGATATGTTTACTGGAGGCATATTACACCAATTTAGTCTGCAGTCTGGTCCAGTGACACAGCTCTTGCGATCTCCAGAAAACTACAAAGTAAGTAAAAGCATAATAAATGATGTCTCAAAAAAATAAAAAAGTATCCCTAGATATGTATGTGTGTCTATATATATGAGAGAAAAAACACTCTGGCAGTACTTTGATCCTGCAGCACTTTATCCTTTATTTACATTCATTTAATTGTCTTATTTGGAAGTTGCTTTTGATTTCAGGGGGTACATTTCTTATTAGTTTGTAATTTCAGTGATTCAGAAAAATGTTCCTAAACCTGTGATTTATTAAATTCAAGCTCTTAATATTCTATTCACCATTTTTCATATCATGGCTGTCAATCTGTACGTTAATCTGATTATCTCCTAACTTCTGAAGTTAAAAAGTATAATTAGGGTAGAGATCTGAGCATGGTAAGTAAAGATTTGGATGAATAGTATTTTAACCTAAGTCTGTATGCTTCATTGTGCTTCCTGACACATCCTTGTGGTCCTTCGCATGTATTTTTTTGTGTTTTATGAGCTTTAGAATAATTTTGTATATTTCTAAGTGAGTTTTGAGGTAAAAATTTAGGATAAGGTTGAAGTGAAGTAGTGAACGCTCTGTAAAATTTTGTTGACTGTTTTGTGCCCACTGTATTCCATGGAGCTAGGATTTAATCTTTTTCCTCTTAAAAAGCCTGTGAAGACATATTTTGATACTTATTGTTGACTCAGAGTTCACTTATGTATGAACATTAAGTAATCCAAAAAGTGTTTTGCAGTGGCATAAATTCTTAATGTTTGTGAAGCACTTTCTAGCCCTTTTTCTGGAAACTGGGTGGTGGATTTAATGCCTGCTTAGATGGTGTTTCAGTTTTCTTTATGGGGCTAAATTTTTCTGTAGGGTGAATTCCTTTGTGTGTCACCAAAAGTACTTGCAGGAGGGAGAGACCTTGCAGAATCAGATCCACACAGTGTGAAATTAAATTGTAACATACCAAATTTTTTGTTCGAAATACTGCATTGTCTTTGGCTTTCGTGTCATAAGACCTGTTGTAATTTTATACTGCAGAAACAGCAGTTCGGTTTAAGGTAATTTTTCTACTACTTTCTCTTCTAGGAGAACTGCTACTGTATAACTGGTTATATAATCACTGCTTCAATAGGCTAAGTATTATGAATAAATGGTATTTAAATAATTGGTTTTTTAAAAAATGAAAAATCAGAGGAGATTATATGTTTTCCTCTCAGGAGATCGGTAGTACAGCTAGCCTGTTAAAAACAGGTTGCAGATGTAGGCTGAAATAAAACGTCATTTTCTAAAATAAGTACTGGGAAAAAGAGAAATCACTGAACAACTTTTACCAGGTATGTTAAGATGGCGTGGTTCAGTGTTGAAACTGAAATTCTTTCTGTTTTGCAGCTAAAAGATCACAGCATCGTGTGCTGTGTGTGCAGTGATCACTCAGTAGCAATTCTGCACCTTCAGAAGAGAGTATGTCTCTTACATGCCAGAAAGCATCTGTTTCCTGTGAAGAAGATAAAATTTGACCCTCTTGAAAATCTGCTAATTGTTGGGTGTGAAGATGATTCAGTTTATATTTGGGAAGTTGAAACAGGTAATAGTAACACAGAGGGGTTTTTTGTTCATTTTCCTTTAGTTTTGTCTGTGATGTGATGTTATACAAACCTAATTTACAGAAGACCAGAAATACTACCACATTGAACATATTAATTAGAGAGTTTAAACACTTATAAACAAGTAAGAAATGCTTAAGTTGTATCCTGACAGTCAGATGATCAGCCAGCATTGCAGTGATTGAGTAGAATATTTCTGGAAGCTATAAATAAAATGTAAGTTATTCTCTTTAGTTATTAAAAAGAATGAAGTTTTCAGTCCTAGAAATCCCAAGTTACAGCACAAAGTTTGGCTTTCTTCAGGAAAATCACAATCTGAGAAACCTTTTGAGTTAATAATCATTTAATAGTGGAAGATAACTGCCAAGCTCACAACTGTGTAGTCAGTCAGGAAAACTACAGCTGAATGTTTCAGGTTAAACTGTAGGTTCCCAGGTGATTTTGAGAGTGGAATGCTGATTCACAAGGGTAATAACTGTAGTTATTTGACGGACAGAAGGATTAGGAGCTGTGGTGGTACTAGACGTCACAATACAGTGTTTCTATGTGATTCAGAGCTATGTGTCCCGCAAGGGGCAGTTCAGAATGAGTCTAGAACCACTAAAAGGCACAGCATAGTAATACTGCATGAAAACATAGTTTTACTAATGTAATGCTGAAATTAGCATTTACTTTACAAGTTATTACAACACATTCTCTAGGCTGTCTGCTTTGGACAAAAAATACCCTTGTTCTTGGCAAAATGAATGCAGCAAAATGAATTACAAGCCTGTTGTGTTAATAAGCTATTTAATATCATTAAGCTTCTGGTATAGGAAATGCCTTCTGATACTTACTCTTTTCCCAAATGTGCTGAGTTGCTTCTTTAAAAAGATTTAGAATAAGAGTAAATTGAATTAACAATTATAGTCAGTTAAAACCCTGGTTTTACATTGGTATTTTTTTCCTATAGCTACTCAAAGATAGGAAGTTCTCTTATTAAGTTCTCATATTTTTGCATTGTATTTTGAGATTTAAAAATTATTTTACATCTTTTTGTTCAAAAATATCAATAAAAAAACTGAGAAGAGGTGTGACCTTAGGAGACAATTGGATTGTATATAGTGTTGTACTTATTTTTCTTTACTATCTTATTGTTACTGAGTGACTATATGATGGTTTTACGTATAATTTTAGCTTTAGTTGTGCTGTTGGGAAGAGCAGTGCAAGGTTAAATTTTCAAAAGTAAATACTAGACTCTGAAGATATTCTAAACTTGTTATACTGCTTTTATTGTTTCCTGTGTAACTTCAAATTCTGTTTTCTGGTAAATATCTAAGGTTCTTTGTATGTGTGTTCTGCTATTTATGTAGATGCATGATATTACAGTTTTCAGTGCATTTTCTCCAGTCAGGAGAGGGCATGGCTTCTACCCTTCTGCTCCCTGCTCTTTCTGGAAGGTTTGTGGAACTGTGCTGTCTTGGGATCTTTCTTCCTGTCTTGTCCTTTCTCTAATCCCTTCATTTTACTCGTCTCTGTCGGCACATCTGCAATATGGCAAACTGTTACTTCCCTGTCCTCTTTTCTCCTCCCTGTAAAAGGAAGAATGTTTCCTCTCCAATGTGTTCTTTTTGGTTCCAAAAGATATGACTAGATCTCATCATTATTTTCCCCCTGTAATGGCAGCATGCACTGCCTATGCAAATAGTATTTCTATTAAAAGTAAAAATGGTGAGCTATACCTGCCCCATACTTTAGCATAAAGTAAATAAAGCAGCAAAAATGAGAAATTAACTTGATTCTTATCATTGCCTAACTGCGTGTCTTGTAGCGATTGCCAGAAAGTCACCTTTATTAGTGGTAAGCTATTAAAGGTAGAATGGAAAGATACTGTACTAGATGTCCGCTGTAACTAAGCGAAGTAGAGCAAGCGTCTATATGTTCAGCAATCATTAATAAATACATGTTTTTATGGGGAAGTTTGTGACAATGCTGCCAGTCTCCAGCTGTTCTGTCCATCTATTCATTGCTCCTTTAAAACTAATGTTGAAAGCAGTTGAGACACTTAGAGGGTAAATCTTGGTATAGAATGTTTTCTTTTATTTCACAGTTGAAAAGGACACTTCTCAAAAACATGTAGTCATAGACAGGCTTCTTTTCCCAAGTACATACCAATTTGAGAGTGAGAAATCAGGGTTATTATACCTAAATATTTATTATCATTTATGTAGAGTCACCTTTCATTAAAAGGATTAGTGTGCACTTGAAACTCTGCAGTAAAATTGAGCAAAGAAATGTAATAAAGAACCACAGAATATCTTGTTTCCTTACAAATCTGTTATAGCTATCATTTTTAAATGTTTTGCATCAGCTGTTTTCTATCAGAATTTAATCTTATTGTTTAAGAAGGGAAATAGACGAGATATTTTAGCTCTAAAATACTGACATTGAGCATGCAATGATTATTTTTCATACGTACTTTTATGATGCATTTATTCTGGATCCGTCAGTTTGTGCTGCTATTATATTTGTAGGGTGCAGTGTAACAGCTCCTATGTTAAAGCTCACAAGGTGGCAGGTCTTAACGTGCCTCTTGATAAGGCGTTGGATTCTAAGGGGACTCTGACCCCATAGTATGTCAATGCAATGCTTAATTTCCTTCTTAAAAAAACAAACAAACAAAAAAACCCCCCAAATCCAAACCAAAAAAACCTCAAACCAACCAAACAAAAAACCCCCATAAACTTTAAGCCAAAATAACTATGCTAGTGACATTAAAAAGTATAATTTAATCTGTCATAGCACAGAAAATTAATTTAAAAGTTGAAATGCTAACAAAGCTGATTTCTAAAGCTGTAGAGGCATCACAAGAAAAATACACTAGTTCATATCAAGGCACATCTTTAGTAGGCCTTGTGTTGCACACTAGTGTCTGCAGGAGGATAGTGTACAATAGAATTGTTCCTGTGTTGTGCACTAGGAAGGGGGTTAGTTTTGTACTTTCACACTTTTAAGATAAACATCTTTATTTTCTTTGTTTTTGATATTTTTTTTTGTGGAAAGCGTATATTCGGGTAAAAAAAATTTTGAAGATTTATGTATATCCCACATCTAAAAAAAAATCATACAACACCCTTTTTACTTTTTTAGCCTTTTGGTATTCATGTTACTTCATGGAACGTATACTGTTAACTAGAATTAGTGCTGACAGGTCATGGGTATTCCAGATTTCTGGGGCTAAGTGAATAATTGCTAAATAATTCACTCTGTCATTTTTAAATTGAAACTTTTGGCAGTTGATTTAAAGTCGTCATCTGTGTCGGCCCGAGAAAAGGCAGTTCCATGTGTGTTGTTACGAGAAGGCCAGGTCTGCACTGCTCGGGAAGGCATCTTGCAGGGTTAAATGGTACCTGGGCAGTATGTGCCTTTGAATTAACTACTGACAGTGGGGAAACTTGTCTCCCCACAGTGTGGTGTAATGAGATTCTTCCTTAATTTAAAAACAAAACCAAAAAACCCAAACAAAACAAACAATTACTTCTTTCCTAGATTTCTGGGCAGTAAATATTGTGGAATGAATTCAGTGCTGCTGCTGTTTGTGCTTATCAACATGGAAAATGACTAACTCATTAATTCTGTAGAAATGCTAGACCAAAATACAAATTGCTGTTTCTATCAGC
The DNA here is from genome assembly GCA_013398295.1 of Chionis minor. Classification (NCBI taxonomy): domain Eukaryota; kingdom Metazoa; phylum Chordata; class Aves; order Charadriiformes; family Chionidae; genus Chionis; species Chionis minor. The sequence goes on along the minus strand of VZSF01007796.1, from coordinate 351,689 downwards.
ATACGATGCCCAGGGCAGCCCAACGAAGTTAAGGTCTGGAGACAAAATTATGTCTCAGATGCAACTTTATTTAGTACAGGTAGATAACTTCACACTAAAGTATAGGGAATTCTTTGTACATCAGTGAGGTTTAATAGCATAAGACTATAATGGTACCATAGAGACAGAAATAGGAGTATACTTTTAATTGTCTCACCTTTAGCTGCAAAAATGCTGCCTACTAAACTTAATGCCATGGCTCATACATATTACATATTCAGAAAGAGTGCAGATAGTTAAAAGTGGTTTTTAATTGCTGTTTCTGTGTCTCTTCTTACTAGTATTAAGTAAGAATGAGAGCTACAGTCACCACCTCTTAAGGAATAGCTGGAACACAAGAAGGAACAAAAGTTATTTGCTTACATTAGCAATTAAGAAATTAATTATTTTTTTGTTCCTGTTATCCATTGGTAACTAGAATATACCGTCTCCAGTGAATACCTGCGAAAGCCTACTAGGATATACTGTAGTTGGTTTAATGTGAGTTATATCTGTGTTGCAGGAGAACACAAGAGGTCATGGCATTGATCCTTGAAATTGTCCTGACCTAGATCAAGAGCTGTGTAGATATTTCAGTGCCCCTCAGGCAGACGAAGCGTTGTTCAGATGTGTGGGGAAAGACGTACACAAACCTCTGCAGAAACTCAGCAGCCTCTGGTTACGATTGTCACCCATTGGCAAACGAACAGGCAGCCGTGCATGGTGCCACTTGCCTACGCAGTTACCTGTGAGCATGTTCCCTGACTCGCTCACATAGGATAAAGTTTAAGTGGAGCCTTGTGCTTGGATTCCATTACGGAAATGGGCAGAAGATAAAATTTTTGTTATTTCTATAGTCAGTGTTGTGTGGGTTTTTTTATTTTTCTTCCGGCTATGCAGTTAGCTTCATGACTGAGGCTTTGCCTCGTTAAATGAAAGTGAGTGGAGGACCTGATTTTGTGTCAGACTTGTATATCACTGTAGTTTAAAAAACTGAACAGTGTTACTGTACTAGAGTTAATGGATAACTGGGAAAACAGCCAGTCTGTTTATCATTTCAGGCTGTGGATCAAGGAATTTCCATGAGTATTTCAATATTCACACTGTTGTAGAGTCAGCAGTAATTCTGTTGAATTTGACAGATGACTTTACAAAAGTTTTGGGGCATCTAGTGCCCATGGCTGTCTTTCAGTTACACCAGTTTAGCTCCAGAACTGTCCTTCCATGAGGTAATTAAGACGGTGACCTCTTAGGCAGATCAAAGACTTCATTATGCATAAGAATTCAGTGCAATTTCCTGTGACAGGCTGACACATTTTTTCAAAAAGCATTCTGAAGTTTTCAAAATTTCTAAGTAGTCTTTTAGCATAATAGGTTTCATAATAGGTTTTTTAGACTTCATAGCATGGAAGAAATAAATATCGTCGCACTGATTAAAATCCAAGCCAGTACTAACAAGCCTGTATCAGGAATAGTGTGGCGAGCAGGACTAGGAAAGTGATTGTCCTGCTACACTCGGCACTGGTGAGGCCCCACTGTGTCCAGTTTTGGGCCCTCGAGATGAGAAAGACACTGAGGTGCTGGAGCGTGTCCAGAGAAGGGCAGCGGAGCTGGTGAGGGGTCTGGAGAACAAGTCTTGTGAGGAGCGGCTGAGGGACCTGGGGTTGTTTGGGCTGGAGAAAAGGAGGCTGAGGGGAGGGAGACCTTCTCGCTCTCTACAGCTACCTGAGAGGAGGCTGTAGCCAGGTGAGGGTTGGTCTCTTCTCTCAAATAACAAGCAATAGGAGAGGAGGAAATGACTTAAAATTGTGCTGGGAAAGGTTTAGCATGGATATTAGGAAAAAAATCTTCATGGAAGGGGTTGTCAAGCACTGGAACGGGCTGCTCAGGGACGTGGCTGAATTGCCATCCCTGGAGGTATTTAAAAGACTGGTAAATGTGGTGCACAGGCACACAGTTTGGTGGTGGTGTTTGTGGCCGTAGGTTAATGATTGGACTCAATGGTCTTAACAATCCTTTCCAACCCAGGGCATTCTGTGATTCTGTTCTGTGATTGTACTTCGTGTACAACTTGTTGCACCGTTTCTTCGTGCGGTTGCCAAAGATACCTTATTTTATGTGGTCAAAGGGGGCTGCTTTTATTCCAAGTAAACAGGCATTTCAATATAGTATTAAATACCAAGAGTGTAGTTGACTTCAAGTGTAATTTACCTTACATAACTTGAGATTTCTATCTATAGTTAAGACATGTACCTATGAGCTAGTAGTTCGTGTTGGTTTTGTAATGAGCAGGAGGAGGGAGGAATAAGTAAAAGTCTCTATCTTTTCCCCATTGACTAGGAAGGGAGTCTAAAGAAGGGGGGAGGGGGGTGGCGGGGAGAGCAAAGCTAATTGCCTGCCACTATTGCAAAATAAGATGAAATGAATCCCATCCATTTAGTCCTTTGGTTTACAGAACAAAGTAAAATTATTCTATTCGATGTTTAAATGTTATTGCACATGCATGTGGGTAGTGATATAGAGAATGATACAGAAGCCATGAACTAATATCTTCGTAGTTTAACGTATTTTGCCTAAATTTTAATATATGGATACAGCAGCTTTCCATTACAGTGGAATATCTTTCCATGACAATAAATATTGATCTAATAATACATTTGGAATACTAATAATACATGTGTACAGGATATGTTCAAAACTTATGTGTGCTAAAAGACAAATATGAAAATCAATAACAAATTTTGTTCTAATTAAAGTGCAGAATATTTTTTCCAGTCCACTTCAATAAGGAAATTAGCTGTTATCTATACTGCTTTTACATTTTCCTAAGCAGTTATCTTTGCTTTTTTTAAAAAGGTAAATATTAGTACGATAAGACGTGGTCGTACAAGGATCAGTGGGGTTTTTTTTCTTGCTGTATACAGCATATGGCAGCACATCTACCAAACTGCATTTCTATCTAATATACATCAAGAGTGAGGCAGGAATGGGCAGACTTTAAAGAGCAATCTTCCTTGCTCAGAGGTAGCAGTCATCATTTTTCAGAGGTAGGTTTAGTCTTTCAGTTAGTACTAGTTTAATGTGAATTTGTTCCTTGAAGTTCGTCATGCTTGCAGAATGAATCATCTACTAATTTCCTCTCATTTTCTTCTGCCTTGCGGGTCTTGTTCTGTTTTATTGTTTTACTACATGCTTAGTGTGACTTTAAAAATAGAATAGCATCACTTATTAATGTTTTTTTGTTCAATTATCATAATGATACACAATTAACTTTACACTGGCTGCCTTGTATTTTTCATACTCACCCAGGGAATACAAGTTTTGAGAACTTTCTTGCATCGTGCTAGCCCCAGTGCAGAAAAAATTTGAAACATGCCTGAAGAGTGTTTTTGCTGAGGTTAGATCTCCTGTATAGTCAAAATGAAGTGTATGCTTACAATCCGTACTAAAAAACGTCAGAAACATCAATAAGTAGTAGTTTGGATTTCTGTAGTTAGCCATGTTTTGGGAAGATTGAGTCCAGTTAAGTTGTTCAGATGGCAGATGGAATAATTTGAATAGAGAGTATGTAAGATGCTAAGGCAAAGGAACTGAGATGTGCTGGGGCGTTACTGCTCTTGAGTTTGAGAAGATGTGGTGGCTCAGTAGTCTTACAGACTTACCTGGATATGCTGGGCATTGTCTTACTGCATTGCTATCTACAACGCTGCCATAACTGTTATTGTTAATGTGCTATATTAGGATAAATTTAAGTATAGATACGTCTCACTGCATGCATAGTATCAGTGTAGAGAGTACCTCATGTAATAAGGGAAATCTGTCCAAAATATAGCAAACCTCTTCCTTCAACCTTTTTCAGAGGACCAGTAAGAGTGCTTTCACATGTTATTGTAGTAGTGCCATTCATTTTTCACTACTTCTTTAGAAACTGTTTTTTAAAAATGGCTTGTGAGCTCTAAAACCAAAATTCAAAAAACACTGTGTCATACTGTAAGCCCCTAGCCTGGGGGATCTTGCTTTTTACATACAAAGGATTTTTTTATATACGCAAAACCTGATTTCTTAATTTTGCAGAAGCACTGAATAATCTGAAGGATGATCCAGTTCTTCAGGAACAAGAAACTCCATTAATTTTTCTGATTGAAAATATCTAACATGTTTTTACAAAACTCTTTAGATAAATTATTCATAATCAATTGCAAATTCAATACAGGGGTTTTACCACATTGTGCTTGCTATCTGTACAAGACCTGTGGTGATCATGGTGATTTTTAGTACATTATCTGTTTCTGTCAATGACAGGAGTGATCTTACTGTATCTGCTTGAAACGTGCATTGCTGGGAAATATAATTCATGAGATGATCTTTGATTATAAATGTTATAAAAGGCTTTTTAAGTTAAGTACCTGCTTGATTTTTTTATTCTTTTTTGATGACTATTTTCACCTCTTAATTGTTTATGGATCCTTATCTTGCTAATATTCTGTACCATTTAATTACATGCAACAATTAATTAAAAATAAATTTTTAATTTAAATTAATTTAAAAATAAAATTAAAAATAAAGGACATAACTACAGTTTTTTGTGTGAAATTGAATTGCTATAGATGACAAAATAAAGATAAAACTATAGAGATTACTTAAGTATGTATATGTATATATAAGTATATATAAGTGCATATAACTACACTTGAGATACGTGTTTGAAGGAAAAGTTTATGAAGTTAAGCTTTGAAAAGCTCAGGGGTCTTAAGGTTAAGACCATTTGTGCAAATCTAATTGCACGAATCTGACTTGTGCAATTCAGCGTTTAGTTTTCTTTTCATGTACTTCTGAACTCCTCAGGACACTTACTAAATAAATATCTATATAATACTTTGTTTTATCCAAACTGTTCAATGTGTATTGCTTTCCCTGCTTGTTCCCTATTTCAATCCTTTTCTAAATATAGACTCACAGAATAGTTTGGGCTGGAAGAGACCTTTAAAGGTCATCTAGTCCAATCCCCCCAAAAAAAATCTTTTATTTTGCCGTCTTGGTTATCACAGTATCTGAGTGCTTAGTTTGCAATATTTCTCCCATTGTCCTGTCACGTGCAGAAGCATTACAGTTGTGTCAGCTTCTCATTTCTGCATCTAGCCAAAGCGGGAATCCTAAAGATGCCAGAGCTTTCCATGGAGTTATTCTTAGAACACTCTAGGTGTTGCGTAATTTTAAAAAACATGTTGTAGTCTATACAATGCACCAGAGACTTGCAAAAAAGGGCTGCTACCTCAATTCAGAGACTCTTTTCTATTACTACCTTTCTTTGCAAACTTAGTGCTGTATTGGTACTGCTATGTAATTTTCTACATGTGTATAGCTTGGATTTTAATAGAGGTAAGTGAAAGACTATCACTTCCATTCTCTGTAATAAGATTGACGCGCTCTCTCTTGTTATGTGGGATGGATTCTGTATAGACCTCTCTTGCTGGAGCAAACAGAAAAGGTAATGATACTTCAATTAAAATTGTCATTGTGGTGGGAACAAGACATCAGCATTGACAGTGTACTTCACAGAACTGCAGTGTTCCGCTTTGAATCCATACTTCAAGGCACGAAGATTTTGTGAAACACCCATGTACTTCATGGCTTTAATGGTTTGAAACACTCTTGCTGAGGAAAAAAAAAAAAATCCTACCTCCTGAATATAGTTGTCAAGCATGGGAAGCTTTGACTCGGGCATTTAAAAGCTACATAAGTATCAGTAAATTAAAACAGGCTTTTAATGAATTTGGCAGCCCCCATAAAATATGCAGTGTCTGACATCAGTCAAATCTGTCTATGTGATAACTTCTATTGCAGAAGAAAAGTTATAAAAATAGAGGAGTTCAGAAAGACTCTGAAAATATTTCTTGCAATGTTAATATCACATTGGGTAATTTACCCTGTTACATAAGACCTCTTCTATTTCAGAAGCATCCTTGCTGTGGAGAAAATGAAATTACTCTGCATGGAGTGGTGTGTTAGCTCAAACCTTTGATCATATTGAGGGTCAAACACGCTGGAACACTTTCTAACACTGCTTAAAGATAATCTGTATGTAGTTACATATACTCTAGTGTTTTTATAATTGGTGCCAACAATAAGTGTTCTAAGCCTTTGGTAAACTCCAAGTATCATGTGAGCTGCAGAATGTGTGGGGTTTTATTTTGGTTTGCTGCTAGTTGGTTTTGTGGTTGGTTGGTTTGTTTTTTTAAGTAGACCCTCACTTAGTATGTCTGACAGCTGCTGTCATCTCAGAAATTATTGATTAAACTGTTTAGACAATGAAGGTTTAGGTTTCATCAGGTAGCTGTGAGGAACTAAGTTGTACAGTTTTAATGAAACTCTTCAAACTATCAAAGTGAAGTTGGTCATTAATTTACCATATGTTTATGCCTAGATAATTGTAGAAGCAACAATAGTTACACCTTGGTGACCATTTTGTCCTTGCAAAATCTAGTGTTTTACAGTCTCTTCTGATATCTCTTTCATTTTCCCTTTCTGTCCCTCTGTCTCTCCATCGTTCTCTCTTTCTCTTCAGGTCATTGGTCAGAATTAGATTTCAGAGGGTGAATGTGGCCTAGCTGATAAATCCTGCGGTTGCATTTCACGTGCTGGAGGCTGTGGTGTAGCTAGGGTCAAAGTCATAGCGGTCACTACCTTCCCCCCGCGATGAACTCTGCATAGCCTAAGGCTCTGGGCTGGTGCAAAACTCAGTTTGAGAGCCCTTGGTAACTACACCTGGTAAGTCTTTTGTGAAACATACTACGTGCGTAGTTTTTACATGCCTAGGAGCAAAAAAAGCCTGGCTAACAAAGTTTGCCTGTAGGGTCCCGTGCCCCTGGTCAGGAATCCAAGTCAATTATATATTTGCAGGAGTAAGATGCAGTAATTGTTAAATGGTTTTGCTAGGAAGGGGCACCAGGTTGATCTTTGCAGTTCATGCGAGTAGGGCAATTAATATCATGTTCAGCTGGTGATAAACCATAAATCTTCAAAAGTGCAAAATGGTCAAATTGTGGTAGGTGTTACTTGATAGAAATGCCTTGTTTTAGTGAACTCTGTGTTAGACATCTGGATAGTTAAATCAACCTTCTGATAAAATTGCCGTAACTAGTGTGAATGAAAACATTCAAGGCTTTTGGAGATGCAAGTTTTTCAGGAAGAGATGGTATGGGGCCAATTGCTTCATTAATTTTTGTGGGACTTTTCCAAGACACTCTGAAGTTTGATTCAGTCTAACCCTTTGCTTTCAAAAATGACCTGTCATTCAGTCAGCCTTGTACACAGACTCACAAATTCTACATGCACTGAATTCCCACCCACAAAGTATCGTACAGTATAATATTGGTAAGCAATTTGTTTAAATAACAGCTTTATCTTAAGTCAGGTACATCTGTGAATGTACGGAGAATGTGGGCACTTAACTCTGGTTATGCAAAAAGCACTTTTGTGCATATTCTTTCTGATAATAGGACAAGTAGTTCTCATTTGATACTCCTAACAGTGATCTCTCAAACAGTTGCATAGCATCTAATTTCATTATCCCTTGTGAAACTATAAAGAATAGCCCCTAAAAAACTATGGCTCAAATATTAAGTACCCTGTTGCATTACTAGGAGGAGTTAATTTTAATTAACTGCGAAAGGCTCCTATCTCCCCTGAAGGGAGCTTTTCATATTTGGAAAGAGGCTGTAGTGATTTAGCTCTTCTGTTCTTAGGTCATGGTCTGACCTTCAACATTAACAGTCAGCGCAGACACCATGTGGGTCAAGATCTTGATTTCTCACCCCCTCCACCTTCGTGTGTAAGAAGTGTCCTTAGAGAAAGGGAGAACCTGCGGGGAGTGAGCTAGCCCAGCTGTGCACTATTGGACTGAGACAAGGGAACTTCTTGGGCTGAGAGTCATGTACATCAAACAATTAACACCTAATGCAATGTTAAACCATTTCTGGTTTAGACAGTCTTTCTCTAAGGAAGCAGCTCTGTGAAGAAATTCAAGGTATGTTAAACATACATGAGGCAAAGGATAACATGCAATAAGGTAGAAGGTTGCTATTTTACTGTAGTTTCTGCGCACATCTTATGGTGTCGCTTAAATCCCTTTTTAAAAGACAAAGGATGAGGAAACATGGGTTAGTATATTTTTGAAAATGAATGATTCAAAATAAGTCATAAGCATGAACATATAATTCGTGGCATTTTAGTGTTTGGGGTTTTTTGGTTTCTCTTAATTTATCAGTCTTAAGTTAAAAATTAGCTAATGTTTTGCGTTTTCTTTGGTATCTTATATATGTAAGCTTTGGGTCAGTCTGTAGCTTGAGCTTGAATATTTGATAGTTATCTAAATTTGAGTTATTGTTCAGTAACTACTTATTGATGTAGAATAATAGAAGATAGCGGAGCTTGGAAAAGTCTCTCTCAGTGGGGGCGGGGGAGGCAGTGGCGTCTTTTGCCCAGTCTGCAGACGCTGAGGACATTCTCTTTCACACTGAGAACAGTCAGGTATCTTTATATTCAGATGTATACATACACAGGCATCCTTTTGTGTACTTTATATATACTAGATGGAAGATGTATGGAATTTATCTGTGTGTATGTTTAGAAGCATGCATTCCTTATAGTTGATCTTCATTCTTATTTTATTATCAATAATGAAGATTATATTTTTTTTAAAAAAAAACCCCAACAGTGGAAATGAGAACTGATTGACATGGTCAGTGCAGTCAGAGTTCATATCGGGGAGGGTTTTCATTGCGGACATTAAGGGATGGATTCTTACCTTCATGCCACATTTCAGATGGTAATAAAGAAATAGACAGAAACTGCTCATGTCTCTTCCAAGCTCAGAGCTGGCCACTTCTGTTCAGCCCAGTTTAGCACATTTACTGTAACTCCACAATACCTGTTACAGGATTATTGTCCTTTCCTGTTTAGAATAGCTTAAATGGAGCCAGGGAGAGAACAGGCGAGTTCTAATGTCCTTTCTTTCGGGGCAGCAGAAATCCTGAGGTGAGGACTGGCTGCACTGGAGAACAGCTCTCTTTTACCTACATACGTCAACCTACATTATATGTGATATTCTAGCAGTTTTCTTTGTATTGTTCTTCATTGCTTTCTTTAGCTGAAGGATATTCTGATAATAGTTTGCTAGCACTATTCTGAAAATGTATTTTCTGAGGGATGTCAGTAATGTACAGCAGTTGGACTACAAGACAGAAATCTTCTAAATGTGAAAATCATTACAGAGTGTCTGCCAAGACGCCCTACCTGCTCCTGTATATGGTTCTGTAGTCCCAGGGCATCTCCATTGTTGATCTATTCCTATATATAAAATAGCCTTTTAAATATGATTAGATTTTAATAGGCTGCGTTTTGTTGATCTATACCATTTGTTTGTTAAATTGCATTTACTTTTGTCGTGATACTGCTTGAAAATAATATGCTTGCTTAATGCAATGTTTGTTCCATCTGACTTGGGCCATTTGATATTAGAGTGGTAGCGCTAGCAGTTAAGAGAAGTTTTTCAGGCTTGGCCAATGTCTTGGAGCAGCATGGTAGACTTGTAAAATTCAAGCATCTTCTAGTGAGGAACATAAAAGTTCTCTTTGCTTGACTACCAGCATAGAAGAAAGTGGGTGGGAGTTTCTTTTCAGGTGAAATAAGTATTTACAGGAAGGAAAATCTTGACAGAAAATAAAACAGCTGGTGTTACACAAGATACTTGTTCTGAAAGGTGAGGTTTTTGGTTTGGCTACTAGTAAAGAAAAGGAGTTGTTCTTGGCCACATGCTCCTTTTAAATAAAATCAATTCTGAAACCATTTTTCATTCACAGATCACTGTTATGCTGTAAGATTCAGCCGAGTTACTAGGTCACAGCAGCACTGCAATATTGAGGATTTTTCAATACTTTAGCTGTGACAGCAAGCAGAAAGCACTGGAGCCTGATGATATGACAGGTCGTGTGATGTCAGTGGCTGCCTCGTCTTGCGGCAGGATAATATGCATCACCTCTCCAGTAAAAATACATCATTTGGTAAGAGCAGAACCTGGAGAACTGTGTGGACAGCCTAACGCCAAGAGACGCAATTTGTAGTACTTGGTCCAGCAGAAGAATAAGATGTTGTAACGGTCTCTAACCAGTCACATCTGGTGGTCCAAAGCTGCCCAGGAGAGTGAAATACTCCACTCTTGTCTATTCCGGAGACTTGGTTGCCATGGTCACAGCTTTAGAGAGATAAAGACTTTCTTTGCCTGTATTTTGTATGTATAGTAGGGGTTCATAGCAGTGGTGTTGCTGCTACACAGAAAGCCCTGTCTTTTTCCCTTTCATCCATTGCTATTTTATGGTCCCCTTTCAAAAGCTTTTGGGCTCATTTGTGTTTCAAATACTTCAGGTTTGAGGATTGTCTGTATTTCTGTCCTCTTTCCTGTACTCCCATGTACAGGCTGTGTCTTTTCTTACTCCTTTTATTTCCCTTTAAAATCAGAGGCAACAGATTCCTAACAAATAGCTGCTTCTGGAACAATAACTACCCTGTCTCAGTATTCTTGACTGTTTGAAGTGGTTGTAATGTTTTTGTTACATATACAGGTTTCTCTATCCTCGATTTTATGATATCATAGCCTTCTGTCAGTTAGAACCTGAGCTGGTTATCCAGAGCATTGTTTTCTATTCAATGTTGCTGTCTATAATTTAGGAAAAAAAAAATTTGTTACTCCTCTGTGTGAGAGGCTGAGTCATGTTTCTTGCCTAGTGTATACCCAAAAGGGTTTTGGGTTTTTTTAGTTCATAAGAAGTTAATTTTCTCTTCTCCAAACTACACGTACAAAATAGTGTATTTGCTATGGCATGATCCTGACACACTTAGAAAAGAGTTTGGGAGGTGGCAGAAGTGTTTGGTAACTCAACCACCCATTCAGTTGTTTCTCAGTTTGCATCCATAAGTCTATAATAGGTAGAAGCACATCTGTCAGCAGTTTGAAAATATGTGCTTGATAAATTTTACATATATATATATATATAAATTTGCTTTCATGTACATCAGGACTACCCATTTATTCCATTCAGGCCATGGTCTTCAAAGGTGAAATGCTTCTGTTCCCACTTTCTGTAACTTTTACTACTACTTTTGGTCTGTTTCTTTTTCTTTGAGCTAAAAACTTTTCCTTCAATCAGAAGTTGAAAACGACTCTCAAGCTGCTGCCAGGGAAGGAGCTCTGAGTATATATGTGTGTATATGCATATACAGGAGGATAAAAAGTCAGGGAACTCCTCTTGATTTTTGTTGGCAACATGGTTTTATCCTCTTTTGCCATTGTAGTATGATAGCATTAATTAAACGATTGTATTCTATTATCTACCCACAAGATTATTCCACGGAATAGTCTGTCTCTGAGGGATGGCTGTTGGTGAGGCACTTATAGATGCATCTGGAGCTTACAAAACCTGTTTTGAATTTTTGATGTTCTGTCTAATGCTGAAAAGCATGTATAATCAGGTCTTTGAAATGCAATACCATGCCCCCAAAATTCTTGGGTTTATTAAAAATTTATTGTAAACTCTGCCTTAGTTCCTTGCCCATAAAAATAACATGATATGCTGTAATTTCACAGGGATATTACTATGTCTTTCTGAAGCACTTGAGTACTCGAGTAGTGAATTGCACAGGCAAAAGGGATACGGGAAGCAAGGACAGGGGTGTGTGTATGTATAAATATTCCCTGCATAGTGGACTTGCCCCAGAAGGTAGTAGAGAAAGCTTAGTTCTTCATGCTGAATAATAAGGGAGAACAACTACTTCCTCGGTGACATCTGCTCTGAATGATGTTCTGTGGGGAACTAGGGGGTGCTTATAGCTTGAAAGTGGCCAGAATAGTATTAACTGAGTGACTGTATTATTTGCAAACTTCTTAACTTTACAAACGCTATAAGACTTCTAGGAATGTGTGTTTACTTGCATGTCTAGTGTGAGTTGCAAAATCCTTCCTCGTAGACATCTATTAGTATAATTTTTGTGTTACTGCGACACTGGGAGCTTTGTATCCAGTACTGTTTTAAAGCGTTTATAACAGACAGTCCAACTGTGGAGATCTTGGGGCAACTTGCTTTCCTTCCAGTAAACAGTCTGTTTTGTAATGATCCCAGACACTGGCTGTACATCCTGGGAGAGATGAAGAAAATGGCATATTAAAAACAACTGGGGCTGCTCCTTATTTTTTCACTGTGATGTTATAGCAATCCATGGTGTCCTGTTGATTTTGTAGGGGACAAAGAATCGGTTGCATTACTTCCTTCTGCTCTGAATTTAAAGACTCTCGGCCGTGTAAGCAACAGAGGTGATACTACAGTAAACAGAAATGGATTAGTTTCAGAGAAATAATTTCAAATAAAGAGATTTTATACACACATGCACACACACTTATCGTATGAGATCCCTCAATCCCAGTCCAATATTTTTAGCAGGTGTTACTCATAGAACTTCAATGTTACACATTTTTTCTGGTATCAGTGAAAGGGAAAATTCATGTTGTATTACTTGAGGCTACAAAGAATTCAAACTTAAGGGAAAAAGCATTTCAAGTTACAGCAGATATTTAATACTTTTTAAATCCTTCATGTGTCTTTTATCTCTGATATTTATAGGAAACATGCTATTTCAGCTATGTCTTATGAGTTTAATTCCTATAGGAAATGTGTGGTATATAATAGGAGCTCATTTCAAATATATTTAAGCTCAGTTTAGCGATCTTTGTTATTTATGCATTAAGTACTATTACTAAAGTTATTACAAAATAAAATTATTACTAAAATAATATAATAGTGTAATGCGTAAAGGAATTGGTTTGCCTGGATCTACAGAAGTGATGAAATAGTCTCTGAAACGTTGTATTCATGTTCCTGACTACTAAGCTATGTGTAGTATATTCAAGTGTTTAAAAAAGGTGTCAGAGGTAAAGATGGGGGTTTTAGGAATGGAAGGAAAAACTTGAGCTTTCTCTTGCTATTTTTAACCTAGAACACTAGAGGACAGCACTAAAATATTACATAAATGTGTTATTGTTTACACTGTTAATGATATAGCTGCTCTGTGAGGGCTTTGTGAGAAGAAAACAAATGACACTTTTGAACAGAGTTAGGGCAAGAGGAAGTTCTGAAGTTCCTTTGCTCCTTTTGAAAATGCATCTGGCTTCACATATACAAAACATCTTAAGTTTCTTGGGGTCTGAATCTTAAGGTATTGTCATGATTTCTTTGAGAATTAAGCTTTATTTTTTAACATAGCAATGCTGTAGAACAGACTCTTCTGTAAAATTACATTATAAAGGTCCAGAAATGAGAAATTAGTTGGCTCATCTGCAGATGTTTTATGATTTATCTGGTCACTATGTTACTATGTTAATACTATAATACATATACTGAAATATGACAGTGTAGTTTATTGAAATTACAGCTTCTGTTGCACTTCTGTAGGCACGCTGGAACGACATGAAACGGGTGAAACAGCAAAAGCAATTCTTACTTCCATTGAAGATTCAGAATACTTAGTGGCAGATGTTCTACTTCCTGTATCTCAAGAGTCAAAAAAGACCAGGAATGCTGGATACAAACCCTGTAGCTCTTACAAGCACGGCATGGTCTCCTACAACCGTACTCACACAGAAAAATCTTCAGATAAGGTAAGAATGGAGAGCAGCGCATCAAGAGTAATGACTTGTGATCCAAATTCTTTACCGTTTCGCCTTTGCTGATGCAAAGCCCTGTGTAAGTGGCATGGAGGCTTTGTTTTTAAGTTTCTAAAGCCTTGTTCTCACTAGCTTAGTTTTTTATGCCTTCAGCCCCATTTCATAGACCAAATAGGGAGGATGAGGGGAGTCCTTATGCAAGGTCAGCAGTAGATCATCTCAGAAGGATTTTCTCCGAAACTTGGCACCCATAGTTAGACCCTCTGGCTTGTGGCAGCAGCTATTGGCAGAACCCTTAGCAAGTGAACCCCACCAGTTCAGATACATATATCTCTTTAGAAAAAACACATCATGGCACAAGGCTACTTGCCTTTCCATTACTGCTTTTCTGTGAAACTGCAGATTCCTGTTGTCATTTAATGCTAGGTTTTTTTGGGTGTTTGTTTTCTGTTAATATCATCACAGAACAGAGTGTAAGTGCCTTACATTTATATTAGTGCAATTAAATTTGGCACCTTATTGGTTAAAAAGAGGATGACAATGTTTCTTGTGAAATACTGGGCTGCAAACAGGTATGACAGCATTCAGGAGAGATTTGTCCAAGCACTGTACTTAGATTTATCTAATAAATTTTTCTTACAGAAGTTGTTAAACCAAGTAATTGTGACTGATGGAAAAGATGGGCTCTCTCTTTTTGTTTTGAAAAAATAATAGAAGGAAATACCACACTGAAACTAGTGGTAATGTGCTGTTAAAGCTGAGAAAATGAGTACAGAGACACCATATAATGAGAAGTAAGGTTGAAAATGCAGTAGTCATTCTACTTGCTTGTGGCCTAGATAGGTCTATATTTTTATTAGTTGATTGTAGATATTTTTAAAAGCCTGTATTTGCTAAATGTGAACCCAATTATTAAAACTGTCTCAAATTTAATACAATCTCAAATTCAATGTCGTAGGTATTACCTTATTCAGGAAGATAACAGTACATACATTTTTCTGAAAATCTTTTTTGTGTATCAGGAGTAAATACAGTCACAAAGCGCTTGATATGAGTGTGTCTTAAGAACAGGGCCTCCATGTTGCTTGTTTGTGTTTACCACTTTCTAATTAAGGGTTTTGGGGAATTCCATTCTGTGCTATAAACGGAGGAGGTCATGTCTGCTATTCCTCAACCCTGAATATATAGACAAAAAATACGTTTTGACAAGGAAGGGAAGATGAAAAATGCTTTCCCTCAACTCACACGTGGAAACAGCTTTCAGAATGGTCTCTGTCCTTTTTCCGGCTTTATTATTTATGGTAAATGAAATACTGGATATTCCAAAACTCTGTCTGATAAAGTACAGCTTAATCCAAGTCTTCATTCTTGAATTTTATTTTCTGGTCTTTTTCTTTATTGTGCCTACAAATCTACATATAACTTTAAGTTTATAATGATTTTTGTTTAACTCTTAATATGTATCTTTGACCTTTTACTAACCTTAGTCTGATTTCTCAAGTTCTTTTTGATCCCATTTTCTGAAAAGTCTTATTAGAGCGTAATCCTGCTGAGCATGTTGTGGGGCAGATGGTGCACTAGTTGGCCATTGACACAGAATCTGATCTCCCTGTTAGTTTATTAAAAGGAATAGTTTCTTCTTGCCTTTTTGAAGTGGAATAATAGAAAAAGTTATAGTAGTTGAGCTTGCAGTGTAGTTTTGGTTGTAGCTATTAAATTGAAAATTGTATGGATTTAACAAAGTGGCTGGAAGGAAAACGTGCTGCTCATGGAATGTGGGGAAACAGTTTTTGGTAAATTTTAAAGTGTGGAGTTTAACATGTTTTGTGGATTATCCTGATCTTAAATTGGAAGTAATATCACAATAGGTGGCAGTGGAGTTGTAATAATAATTTATAGCACTTGATCAGGCATACATCTCAGCTGGTCTGATTTCTCAAAATATTCCATTTTCTTGCCTAAACTTTGTTCATCAATTATCTTGTCCCAGTGAAAACTTTTTGAGATAATGTTGTCAATGTCTCTTAGACTTCCTTATGACTGTCAAAATATTGTTTTTCATTTTACCTTCTCTTTGTTGTTATATTAATGTTATTTTAGTCTAATTCCCTAACAAATGAAGTTCTGTACTTGGGAAGCCACTTTTCATCAGAAATCTGTCATCTATTACATCCAGTGCTGCTTCCCATCTTCATCCTAATTAAAGCAGGTTCTGTAGATTGGTGTAGGAGATGCTGGAGGCTAAACGTATAGAGTAGAGCTGAATCTGGGGAGAATATAACAATGGAGGTCCCCTTAATGCTATTCCGGAAGCCCAGTGCAGGCTACACAAAAGGACTGTGGAGCTCTGCAGCTTTTTTCAACAGCGTTTTAGTTACTGCTGAAATGAAGCCTTGTTATGAAGTCCACTGTTTTTTCTTAGTTCTTATGCAGGAAACTTTTTTCCAGGGTTTTCGAAAACTGCTCTGTTGATTCTTTTGGGTCACTGTATTTTAGCATCTTAAAATAGTCTCCTGAAGTTCAGGTCCCATGAAATTAGTGAGAGTTCTGTGGATATTAGAGAGTTCAATTTGTTCATGCTATATTAATAAGTATATAGTGACCACACCAATGAAACTACCGTGAAACTTTCAGATTATCAAAGGATTTTAGTAGGCAATGAGTGTACAATGAGTCTTTTCTTACCAATTTGCTTCTCTGGCAAATTCTGTATCAGAAATTTAACAACACACTAAATTGTTAACTTTTCTATTAAAAAAAATCCAAACCAATGTGTTCAATTTTACCCTCTTTTTTAAGAATTCCATTTCAGAAGATTTATGTAACAGAAAAAATGAGGGGTAGCTATTCAATCCTGTTTGTATTATGCTTGTGAGTGACCCTTATCTTGTACAATGAGATGCTCCACGTGAAGATTGCAAGTAAGAGTCAGCATTTTTTCTTAGTATTTATTATTACATTGTTTTTATCATTAGTATAATGTTTAAGGCAAAATAACATTTGTAAAGTAATAGTCTCTTTACTCTCTCCGAAGAAGGAAGAAAAATATCCTCACAGAGTCTACGTTCAAAGGCTTTCTTTCAAGACATTTGTCATCATGTAAATCACAAATACAAAAGCAGAATGCTTTGATTTCATGGTGTTTTGACCATTTTAATTCTTTTATTGTGCTGCACGTGCCAGTGGGAGTACCAATAACAGATGAGTGTGACAAATGCAGTTAACACAAGATCCATATTAATGTTGTCAAATCCCCTTGATATATTTAAACAGATTTTAATTATTTTCAATGTCAAAAGACGCAAAATATATAGCTTAATAGTTCTTCAGGAAAGCTTTACTTAATATGTGAATGTAAAACCTCTCATAAAAATGAAACTTTTATATTGGCCTTAGTCATTGACATAGGGTATTCATCAAGTCAGCAATTTGTGTGGCAAAGTGCCATTTGAATAGTGTATTGTTAGAATACTTATGGTCCACTTGACAAGGGCTCTTGCTGTAAATAGTGCAATTTGACTCCAGCTGTTAAAGAGTGGCTTTGACAGCAGCCAAATAGAATGGAGATGCTTTACTGCACCGCAGAAAAATCAATAGTGGGTTCTTGTTCGTAGTAACCTGTTTTTTCTTTTTTTGTAGATTTATACAAGACTATCTAGAGTTCATTTGTGGAAGTTTAAATATTATTTTTAAAGTGGGTCTGTTTTATTTTCAGCTTAACGTTGGTGATGAATGATGCTTGTGTTTAGTGGAAAAAAAAAAGCTGGTGTTTTGTGGATCTACGTAAACAATGTGGTGATGCGGCATTATTTCAGCTCTCAGCTTATACGGATGGCTGCTAGGATGTGGGTGCATAAGTTACATAACTACTGACAAAAAACAGTCTTCCTCTCTGTATTTTTTTCCTTTTTGTAGTGCTACAGTGGTATCCCTGTCGATTTTCTACCTGGGTTTTTTTTTTTAAAGCAGATTTCTTTGTTGTTCTCCCTGGAACAACCCCCACAGATGTTGACAATCTGTAGTGCCACTGTAGATTTTCCTGAAGCACAGTCTGGCTGGTGCTGAACAGTTTTCCAGCAGCATTCAGTGACACGAGGTTGCTATGATACCTGGCCAGTAGCTATAGGTATTGAATCACTGGTCTTAATTACAATAGACTGCACACGGGATTGTGTGCTCCTGGTGTGTGTATGGAACTAGCTCTCCTTATACCTTTAAGTCTTAGTTATATTTGAAAATCAGAGCTGTGTGAAAAGCTGTTTTAAAAAAAATTGAAATGCTTCAGTGCGTCATACGAAGATTTCATTGATGCACATAAAAAGCTGGATATGTCTAGGAATTGTTTTCCTGATGTTCCAGAAAGCTTTTGCGATTCAAAGTTTCCTAGCCTTTCAGTTTAAATAATTTGGATATAAATGTGTGTTTATCATGCACTGATATTTCTAGCCATTTGAATAATGTAATTAGAGCTGCTTCCGGGTACAGATGTTGGAGGAAGAGCAGCTTCTAAAACTTGAGCAATAATTGCTAAACCTTGGACTACTGAATTATACTACTGAAGAGCTACAGCAGAAATGGGAAACTTCTAGTGTGTGTATAAAACAAATAAGACAGATGGGGCGGGGAAGCTTTATATATTTATATATGAACTTTTATAGGAATGTTAGGTGTATTTATTGTTTCAGATATTAACTTGACTATTAACTAATGACAAAAATTACTTATTCTTACTGTTCTTTGAGCATTAATGTGTGGTGCAGAAAGCAGAGTCAAAATACTTAAATAGGGGTTGACACAGGATCTGTAAAAAAATCATTTTGATTTATGCAGTTATTAGAAATAATTATGGTGAGAGTAGTTAAGTACCAGTTGCTATAACACTTGTAAATGCATTTTAAACACTTCAAATTGACATGTCTAGTATTAGTTGTTCTAAAGAACTTATTACTCACTTATCTAATAGCATACATGTTCTGTTGTACATAAAGGCAAGATGCTTCTTAAACAGGTATTTTTTTTAATAGGAAAGCCAAAGTTTGTCTTTTTATAGTTGCTTAAAACAAGAAACCAAAATGTATTGAAATTATAAAAGAAATATCTACTTTGTTATGTTGCTGCACAGAATATGTAAAAGACAAATGAAAACTGTAGGACAATAGCAGTTACTCATTTTAAGATAATAAAAGGATGCAATTTTAAAATAGAATTGGTTTTGGAAGCTTGGAAAATTACTACTAGCTAAATCTTACTGATGGAGAAATTGATAGAAAAGTGGAAATAAGTTACAAGCTCAAATACCAAATAATACTTATCAAATACAAAAGCAGGAGTGGTACCATAAACAATGATATGTTAGACATGGATTCCTTTAACTTCTCTTCTTTTGTCATATTTAGAGTATTATTATGAGGAATTACAGATCTTGATCATTTGTATATAATGGATTAAGCACAAAGCAAAACAAAGTAGTAGAACATTTCTTAAAGTTGGTAACATTTGTGTTGTTGCTGTCAGTGTGTTTTCTATGTTTTTACTAGGACTGGTGTTCAGAAGCTATATTTAGCAGTATATTAATTAAGTGTAACAGGAAAATGAGTAAAGAAATGAAGCTGTGTGTGTATATATATTTTTTTCCCCCTGTAACTTGGATGCAAAGCATTTCAGTACTACATTTCCGGTGAAACTTCACAATTAAGCATTTTATCAAGGGACCAAGGCAGCAACATAACTCTGAAGTTATTATTTCACTGTAGTTATGAAATTAAATTGGTACCAGTTAAAAGGCTTCATGATCCTGAGAGCTATTGATATCTTGGACCACGTGTCAACTTTGCTGAAAGTTACTGCAGTTTTCTGAGTTGGTCCACCAAGTCAAGAATTTCTTGATTTCAGTGTTTTCTCTATTGATTCCCTCAAAGAACAACGAATGCAAAAAGCTGCCATTGTGATATTGTAGCACACTTTACACTTGCAAATGTGCATAGTAAGTAACGCGGGCTGACAGAAATCTGGCAAGTCTTAATTATTTAATTCAACACTTTGGATGCTGTTTCTATATACTTCAACAAAGTTTTCTTCCTCTGTTCTGTACTGAAGGTGACTGACTGAAAATTTTTGTTTTCCCTGCCTAGACAACTAATGGGACCCTGTGCTAAAGCTAAAGAAGGTGCTACGGTGTCCCACTAGAAATAATTCTGAGGTCAATATCGATAGTTCAGGTGAAGTATTTCATGTTGAAGGACCATTTATTAAAACTAACCTAGCTGTTGCTGTCTTCTCCAATATCTCAACTCTCATGCTGCAATTGCCTTCTCTCTTCCTTGGAAACTAGCAAAGTTTGTAGTTTGATTTTGAGGCATATCTTCATGGATGGAAACATACACTTTCTGTCCTACCAAAGCGCAGTTCACGATACCTTATTCTCCACTTGTGATTGTTGCTTTTAGTTCTGGGTGGGGAGTCATTTACAGTTTGAATTTTCCTATCTTACATTTTAACCTTTGCTACTTTCTGGTCCCTAAGATGTGATTTCTTCTATAGATCAGCCTAATTGATTTCCTCCAACGCTCTACTATTTCTGAAAATTCTAAAAATAAATTACATCATCTTTGTTAAACCTGTATATTTTCACATTGTCCAGTGATGTTCTTGAGAATTCTTCACCATCCCAGACAGGAGGATGCTGGAATTTACACTTGTGATAATCTTTTCTATTCTAAACATTAAGTTCCTGGCCTGTTATAGTTTAATTAGTATTATTTTAGTGAAGAAAAGTATCAACAGGAATTCAGATCTGTGAGACTTCCCTAGGTTTCTGCCTCGTACACCCATTCAAAAAAAAAAGAGAGCAGTGACTTTTTCAGAAATACTTTGGTACCTTAGATGCAATTAGAGAAGAAGGACTTGCAACACCAAACCTTACTCTGAAAAAAAAAAAAAGACTTGCTATTTGCTAGCTTCCTTCTAATAACTAATTAAATCTTTTGTCTCCAAGAGCAGAAATAAAATACAAAGCTAAACTGTGGTTCAATCTAAACCAAAGCAACAACAGTGGTTACATTTTCATTCTCTTTGTGTTTTTCTGTATATTAACACTTAAACCTTAATTCATTCTTGATTGTCATATTTGATTGATCTTTCTTAGGACAAAGGGTGAATCTGCCAAGCAGATAGGTATGAGAATATTTGCTTGCAAATACTGTCCTCATGGAAGCCTTTGCAGTTCTCCTGCCTTCAGTAAGATTGAAAAGCTCTCGGGAAAAGAATAGTAGGATATCTATAGGCACAGAGACTTAGCTGCTGTCCTTGCTACACCCTAGAATGATACAGGATCTGAGTTGTCAAGAGTGTAATTTTTCTAGGATGGACAGAATTTTAATATTTAAGAACTTAATCCCACAATTTTTTTTGCTCTTCAGTAGCAAGTCGCTTGCTTAGGATTTTACCTAGCACTTCGTATATAGGTAAATTTTATGGGTGGGACTGTTATAATCCCATATGGGAAATGCACTATCAGAGTGGCCCAGGGCAAATACGTTATTTCAGTTGGAGTCAGCAGCCATCCATGAGTTGCTAACTTAATTTTTCTATACAGCAATCTTTCTTAGGACAAAGCAATAATCTCATGCTTTTACCCTCCTTCTAGGGTCATGTTGGCAGTGTCTCTGCGTTCAGCATTATTCTTGCGGATATTTGGATGTTCATTCATCCAGTAAAGTGTTCAGTATAATAATTCCTAGATCCGTGAGTCAGTAGTCTGTGTTTTGTGGATTGTCGTAGCATAGTTTTTCCAGTTGAGGAACCAGGAAACATGGGAGAGGTTCCATCTTACGGCTTTTCTTCCCAAGTGCTGAGTAAGAATGAAAATATTTTGGCTACCACTCATTGCTAAGCCCAATATATTTCTAAAGATATGGCTGGGGAATTTACTTCTACATTTAAGATAAGTTAATATATCAAGATATAGAGAGAGTATTTGAATATTGAGTATACAAATCAATAACATTTCATTAAAAAATACCTTACCCTTCCCTTCCATCTAAACCCTTCATGGTACAGAGAATGTCCATGTGAAAGATGGATGTTATTTTGAGATGAGTGGTTCTCCCATTCGTTTTTATATTCTTTCTATAATAAAAATGTTAGAAGAGACTTTGTCAAAGGGATTGTGTTTAGAATTGCCTTTCTGATAGTGTGCCCCCAGACAGGTAGTTGATATGTAGGTTGAAGTTGTCTGTATGAAGTTGTCTATATATCATATATATTTCTTCAAATATTTTCCTGAAAAACAAAATGTAGACTTGTTTCCTGCTGTTGAAACCTCACGTGAAGAATATTCAGTATATTAGCTTTACTCACCAGTTATTCTTTGATATCATGTTATGATTTGTCTCCAGGATAACTTTTCTATTTACACTCGCATTAAATCCAATGAAAAATTTAAGCTCTTGTGGTGGAGAGACAGACAGTGTGGACATGAAAACAAAATACAAGAAACACTTCAATTTCATACCAGGTCTCTACATCGAGCAATTCTCCCTAAACAATTAAAAATTTGTTGTCCCCAGCAGATCCATCTGGCCAACAATGTGCCTGACAGTGGTGCTCTGTACATGATAAAAAGGGGGGTTTATCCAGTTGCTTAGTCTATTCATTACACAGCTTGAGCTTGAAGACTCTTTGGCTTAATTATTTACGTTGTGCATTGTGCCTCAGACTCACCAGGAGTGATGCCACAATTACTGTGCAAGTGCTGTGTAGATGGTAACATTCTCTGCTGGGATTAAAATAAATAAAATTATACCGTTGGAAGGAAAGAGGTTGACTCTGCTTATGTTGCAGTTAAAATGATAGACAAACACTGGCGATGTAAGCTCAAAAAATACTGTAATGTTTTCTGTGTGGAGGTGGATTCTTAGGAGGATCTGGGCATCCTCGGTAATATGACCGGAGTTGTAATGAATAATGAATAGTTTCTTTAAACTAGTTCATATGGGAAAATTCCTCATGAACTGACACCTTTGTTGGGGACTGCACTGGCCAAATGATGAAGCCCCAGGTCAAGCACAGATTGCATGTGAAAGCAAACTGGGGCACCACTACTGACTCCAGGCTTTTTACACTTTGTTCTTTATGTGCAAGGACTGAGGTTTAAAAAGGGTAAATAAGAAAAAAGTTCTGAAGGTCCCTCTCAAGAGCATTCTCTCTCCTCTCAGTGAAATGTCTGAAGGTAGGGAATATGAGTGACCTTGGTATAGCAACACATTTACTCTGGATGATCCCTAAGGCCAGCATTGCTCTGGGGAGGGCAGGCTTAACTCTGGGAGGCCATGGGTTCTTTTAGTGATGGAGACTGTTCACGTGCTCCCTAAACTCAAAGCTCCAGGAAGGAGGCAGGTTAGAGGTAGGAATGTGCACACGTGGGTTGCTGATAGGAGCTGTATTGGATTGGAAGGCGCACATGGTCTTTATGCGGGGATGGAAGTGTAGCTGACAACTGGCATCCTGTCTTCCTATGCAGGTTCTCTTAGAGTTGATAGGTGTTTAAGAGATATCTCGATCATATACCTGCTGTTTGTAACTATTTTAACTAAATGTCTCTTTGCACGTATCCTGGATTGTTTATGCTTTCAGCTGAGCAAGAAAGTAAGACAGCTGTTTATTTGCAAATGACAGTAGGTTATCGTTAGTAAGACTTTTGAATTGTTAGTTGAATTACGATGATATTAGAATGAAGGAATAAAAAATGTTTTCGGGAAGTATTCCTATGAAACACCCATTACATCCTGCAGAAAGATGCGGATCAGAATTTCACCTCTTGGGAATTCATTCTTCGGAAAACCAAGCCAGGCTTAAAAAAAAAAGTATCCCATGATTTTATGTAATTTAAGACACTTTCAACACTAAATCTAGTTGCCTGAATAACATTTGTCACTTAAGATTAGGAACTTAAGCCAGGTTTGCTGGTGTGATTTAGCTCAAAAGACTGTTCAATGTTATTGTTGAACAGTAGATTATTTTTCAGTTACAAATACATAAATACAATTGCAAACCCACACTTACATCTAACTATTACCAATTCTTCAAGCATCACCTACAGAATTTGAAGGTTTCTCTTATGTATTGTATGACTAAAACTTTAGTGTGGTAATTTAAAGAGTAAGGCCTTTTAAGAAACTTAAGATAGGGAAATTGGAAATGAAGGTCCAAGCCTTCTCGAATGCTCAGTAGTATCCAACTGTTTTAGTATTGTTCCGCTGAATGATTGGTTTGATCATGTGCTGTATGTGGCTCTGTCACGCTAAAAAGGCTGTATTAAATTTTCGTCTTGCTTGTCATTTAATGGTTAAAGTAATTAAGCTAGGCTTTCTAAATTCAGGACTGACTTTGTATTAACTAGATGTGTAAGTTATAGGAAGTCTTTAGTTTCATCTGTAGAAGCTACCAAAAAAAAAGTAGTTTCTTAGTAGGTAGAGGTGTTGTGCTCATGGTGTAGGTTTAAGATGTGCTACGTGAAATCTGAGATTTTTGTGGAACTTGCTGACAATATTTTATGCTCATAAACCAGTTTGAACCCCAAACACAATTTCATTTATCTTTATATTCTAAGCTTTATAGAGTCTGCAGAAGTGTCCATCTGTTCAGCTGAGATTGCCTCAAATGGCGAGTGGCCAGAGAGACTTAGCTGATAAAGGTCAAAGGAGCCTCTTGACCCCGTGATTCTTGCCAAAGCAATTGGAGCGGAGGGACTGATACACAGTTTGATACAGCTCGCTAACGCGATCTCCACTTTAATTGGTAATGATAGCAGGAATACACAGTAAAGTCATTGCTGAAAGAAAACAAAAAGTATCCAATATAGTAATTTATTACCAGTCAGTGGGTTTCACGCACTAGGTTGTTTTACCCCTGCAGTGGTCAGAGAAAGCAAAAAGGTACTCTAACACTTAACTGAAAATGGATGCCCTGCTGCTATCAGAGATGCATGGTGGTCAAATGATTGCCTGTGCCATTAGCTTGGTAATGTTTTCTCTATTGTAAACTCAGCTCCCCATGTTCTTCCTGTGCATCAGCTGCAGATTGAAGGCTTTCTCGTTTGTCTTCTATTTGTGCTGCCAATCATCAAGCTGCTGTCCACCAAGCACATTTCAAGGAGGCAATTTTTTTTTAGTACTATCAACTACCATCTCTAGCAACTCAGGGCTCAGAGGATTTAGAAATGAATTTAATGCTTTAATTTACACTGTGCCAGCCATTTTGTGCATTGTTTATGTATTTGTTTTCTGAGACCATTCCATGAGATAATTACAGATTTCCTATTTTGCGAAACTACGTGTGAGACAGGACCAGCAAACATGTCCACACAACATAATCCTTTACCTTACGTGTATTATCTGCAATGCCACTGTTTTCTTTTAAAATGTTAAAGAAAAAGGTCTGTGCAGGTAAAGATACTTACTAAGCTATTCTGTATTTAAAAATAAAAACAAAAGCAAACCCAAAACAAACAAAACCAAACAGACCTATTGCTTCCTACCATCAAGGATAAAGCGTCGTGGAGAATAGAAGAGAGTTGTCATTGGCAATATAAATTCACTTTGAAGACTCATAGGTGTGGTAGCCATGCTTCAGTGAAAACCGTTCTTCCAGCTCCATGAAGTACAAGTGTAAGGCAGGGTGGCAGTAGCTAAACTCTTACAAGCGACTGTGTGACGTGCTTATTGTTTGTGAGCCCGGAGCCAGACCAAGGGTGAGATGTGGTTCTGAGAAAAGTTAGGAGCTCTGAACTTCTGTTGCCATCCCAGTGACTGGCATGATCAAGACACAGAAAATTCTCAGCCCTCAATGCATTTTGGTTGGCAAATTCTACGGCCCCACCCTCCTCTTTCATTTCTGTAACTGAGGTTCTTCACATCTTAGTTTTTAAAAAACCATATTTATTGTCAGCGTTATTGATTGACACAGAGGTAATGAACAGAAGGTGGTTCAAACATGCAAATGCTCTTTAAAGTTTCTGTTGTCTTTGTAGTTTAATTAAAGGTCAGGTTACAGAGAAGACCGATGACAAAAATAAGCTAATTTCATGGAAATAAGCATATTGGTATTGTATTCTCAAACTTCATTGTGATATTTCAGAAATTATCATATCAAGAAACTTCTTAAAGACTATAAGATCCATTGTTTTTAGTGATTCCATACTGGGTTTTGCTTAAAAATGCTTGTTTGAAAGGGCAAAGTACCTGTACTTTGTTCACAGGATGTCTTCATTGAATACACGTGAGCGGACAGTAGGATGGTAGTATTTTCCTGATTAAAGTAGCAGACTTCTTTACAGTAAGTATATTTAATAGTGAACTAAGAGGAAGCCTTGCTTATCTGACAGACTTTTATCATTTACTTAATGCGCTATTGTATTGGGCCTGTATTAAGAGCCTGTAGTCTAATGACTGTCAAAATACAAAAGTATAAATCTAAAAAAACCTCAGACAAATGAGATAGAAAATTCTCTACTCAAAAAAAAAAAAAACCAGAAGCAGTGCAGCTTCTGTTAATGAAAGAATCTTCCAGTCTCCTTTACAATACTTCAGTACAGCTTATCTCTCCCCCTCAGCTAAGTAAAATTTCACCTAAAAATAAGTTGTTCAATTTCTCTCTAATACTTTCTTTAGCCTTTGCAGGCAGCAAGTAGTAAATAAAAGAGGGAACTGATGTTTTTTCTGACTTGTTAAATGTTAATGAATCAAAATATATTCTCTTACAAGAGAAAGCTCAAAGGAACACAGTTAAACCTCTTGAATGCTACGTAATTAAAAAAAAATCTGGTTAGAATCAGCAGAATAACTCACATCAATGCTGTACACAGCATGATTCATTCTGCAGGCACTGGGAACTTTGGGGGCAATTTTCTGTTGCTTTTATCCTGTTATGTTTGGGATAAAGTGAGAGCGCAGTGGATAAAGAAGGTCAAAAGTCTGTAAGGAAAAAGTCACGTTTAATACTTCAGGACTTGTTTTACGTAGACTTGTTTTACCCACGCTGTGAAAACTGAGCAGGGGTTTTTTTCAGTGTTATCAAAGTGACATCTAAGTATATTTTGAGTCTCGTTTGCCTTCTAAAAATCTACCATGTGATTTCACCACTTTATTTCCTTTATGTAAAATGAATGTCAAGACCATTCTTGTCAAATCTGTTTTTAGCACAAAACCCACGATACAATGCGTCTGGTAAAGAAAGCTGGCATGTGGAGAAAGTACCTATCTATATGAGCAGTTGAAACAGTATGGGGATCCCTGCTAGCTAATGGAAGTGTGTATTTTAAGTGGAATAGTGTTCCTAGAACAAGTTGGATCCCAGTGGAAAAAGGCCTTTAAAGATGAGAAGGCAACGAGGTAAAATAACACTTGAGTTGTACTTCCCATGAAACTTTTATGTGATACGTCTGTCTTAAACCTGTTAAAGATAATAGCATATATTGATGTATTTGGGGGCCACGGTAAGGATAGCCCCCTGCCTCCCTTTCCCATAGATGAGGGTGAATATCCTTTTCGGTGCTAAGCTGCTTTGGTAAAGATGCGCAAAAGGAGAAGAAAAGGTGTAGAACAGGCCTGTAGGTTGTGGAGCAGTAATGTATTCCATGCCAGAAGGAATCGATTACAGTGAGTCTGCAAAGTTTGTTGCCCCAGCTCTTCTCTTGTCCTGGGTCAAACATCTTCAGGGGCAAACTGGGCAGCTGTTACAGGTGCCAGTTGCCATGCGTGGAATATAGCTTGCCATTTCAAAGCCTCCCTGAATCCTGCTCTTTCTTGGATGTAGGAAGCTTGTTCTGCTATGATTCAGTCGGAGATGGCGCACAAGAGGTTCATGAGTCTCAGAATACAATTTTGGTCTGTAGCAGACTTCTTACTGCTTTAAAACTTACAGGTGAAGGCCTTGGGGAGCTTTATCAAGCAATGCTGATATTTCTAAACAGTAAAAATGGTCCAAGTTCCAGTTGTTAAGTAGGAATGTTATCAGGACGCAAATGGCTTTATTTTGATCAAAGAATGTCTAGCCTCATTACTAAACTATTCCGCTTCAAAGTGATATGTTTATTTAAAGAAAATTTTTTTAAAAGTAGGCTATTTTACTTTGGTATTTGGAAATGCTTAAAATCTAATGATCTAATCTAGTAGATTATCTAGATCTAATAGTTAATTATAGAAGCTTCATGAGATACCAGTTTTTGTTAGGTATTAGCCAATATTTAAACTGAAATGGCTGATGGTACTATTAGATTAACTGAGATAATGCATACATACACAAAATAAAATTAAAAAGTGCTTCCAACTTCTCAAGTTTCCAACAAAAGTAAGTGGTAAGCTGTATCACGACTATAAAACCTGGCTTTTAGCCCTGATCATGACAAGTTTTACACTTCATAAAAACATTACTTTTTTCATTACTAAAGTCTTCTTTCGTGACTAACATACACCTTTTTCATGGTTTAGGCCTGTTCTGTTTTACCTCAAACCAGGACAACCTCCTTTGGAGTAACTCCTCGTTAGACTAACTGCTAGTGATGTACAAGAAAGAGGTAGCACATTCTGCTACTTTTCACAACAACTACAGTAGGGGACCTTAACATTTATTGTTATTTTAGATTCATACATGTGGACAATGACGGAGACAAAGATCAGCTTTCAAAATCTGTGTAATTACTGAAGCTGTGAAAAGTCATACAGTTTGCCGTCTCCGTAATAGCTTCCAGAAGATTTTTAAAATAAATAATAAGAAATCTTCCCACTCTTTCAGCTGAGCAATAAATGTAGCTGGAACATTGGTGGTCAGGGGACACTTGTAAGTAGGGAATTGGAAAGCTGGCCATGTCAAAAATAAAACTTAAAACTAGCAGTAGTAAACTAGAAAAGATGCCTCTGCACTGTCTTTCAAAATTAGGATTATCAAAATCTGTAGGTTGTGTTCAGTACATCAGTGTGGTGGTCATTTAACTTGCAGAACTGAAAGAAGCCTCTATTACTGAGTTAATTCTTTTTCTGACATCGTTTGAAGTTCACTGGGAGAGTAGTAAGGCTTGAATGATATTTGGATATATGCAGTACTACCCACTTACGCAGTCTGGGTTTGAAAGATGATCCCATGGTAGCTGAGTCAGTTGAGCAAAAATTGTCTGAAAAGAAGGAAAAAGGGATTTTTTCCATTACTGAAGCCTGTGTATTGGCAACAAAGAGGCATCAAAGTTGAACTGTGTGGTTCAGAGATAAGTCATGCTTTGTTACTGCAATTGTTATTAGCCTGGTTTTTGACACTGAGTTACTAAACTCTTCATATGTACATTTGAAAAGATATTAAAGGTAATGGTGATATTTATCTGCACGTAGTAGGATTTATTTTTGTGAAATACTTCCGGAACTTTAGGAAGAGCATAGTACAGAATGTAAATATCTTTTAATCTGTTTTTCAATATCTATCATCAAATGCTATTCCCAGCTCTCTAGTTCATAGTTAGTTTTATGGGTTTCCTTCCATTTTCTGTCATCTTCTGTTACAGAGAATATCTTGTCCATATTTCCTAAATAGTGTTTTATGTCTAAAGCTTTAGATGTCCACCTTCTTTCATTGGAATGAAATGCCTATGGCAGGGAGCTAAGATAACTTGGAAGGTGCTTTTAGGATCAATGTCAATAAGCTTTCATATTGCCAATAAACATTTATTGTGACTTTGCAGACAGTAGCATCACCAGATGCTCCAACAGATTGACGTTATCACAGTATTTTCCTGAGTTTGGATCATGATTTTCCTAAAGGTATCTAAATGTTGATCAACCAGTACAAGTGTGTATAACAGAGAAAATGGAAACAATAGGCCAAATAATAATGCTTTCTATTAATGTCAAAGCTAGCTTGTGAATTCCAGTGTTTGCATTCCATGGTGTTCTTCCTATGTGTTAGGAAATGGCATAATTAAAGATTAAAATAATCCTACTGCTTAACTACAAAGTATTTTTTTAAAAGGAAAAAGGAAAGGGATAAAAAGAAAACCTGAACAAGCAGTTATAATCTCTTACTTATGACTCCCTATGGAGATCTTTAAATAAGATTATGTATTTAGAGTGCATCCTCATCTGGTGGGAGCATCATTCTATAAATAACAGAAAGCCAAATTATATTATTACTCAAAACTAAATAGTCAAATAACTTAGAGATTATAGGGAGTCAATTTTTTTCCTTGTGTTAATACAATATTAACAGTTTAAAAATAGATACTTGTATAAAATCAGCTTCTAATGTAAAAGGAGTTGGATAAGGGTTGGCCTTGAGAAGGGGAGATGCTGCACTGTTTACTAACCCTTGATGATTTCTAAGATTCAGCTATTTTCAATAGAAATGGTTATTTGCATTAGTGGAATATTTCTAGTTATCACAAGAAAATTAAAACGTAGTTATCTAGAGAAGTCTGTATCGCTTGTTACATGGAAGTGTTTGTTTGCAAAAGTACCACTGGGCTGAAAAGTTGTTTCTTGAGGCTGCCTTTCTGCTTTTATGTGCTTGCTTATAAAGGTGAAATAGCTAGACTGAACATGGTGCTGAAAGCATAGGCTTGTGCAGGACAATAAAAAACATACGAGTCGTAAGTGCTTAAAGAAAAGGGTGAAAGCATCAACAAGGAATTTATACTCCCTCAAGTCTGCTGTTCCCCTGAAGGTAGAAGATGCCTCTTCAACAGATACAGCAGGATTCTGATATATAAGATGTTGTGTCACAATCTCACACCTTTAGCGTTGGATGATCCTCCTAGTACCTTCATGGAGTGCTGCTGGGAAGTGCAGCATGGTGATTCCTGTGAAAGAAAGTAGTGCTATCCTACAAACTCATCTGGAGACAAATTTAGAATTTTGTCTTTATAATGGAAACTTACTGGAGTATTCTTAAAGATTCAACTCTGTCATTTAGTTTGGTTTCTGATTGTGTTTTCAGTTGCATGCAGAAGTAATGGGATTTTTGTTCCAAATTACAACTGGATATTTGTTGTAGTCTTTAAGACTTCCTTAAAAGCCTTTCAGCTAGACATGAGACCTAGTAGAAGAAATACCAGCCTAGAGCTTTGGCAAAGATATATGCAATCAGCATGCAATCATAATCAAAAGATACATGCAATCAGCAATTATACAGCGTGGCTGTATAACTGAAGATGTTAGGGAGCCTGTATTACGGTGTTTGCGTGCATATGTCTCTGTATATGTTAAGCTGTTTAGAAGAAAAGCCTTTGTCCTTACGAAGAGATGAATAAATATATTGAAGTTGAACTTAGTGGGGTTAATAGATTTGGTCTATTCCATATGCAATCCTGTGCTGATATCTGGAAAATTACAAAATACTATCAACTTGTGTTTGTACACTTAATATTTTTCTTTCAGTTAACTGACACCAGCTGCATCCAACAGCCCTTTACTATTTTACCGGTTAAGACAAAATGGAACAATGCGAACTTTCACGTTCTCTTATTTGATCTGGAAGAACTTGAGGAAATTCTGCTGTCATCTCAACTCAATGGATTAAAGTCATCGAATTCATTTCACACCTGTGATACTCTAGAAAGAGCCAAAAGTACTCCTGAGAAAAGGCCACTGACATTAAAAAGAAATAAAACTTCTGGCTCTGTATCTCCGGTGGATGTGCAAGAGGATGCTGTTTGTTCAAACCAGGTTTGTAAGGATAACCACGTAGCTAGGCCTTTGGAAGAAAGTGGTGGCGTGAAAAGACAGAAAAAAATGAAGAGTTCAAGGAAGATTAGAATGCAGCCATCAGGAAACATTGATGTGAACGTCAGCACCGATACAGCTAAACTGCTTTTGTCATGTCTCTTACCGTGGGGTGTAGATAAAGAAATAGACAATCTTTGTGTTAGACACTTGGATATCTTGAGGCTTCAGTGTCCTGTTTCTTTTGGACTTGTGTCAAATGAAAACCACCTATCGCTAATGTTGCCAGGATGGAAATGTACTGATTGTGGTGGGCTAGAAGAGCGTGCAGTAATCAACTTATTTTCCAAGAGAGTGCTTGATTTGTCAAACAAGTACCTTGTTGCAACTGAAGGACAAACTGGAAAGAAGGTTGGACCCAAGAATAATGTTTGTGGAACAAAGGGATTGGATACAGTAGTGTTCTTGCTTAGCAGAATAGCTTTAATCAACAGGATAATTAACATGCCTTCAGCAGTTACAGGTGAAATTGAGAGGTAAGAACCTTTTCGTTATAAGTCTTTTCTTTGTCATGATTAAAATGAGAAAAATACAAAACAAGCGCTTTGCTTAAATATGGACTGTTTACAATAGAGTTTACATTCTTTCTCTTGAGCTTTTTTATAGAATGTTCTTTGAACAAAAGGAGAATCAGGATAAAGTTAAGTATCTTTATATTTTTCTGTGTAGCAGATGAGAAAACTGATGCAAGACATTTTTTTTAAACAGAAAAAGAACTTGAATTATCCAGCTTCACACCCTGTTTTTCCAGAGGTCGCTCGCTTCCTCGCAGTTTAAACTAAGTAGAATAATGAGGTTTCTTCAGGCACATTTTCAGACGTGCATTGGCACATTTGTGCTGTTTTAACTTTCACTCTCTGTAAGCTATATGCTTCCTTTACGATGAAACCCTTGGCGTTGCAGATAAATAAAACATGAGAGACAAGAACAGTCTGCCCTAGTTACACTATCTAAAATACACCCCCCCCCAGTAATAACAGCAGCTACTGGGAATGAATGCCACATCAGCCCTTATGTTTTGAGAACCATCCCAAATAACATCTATGTTAGTCAAAACAAATTTATTGACTAAATCCTTTTTCAGCATTAAAGGAAAAATAGCGTACTCAACATCATTTGACCAAGCCAAATAGAGCATAAGAATTGGGCAATGTATATTGTCCACGCACTTTTGTTGTTTGGCAAACCTAGGTTGGTCTGTATTTAGCATTTTAGGGACAATTAACTTCAGTGTTGGTGATGCTATGGCCCAGAGGCAAGAAGGGGGACAAAAATTATTGATCCTGATGATGCAAATATCTGTGCATCTTCCACAAAGCTCTAGGCATTCAGGATATCTCAAGAGATACGCACCATCCCGCAGGACAAACACGCGTTTCTGTTACTTTTGCTGCTAATCACACTGCCTACTGGTGCGTATTCAGCACAAACCCTTATATGAAAGGTTGCTTCTAGGATTCCAGCTTGAACGTGAATTCCTTTCTGTGCCAAAAATACACAATTATTTTTGGTGAAAACTGTACTATATATATTTTAAAGTTTTCTCCAGGAAATGTAAAGCTAGTAAACGCTAGTGCCCCTTGTAGAAATAGGAGAATTTTTGTACAAAACAAAGCAAAAAAAACCTGCCATAGGTCTTGGTTGCAAAAAAGTTATGAATTTTATTCAAAGACACTGAAATGTTTTATTTGGGTTTTTTACGCGGTTTGGTTTAGATTACCTCTTTCCAGAGCTGAATAGTATACCTATTTATAGCTGTCTTGTAGTTTTAGTTTGCTGTTTGTCATACTCTGACGTGGGCCCTTGACTTCCAGTGGCCTCGTCGGGATAAAAGCATTTGAATTGTATCTATTCAATTCTGTTCTTGGATTATTTTGGGAATCGGCTGGTTATGTTGAGTTTTGTGTGTTGGGTATTTTTTTTGGGTTTTTTTTTTTCATGAGCCACATATCTTCCTCTTGAGTTCCTAAGCAAAAATGACAAGTGCTGTGGGTCTATGCAGAGACAACACGATTCTTTTTCCTGGCTGTACCTGCACATTCTTACCTACTTCTGAGGCTGTACCTTCTTTCTTTGTTCTTCATCTCTTGCATATTCGGAAAATAAAAGGACAAGTAGCCACAATTTTTCTGTGTTACTGAAGAATAGTGTTCTTAGGGAACTTGATCAGAACTACGCTGTATTTGCTGTGTTTTTTATCAACATGGACCTCAGAGACTTCAGTCACGTGGACATTTTCCTCTTTACTGCTGGTGACAGGAATGTTTTTTTCTCATCGTGGTTTGTCCCATAATAGCACAGAGTTTATCTTTTCGCCTATCTTCCAAGAATTGTTTTGAACTTTAGACGTGTCAATCATAATTAACTTCTTATTTTTTCCCCCCAATAAATAATCGTAAGAAGAGTTGTGTATTTTGTACTGTTTCCTAACCTCTGTAAAACTGCTGTCAAGAACCATCATTTTCACATAAAATCGAAGCTGTGTGGGTAGAACCAAGTACACTAGGTTACTGTGTCAGCATTAGTGGGAGAAGCAGATTAGAGTCCCAGGAAAGAATTCCATGCTTCAGACACTAGTTTACAAGAAACCAACACCACCCCCACCCCCAAAAAAACCCACAACAACCAACCAAAAAAAAAAAAAGCCCCCCCAATGGATTCCACACACGATGTACTTTGATGGGATAATGTTAGCTTTGTGCCCGAGTGTGCAAAGGCATAGTTTAGCTATCAGGAATTGCTATCTGAATGTATCTGTACTTTCAGTATTGCCTCAAAACTCATTATGTGTATGTGAAATTACCTCCCTCTCCACCTAGGGAAAAAGCCCCTTTCCTGTGAAGTTCCCTTTTCCTCTTTCCCCCTCCCCAGTTATAAGTGTAGCATGAATAGGACTTGGCCTGTCTGTGTGCTGTGTTCTTAAGATTCAGCTTTCGTTTCACCTCTTCCTCTTGCAAATAATTGGGGTCTGAACAAACTATTGTAATCTGTGTTTGTTCGTTCATTAAATCTTTTCTATATGTTTTATCCTTAATCATCATTTACTCTGTATTCAGGATTGGAATTAATTTTCTTTGTTAGGATAAACTTTTAAAATAATGTACTTTTGCCTAATTAGAAGTTTGAAAGAAACCAAGCAGATGCTATTTTGTCCAATTTGCCTTCTAAAAGTAGAGTATGTAGCCACACTCCTGGGGCAGTTGGTTTCGCTAAACCTACAGCATGCTCAGGGGAGAATACTACATACTGAATTCTAATTTGCTGTGACATTTGCAGAAGGAGTTAGTAGGACAGCTTTCAAAGCTTGTGAGGGTCCTGGTTTCCTAAGTATTACTACTGTACAGACAACTTTTACTAGTTCAGTTACTAGTATGACAGATAAAATGCATTCTGATCTCCTTTCTGTAGCTTATCTCTCAGCAGAGCCCTGAATGTTTCTCCATCCTGTGCACGTTTACTTTCTATTACCACAGTGGTGCAGACTCCAAAGCTTCTAAGCTTTTAAATTAAAAATAGGAGAAATATCTGAACAGATTTTCCAATGACTACATACTTGCTTAATACGTATTCAGTTGATATTTGTAGTTCTTCCTTCTTTGATGCTGGAGAATGGAATTGTATGTTTATTCCTTGCAATGCAGCAGTGTCTAACTACTGGTTTAGTAATGCTATTGGGATTCTAGCTTTCTTCTGTTAATGCTGGCCCACTTTGTACATAGTGATCATCATTCCCCAGTCAAAAACATTTGGTTGAAAAAACCCTCTTGCCTAATTGCTATCATAAGCTTTCAGCTTGTGTTTTGGATCAGTAAGTTTCAGGTTATAGTATTTGTGATCTATTAGCTATTTGATTGGATAAATAAAATTTGTGGAATGTGAAAATGGTGAACAGTGAATGGCATGCTTTAAGCACACATTATCAGACCAGTACTAATCTGGGATGTTTTTTTAAAAAATAGTGGTTTTTAACATAACTTAAACATTTCACCCAAAAATGTTCATAATTAAAAAAAGAGTGAAGTGTGAAAAATGTGGCTTTGGAAAAACTTGGACCTAAGTCTATAAGCTGTTGTTCGTCGGTGTTTTTTGTATGCTTGTGTTTTTGCACCTTGACCCTGCCTGTGAAAATAAAGGAGTCTGCAGTAAAATGTGTCAGATTTATATAAAAGTGGGTCAGAAACAGGAAGAAGCTAGCAAGAAGAGATCTTCAAAAGGTTGGTTTTCTCTTGCCTTTTTAGATTTCTATCTGTAACTTAAAGGTCTTAAGCTGAAAGCTTTCCGAGTTGTTTAGTATTGTAAGGCTTTTGAAATACGACTTAACTGTTGATCGTAGTGAATTTGAAAGGTGAAGTATGTTATTTTTAAATAACGCCTAAATATAGGTTATTATAGCAATGTATTTAAAAGAAATGGTTCAAAATAGCACAAGCGTTTGGAGAGGTTTTTCACTTCCTTTCCCCTCCGTCCATATCCTTTGTCCTCAAGGCTTAGGTTGCTGAGCTAGTCACAGCACTGAAGAGCAGTAGTAATGCGCACTAGTCTCCTAAGTTGTTGCCATCTACTGAAATCCCAAGTATTGCAGTAATATTCTAAATTATTTAACACTGGAAAAAATAAAGTTGTTTCCCTTAAAATTTTTTCCTATGTAATAGGAGAAAAAAACAGCACAAAGCCTTTGTGAAAATGGTATTTGGATTCAGTTCTTCACATGTGAATTTGTTTCTTTAATATGATGTAAGAGTTAACTATGTAGTAAGGTTAGAGCCAAATGCAAAGCTTCTTGCATATGGATGGCACCTTGCAGTATTTGTGTACGTGTGAATGTTTCAATACCAAGTTGTGGGTAAAAGAATGCAAGTAACTTTTGAGGAGAAACTGAGTTGTGATTGATAGCAATTGGAAGCAGAGTATCTAGTTTAAGACGTAAGGGTCTTGTAAGTATGTTCAGGTTTTGTTTAATAGTTTCATATCCTTTTAGGCCACAGAAATCAGAATCTATACATGACAAATGGCGAAATATAGAAGCAGTATCACCTACGTTCCCCAGTTTTTATGGAGAGTTACCAAGCAGTAAGTATATGGAGGAGTGGTGATATTTGCTTTTAAGTGTTATTTATTGCATGTTTTTCATTGCTAAAATACATCATTTAACGTCAATAATGAAAAAATTATTTATATTCTTCAGCTTCGAGCAGGTCCAGTTTACAAATACAGAAGCTGGATTATTCTGTTTTCTTCTGTGACTATCACAAAAGCGTGTAAACAAAATGCAAACTGTTAAGTAATACTGGAATCAACAATATTTTTTCTGTGATAGGAAAGCATTCAGCTGAGTTTCTAAAGACCTTTTCTAGCAATCTGAAAAACAGAAATCTAATAAGACAAACACTGTCGTCTCCCCCCTCCCCATCTCCCTCATCACCATTACGTGCCCGCCCAATAATATATACAGCCCTTCAAGCAAACTGTTGCCTTAGTAATACGAGAGTCATCGTGACTGTTCAATAATGCCCTTAGACTTTTGGCTTAGGGTGGAATAAAGTAAACTCTCCAGGATAATGTTCCACAGGCAGTTGTTCACCAGTCTTGGCTTTGCAAGCCAGTCTAAATTTATTTTTACTGTATGCAACTAACCAAAAAAAAATGTATAAATGAAAACCTAAACAGAATATGGATATTTGTCAGTATACATTACCTAAACAAATAAGGTGTTACTCTTACAGATTAAGTCCTGTCTAGTCTGATTACACAGATTTCTTTCAAGTCAAATCTTGACCCTCTCCTACGTAAATAAGCCTTAATATCCCCATCTTAAAATCAGTTTTTAGTTTACCTTCCTTTCTCTGGCTCTTATATGCACCATAACCGTAGAACTTGTGATGAC
Organism: Chionis minor; assembly: GCA_013398295.1. Classification (NCBI taxonomy): domain Eukaryota; kingdom Metazoa; phylum Chordata; class Aves; order Charadriiformes; family Chionidae; genus Chionis; species Chionis minor. Next base: position 314,317 of record VZSF01007796.1, on the reverse strand, counting down.
AGCAGAAATGCCTGGTGGAGGAAAGAGATGGAACTTAAAATCAAGTGACAATAGAAAATAAGTAGATGGAAGGCACGGGAATGGTATAGAGATGACTAAAATGTTCATGGACATAAAAATAGTTTTACTGAGTGACCTAAGACTTCTAAGGTAATCTAACTCATATCCCATATCTCCTAGTTCCCACAGTTGTTTGGATTTGCAAATTAAAATCTTATCTGAGACTTTCAGATCTCTCGGACATTTGAGGAATGACCAGTTCTTTAGCATCAAGGACACAGGACAGCACAACTGGCAGTGCTAAGTCTTGATTCTGTCAATGTTCCTGGACTTTCTGTATGCATTTACTCACATGCAAAGAGATGGGAATGAAACCAAATTAAAACAGGAGTCTTCAATGCTTTTTTGCATGAAACTGAAATGCCTTAACAGAGGGACAAGGCTTAGATGATAGGTACCACATTGGATGTAGTGTTCTTGATCAGTGAGGATGCTTGCTGAAAGACTGTTTTGTGTTTAGACCAGACCAGCCTCAGATTAGCTTTTGAGTCTGTAAGAACTATAAAAGCTATTAATTCAAATTGGCATTGCTGGAGTCTCTCTCTTTGGAGAACTGGCTCTGCCCCGCAGGATTTCCCCACTGGGGGAACTCAACTGCAATCAGCTGCAAACTCGGTAGGTTTGTACTGAAGAAATTAGTTTTAAACTGGGGGGGGGGGCGGCGAGGGGGGGGGGTTTGGAATAAGTGTTGAGCTCTGTCACAGCAAAGCTTCCAAAATGACAGAAAAAATTTAAAAAAAAAATCAAAATTCATCCTGATATACAAAGAAATCACAGTTCAATCTCTAAAACCTGAGGAGAGCTTTATCTTTGTATGATCAGTTCTGCCTCTCATTTTGTCATCTCTTTTTATGTTTTTGTGTTACCTTTACATTTTGTATTATGGTGCATGTTATGTCAGCTATCAGAGATAGAGGATAAAGTATTTGCTCTTACCCCGTCTTTCTGTAAAACTATACTAAATGCTCTAGTTTTGTTTTCCTCGCTTTTTTCATTCTTCTTTGTTTGATCATATCTGTGTGTATGTTTGCACATATGTTTATATATTATATTACATATTAACATAGTTACATAGTCATCTACTGAATAGCATACTGCTCTCCTTCAGACCACACTGGTGTACCCTATTTGCTTTGCACTGTGCAGGTACTTCAGTGATTTTTTTCAAACTTCAGTCTCTGCTGCAGGAATCCAACATTTAAGAGAATGACTATGTAATGTGTGATCAGCTTTGGTGTTACTGGAACACAGTTGCTACTTACAATTCAGTTTCCTCTTCTCGACATTATATGGTACTGGCAATTAGACATTCTTGTGTGGATTCAAAGGATTGTACAACCAGTTTACCCAACTTGTATGTCTGGCAACAAGCCTTGTAGTAAAGTACTGATGTGTCACGTTTGTCTGTTGAAGTAAAAATGAGGAAGAACTGGCACAACTGCCATTTCAAACTGTGCTTTGCTTTGAAAATGTGAAAAATCAGTATGAATAGTAATAAAACTTGCATGCAAATCTGAAAGCACAACAGTTTTCTTAACTGCAAGCATAACTGATAAGCCACTGGCTACGTGACATCTTGACGTGGTATTGTTGCCCTATAGCAGAAAAGCAAATCAGCTGGAACCGCAATGATACAAAATGTTATTGAATGTATTTTTGCGTACACTATACTCTGCTGTTTTCAAGGTAAAGAAACACATATTCAAGTAGTTGTAGAGTTTACGTAGTAAAATCCATAGTTAAGTAGTCCAACTGGGAAAGAAATCTCAATATCCTTAGAAAATTATGATGAAAACATACTCTGTAGGATATCAGACCTTTGTTTTTCAAAAAAACAACAAGGCTAATCTTATTTAGGATAAGAATAAATGTTCAAACAATATATGGTCTGAACACTTTGTGCCTGTTGCATTAGATGAAAACATATTCTAAGAAATCACGCTTCTTCAGATCTCTTCAGGTATGTTGCTGAAATGAAAAGTTAAAAATGTTAAATATCTTTCTATTTGTGTACTTCTGTGTATATCATTGGTTCATAAACTATGTGTATGTTTTTTCAGGTAAAAGTAGGTATCATTCCCCGGACTTTGGGAGTGTTTCGTTGCTGAAACTCGTTTGTTGTTGGAGCGACCAATCTATAAAGGTAGGAAGTAGCCTGTGTCAGTTGTTGCAATGTAGAATTGGGTGTAATTCAGTATTTGGAATTTGTAATGTGACATACAATGTGACACATAGATTTGATGAAATTATTACATAAACTGTTCCATTCAGATCTATGGAAAGCAAATTACTATTTCGCGATGAAGTATGCTACTCATGAAACTATTTTGCCTTAAAGGACATGTTTAAATATGGGAAATTAACTGTCCTACTAGTCTTTAATCTAGTGATCTTGTTACAGCATGTGTCTCAAAAAAGTTACCTGTTCTCTAACAACCAGGTGTAACTTACATTACAAATGCCATTTTCTGCTCCAGGAGGATAAAGGCCAAAATAAGGACAGGGTCATATACCAATGTATCATTACAGAACAAAAAGAAGATGCCTTCTTAAAGGGATAAATAACTAATCTCAAGTCCTTACTTATTAGAACACTCTTCAAGAATGACTTAGAAAAGTTATGGGTTCTCAGGTCAGATGAAGCTCATACCTATTGTTAGTGAAGAATCTGATGTCTTGAGAGATAAATTACTGTTTCTTGAGAGCTGGCAGGTCACTGTGAAATAGTCTGAACAGTGAAATCTAGCGACTGTTTTTCACTTTGGAAATAGATATTTAAATAAAGCTGGGTGGTTGCGTGAGTGAGTTAATGTTCAGGAGTATGAAACTCAAGATGGTGTACTGTGAATGCAAGGTATTTTACCCCAGAAAAGGGCAATACCTGCTGCAAGTTTATTTTATGATGTTACCTTTAAAAGATTGACTGCAACTCCATGCAGCATTTCAAGTGCAGAGAATGATTTGCAGAGCTGAGGTGTGCAGGGGTACTGCAGTGATACTCTCCTGTTCTATTAGACAGACAGTAATGGTTTCTGCAAATATTCACATTCAGTTGAATTCAGCATTTTATCTTGAGCTTATCAGTTGTTTTTTATAGCCCCACTGTCTACATGTCTTGCATATTATTTCAGCATTCTTCTTTCTTCACAAACTTTCCTCCTTTCTCTTCTGATAAGACTTTTTCCTTTTTCTAAAGCTTTTTAATTAAAAAAATCGAATGCAGGACCTCAGTTTCAATAGCTGCAATTGCCATGTGAAATCCATACCATCTCTTGCTAACCTGGTCAGCCACTGAAACTCTATAAAGAGTAGAGTTGTGTAGCCATGAAACTTGTATTTATAGCATAACTGGCTATGTGAGATCTATGTGTTTATATTTTTCAATGAATTTAGTGACTGATCAGTTTATACATTGCTAATGGTCTTATCTACCACAGGAGGTTAGCGTGCAGGAAGATAAGGCATGGAGGAAGCTGCCTCACTTTTTTCATCTGACAAGACTTTAAATTTAGGACACTGAGATTTTCAAGTACTGGAAATATCACATTATCAATGTTTCTCAAATCTTAATTATTTACATGCAGCTTTGTAGTTTCAATAAACTTTGTTAACCTACTTTGTAGTGCAGATTTTGGATTGTTTGCAGCCAAGCTGCTGTAAACATTTGAACATTCACAATAATTTTGATGTTGGCAATAGGTGAATAGGTGTGGGTATTCAGGAACCAATAATTTACACAAAACTATAGTTTTTGTTGATATTAGGGTGGCTTTGTTAAACCTTTCTTTAGACAAATGCAGATTTATTGCCAACTTATTAATCCTGAGCAGCCTGATTAAGCACTTATGTACGTTTACCCAAAACATCACTATTTACCCTGCTTTTAAAAACTTTTTTTTTCTTTGCTATCTTCAGTGGAGGATACTGACTCTCAGACATGACCCAAAGGACTTTCCATTTATTGATTCCTCATCTCCTACAGTACTCTAACATATTCCGTGCAAACAAGGAAGCTGAAAAAATCCTGCTGGAAATGATTGATCAGGGGTCTACTGACTTGTTGAAGGGCTGAGGGGCGTATTTTTTTGTCTTAAATTTTAAAAATGCATATATTTTAAAAATATTTTTCTAGGATTATTTTTTCCCCAGATGATTTAAAGGAAAGGTCATTGTCATGCATGTAGCTTGTTGCCACATTCCTATTCCTCCCAGAAATTACTTAAGGGGTTACAGTTCTCCCCTTAATTGTCCTTAGTCTGTACTTAAAGTAGCCTGTTCTTCAGTTATATCTGTGACAGGTATTCGGTTATATTTTAATTTTTTAAATAAAAATACTATGTTTTTGCAGCTTTATGGAACCTTTTTGGCTGGAAGGGTGAACATTAAAATAAAACTTTAAAAAAACTATCAGAATAGTCAAACTGCAGTGCAATCAAAACTTTTTGCACGTTACTGACTCTAGCAGATGTACACATATTTTTTTTTTTCCCCAGGAGGATTTATTTGATAATAATATGCTCTTTCCATCTCCTTAGTCTTCAACTGATAGATGTTGAAATGCCTTCTCCCTGTATCTTGATTCAAGCATTTCAAGAGGACGAATATAGTAGGAAATAATTTGCTTCCTTTTTCCTGCTCTAAGATCTTTTAAATCTCATTTAGTGAAGTTAGTTCTTGTTAGGTTGACTTTCCTGAAGACTGAGGTCCTGTATCTCCTCACAAAATTATTACAGACCAAGTCAGCTTCCTTCGACAGTGTGTCTTACTCCCCGAGCTGCGTGACCATTTGTGACCAGAGTACGTGACCCTGTCTCCAAAGTTGTCCTGCCGTTTTCAGGGCTAATCTCAGCAGATAAATTCAGTACTAAACACGGCAGTGAGTTTTGCATGGAACTTTAATAGGTCAGCAGTTCCGCTCACAAAATGTTAAGTGTAAAGTTTTCACATCTAAGGTCAAGGACTTTAGTTACATGGCAGCGTGTGGGCAGTCTGTACTTACAGGGTGTCCATCAGCCTGTGGGGCTTCAGCAGTTCCCCTTTCTGTTCCCTGTGGCAGGATCAGGGCTCTGTGGCGTGACATACCCTTATAGGAATAACTGAGCGCTATCGGATTCGGTCCTGATGCCTGTGTGATCAGTAGGAGTGGTACATCTGTTCCTCCTAGTCCTGAGCTCCCGGACATGACTCAGCTCTAACCTTGACACAGTCCTGTTGTATAGTCCCAAGTAGTAAGATGTCTTTAGAGCCTGGATGGATTAATTCAGGAGCATCACCAGAAATACAGTTTATACAGCTTCAGTGTCCAACATTTAGGTCCTGATTTGGAAGTCCTCTATTGCCATCCTGATGCTGCAGTATTCCTTTTCTGTACAAGAACATCTGTGTCCTCTATTATCAGCTAGCTGCTCTGCACAGTCTCCCCGTACAACAAACTGTTGATGCCATATTTAGATCTCTAGCATAGGTGTCTGCAGGAGGAGAATGTGGTTCTCTCTCCCTCCCTCTTCATCAGTTGAAAAAGATTTCCACTGTGGAAGGGCTGCTGAGATTTTAGGAGGAATGAATCATCTCAGGACTTTCTCATCTATTTCTGTTGATTCCTGCAGTCCACCTGTTTTGGGGTGTTTTTTTTTCACTTCAGTTACTTCATTTCCATGAATATCTGAAATAAGGTGGGATGAATCTGAGATATATTACAAAGGACTTTCAAAGAATAAACCATTTCATGTTAAGGCCGTTGCAGAGTGTAGTGCTGATAAGCTAGTGCCTTTTTTCTCTAACAAGCACTGAATGCATTTGTTTTTAAAAATGCTTGACTCTACCTGAAGCCAAATGACTTCAGTAGAAGTGTCTAGGTAAGTCTCCTGGTAGCTGCTCTCCAGAATTGGAGGAAAGCAGAGGGGATAATACAAGTCTGATGTTCTGATCTGTATTTTTTTGCTCCCTGATGTGACTGTGTTGTGGAGGCATCTTGGGAGGCAGTTTCTGCAAAGCTGAACCCTGTAGAGATCATGGCCTGAGCAACAGTCAGGAGAGACCAGGAGTCTATTGACTCCTCTCGTTAAAGCCACTCGTTATAAAGAGGATATTAATCTTTGGCAGTGTAGAAAGGAAAGCCAGTATAACAGTATAGATGTAATAGTTTCAGCTTGCCTCAACTTTTGTTCACTTGCCATTTTGAATTGTTCTCTAGTATTGCTGCCACAGAGTCAAACAATTGTCTTTCACTTCTTAATATCTCTATTTACAGTTGGATATGTGCTATTTATGCTTAGGCATAGAAAAAGCATAATTTCTGTCATATTTTACAATCCCAACTAAAAAGCAGCTAGTATTTATGACAGTGGTTACAAGTGGGGGGAATGAGCACATAGTAGTAGCCAACAATATAGCCAATGTTTTTGTAATACAGAAGGACGCTAAAGATAAAGTGGAATCTACCAGAGAAAATGAAAGGTGCTCACATAGATTTGGTTTGTGTTAGAAACAGGCAAAGCTTCTGGAGGCTTTTCACCTTGGTGATGATGGTAGATGAGGTGTATGAGTTCTTGGGGAAGATGCAGTGAGAGGGCAAAACTGAACCTGTGGAACCACACTGGACACCATGGAAATGCACATTCCACAAAACGACAGCTGAGTTGCATGCAGAGATGGACAGGTGCCTCTACAATACCACGTTGTGCCATTTGCTACAGTTCTTCTTATTTCATTTTAAGCTGTTGGAGGAAATTACATGTTACAAATGCTGCTGGCGTGCATGGCAATGGTACAGGTGATGAATATCTGACCAGATTAGCGACATGTTCTTAGTAGATCAGCACGCCATGAAAAACACGTGCTGTGTGCAATTCTTTTGTGTACCTCTGTAAATTATTTTTTTGTCAAAAATTTTCCCAGGACAAATGGCAACATGTCTGTTTCCTTTTCTTTCATAATTATTGTAGATATATTGTAAGAGTCTGCTGTAAAGTCAGGATCTGTAATCCCCAAAGCTCAGGGCTCTGTGGATGTGAGAAATTAGAAACTGCCTTTGGTCTCCCCTGTAAAATAAAGAGCTATTACAACAAGATGAAGGTTTGTGCTATGTCAAAACACGTAGGGCTGGGTTCACGTGCTGTGAACTTTCACACTGTGGACCTGACTCTGGTATACTTGTCTACAATAAAGGATTTTGTCACAAAGGACACCTACAGCCTTTGTTCTGCTTAATGATTGGAGTTTACAAGAGCAGCTAGAAATGTGATTGAGGGCAGCCCACCAATTCACTGTACTTGATTAGTCAGATGAAACTGTCTCTCTTCCAGGCAGTTAGAGGGAGCCTGCACATCCACTTAAATTCATATTAAACTTAAATATTTTTAACAGATTGTTTATAAGTATCATATAAACAAAATGTTTACAATATAAACATTTAATTTAAAATTTTCATATTGCATTTGAATTCATATTTAAGTGGAGGCGGAGCAGACTGTCTTGGAAACTTTAGATTCTCTCTGTCTTTCAGGAAATGACTTGTGCTTGGGAATAAGTACCTTCTTGAGGGGGAAAAATTGTATTTCTTTTCTGAAGGAAATAGCGAATGAAGAGAAGGTGTGCATGCTGCCACTCTGCACCATGCTGAAATTTAGACTAAGTAAGGATTATAAAAGTTTGGGTCCATTGGTCTTCATGTGCTTTATAAATGCCTGAAGTATTTAAACTTTCTCAGTTTAAATCTGAGATCTTCTCTGCTAAAGCGAAGAGGAGGATAGTAATAACTCTACCATACAGTCTCTACACTGCGTTGTCCTAACACATGTGTGTTGCATCAGCTGTTGCAAGTGCCATTTATAGGCTGTTCATAATTCTAGCAAATGTTCCTTTTGGGTAAGAAGAGTTTGAGGAATGGTATTTCTCTTTGTGGTAGACAAATGTACAGTGTTATCGTGTTTGAGCTAGAGGAATAGTGGATCACCACTAATAACAAAACATTCTTTTAGGCTTTCAGAGACTAGACACCGAAAATTCTAAAACGTCCAAGTACAAGGATCATATTCAGTCTATGAAGCATTTTTGCTCACATCATAGGAAAAAAAAAAAAGAATTAGCTGTTATCACTGTGTGCCTTACTAAGGTATATTGTCATGACCCCTTAAAGTCATTGAGGAGGCAGTAGAAGACTGATTCTAGTTTTGAGATCAAAGAAAACGAATGTTCCATTAGTGGGAACTTGCACCGTTTTATTGCTATCCAGTTAACATATCTCAAAATGGGTGTTACCAGTGATTATGATATGTGTGTTATGCATGATTATCACTGAAAGATATTGGTAAGCATTGACTTTCTAATGACATTCACTGGAACACTTAAAATTTTGTAGTAGTTATTTAAAATTGTCAAATACTTAACTAAATAATTGAAGTACTGATATCATCCAATAATAATTTGCATTTATGACAGATTATTGAGGTGATGCAAGCAGTGCTGCTGGCAGAAGTTCAGAGGACTATGAATACCTTGAGAAAGACAGCAATCTGCAGAGAGCCATTGGCCATAGTAGAGAATGGAAATGGTAAGTTGTGGACACTGCCAAAGGCTGAGGAGGGGGATTTGCAATACGTGTTTCTTTGCCATGTAGGTGGAAAATTTATTGGTATATTCCTTTAGAAGAGCTTTGTCTAGCACTCAGAACAAGTCAGGAGTAGGAGTTCGTAATACATTATTTCCGTGTCAGACAAGCCAAATGGCCTATTTCTGACCTTATCACGCTGAGTTTTCTCATATAATTGTCAAGGAGTTAAAGGACTTGCACAGTCTCTCATCATCTGTGAACATTAAAGAAGAAAAGGTGAAATTTCTTTGATTGTATGATAGTTCTGGTATTATAAATACATTTGCAAATAAAAGAAGCACTGTGTTTAAAATAGAATCAGTAAATCGTATTAAAAAGAAGCTTTACGAATTCCTCTCTTCAATGACATCAGAACTTATATAGCACTAAAAATCAATTGCTTAGATTTTATAACTTCATAATGTAATACAGAATATTTTATTTTTTCTTTTAGAAGTAACCTCCCTGCAAGGAGATATCAAATGCATTTTACAATTAGATCATTTCATTTTACAAGAGGCTTACTCTTTGCAACTTTACAATGGTGCTAATGTTTATGGTAAAAAAGATTGAACCTGAATTTATGTTATGAAGTTATACTGATTTTTTTTTTAGCACATTAGCTGAGTCTTAAAATTAAGTGACCTAAATTTTAGATCCAATCTTATTAGTGAGCCTTCTCTTGGGAAACTAATTTATAATCTCATTGAGTGTGTGTGTCTGTCATGAAAATTTGTAACCAATCTGCTTGTTCCAGGATACTAAAAATGATCAGTGACACTTGCTTCAGGCCATGAAATAAAATGGTGTCTCTATAATTCAGACTTTTGGAATATAGTGAAACTGAAACGCTTTGAATAATTGTCATATGCGAGTTTAGACTTACACTGAATATTGCTTTGAATCATGTTATTTTTATGTGGATAGGGACAAGATGCATTGTAATTAAAACATCCCCAGCTGTGAAGTTCATATATGGATTTGATTTCAAATTTCCTGAATTTTCAGGGTGTATTTTAATGTAGTGTTTTGACATGGGTTACAACAAAAATGAGACTAACTCGAAACTGAACATACAGATATCTGCGAACTCCAGATGTGTTTAGGTCTTTGGGTTTGTTTCAAAACCTATTATACTTGATAAAAAACATTTCTGTTAACAGGAGTCTAGTAGTCAATTGTTTAATTCTAATTAAGTATTAAGGCTCACACAAGTCGTGAATTAAGGGGAGTTACTTCAGCTTTCCAGTGTATGAAAGGAGGATTTGATTGTACGTCTAGTAGAAGATTTTTATGATCATTTTGTTCTTAAACCTTATTATTTGAAGGTTACTCAACAAACAACTAGAAAATGGCTTTACTAGAATGTGCGAAGTATTCATATGCATTTATACTGCCTAGGACTTTTTTTCATACTTCATGATCTGTACTACACAAATACATCAACTACATAAATCCTGTATAGCAAAGTGGATTTTTTTGACATACCATTGTTCAGCAATTTAATGTGTTCTGAAATAGACAGAAAATGTATAGGAGGACTGGGAAAGAAATTGCAGTATGAGTATTCAGTAACGTAATAGCTTTTCCTTTGTTCTCAGTTCCATTCATATTTTAGTTTGTTGCATTATTTGTCACAGTATGCAGATAGACCAAATATTCTCGGGTTGGTTTGTATGGTTTGCTAATAGGCACTGCAAAATAATTGGGTGGGTTTATTCAGAACTGGAGAATTTTCTTTTTGTGATTTCTGATAACATTAAACAGTAAAATTATTTGTGGTATGTAATGATATGCAGAAATTATTAAAAACCCAACCAGGAGGAAGTCCACAACCAGTGTAATTACTAAGACAAGTAATTATATCTGGTTCTAGTAATTCATCTGATAGGTATGTCATCTTATATCTTACTAAATACTCTGAATTTATGGGTTGTACAGTAGCTGTCATCTTGTGCGACATCAAGGTAAAGGTTAAATATTGTTTCAGGTTTTTTAAGTCATAATTCAAGACTGAGATCATGCACTCTGAACCAAAGTAAAAGTATCTGAATCTTGGCTGCCATCATCATTGTATTGTATTCCATTTTTGTTTAATTGCAATGAATAGATTTGATCTGGAGATGTTTAACCTCGTTTAACTCAACAAATTTCCATTGAAATCAATATGAGTCGTCTTTAAAAAGACAAACCGAACTTTCAGTATTTGACCCTCAGTTCTTACTATCTTTAAAGTTTATAGTATGTAGTTGTTTTTGTCAGAAAGCTGCTTGCTCCTTAGGAAGCTCCTACGTCCTTACTTCATAAGGGTGATAGCATTTAGACAACAGCTTCACTTGCTGAATAACTTTTAAAATGCCATATTTTTCTGTGGTTCCATACAGACAGAATTGTTTAACTGAATTAATAAAAAAATAATAAAACCCCCCCAAACAACCCCAAACAAACCAAAACACCACCCCCCCAATACATTTTTCCAGAAACAAGAAAAGGAATTAAAAAAGCTATTCATGCAAAGCATGCCGGAGAATGGGTTATGTTCTGTCCTAGTACATTTTGCCATTGTTGCTAAAAGGAAATACAAATGCAAACATTTGCAATTTTTTATGTTAATGTCAGAGATGATAATTTTGGACCTGTTCCAAACATATTGATAGCAATCTTAGCATTGATTTCTTCAAGCTTTGCTGCAGTTCTTCAAAGAAGCTGAGGTTTTCCCAATTTTTTTGACATTCATCATAATTCTAAAAAGTACGTTGCACTTAATCCCTTCTTGCGTTTTTCCTAAACACTAATAATCTCAGGTAGTGGTGCCATTTAACAGCTTGTCACTGTGGTATTGTTTTCTACTGCTGTGTGAGTCGGAGACAGTGCTTTTTAAAATCTTAAGAATCTATCCGCTTTGTTTTTCCATAAACTAAGAGGAACTAAGTTTGCTGGCATTATTCATTAACTTTTCAGTTGTAATATTTGATCTCATGCCACATGTACTTAGTCCATACGCAGCCATGTGCAGAACTTCTTTGATCGGAGGAAAAATGGTGTTAATACCACTGTTACCATTCAATAGCTCAATGATTGGATACAAAGAAATTGGACAGTCCTTCCTGTAGTGGGTTTGAACCCTTACCTTCCTTAAGAGTAACTCATTGCTTATCCTCAAGGCATTCAGTGGTGAGTCATCTACAGAAATTGTTTCACTTTTCGTGGAAATATCAAAATATTTGCAAGGGTAAGAGTCAGAAACTAGGTTTCTGTCACCTCCAGGTGCGTTGTGTGTAGGACTGTCATCTTTTAGCTACTGCACTACTGAAAACTGAAGCAGTTTCCTGTGTGTCATCCTTGGATGCTTATTTCTTCTAATACATAAGGAGCCAAAACTATCTTTTCTGAAACAGCATTATAGCATACAAATTCTTCTGGAATTGTCTGCCTCATTTTTTTCGTAAGGGTGAAGAACTGGATTTATTTACTTTTTAAGAAAATTGTGAGGATAAATGTATGTTAAGATGTTCATGCTCAGATATTAAATTGAGGAGCAGACGTATGCAATATTCCAGGAATGCCAAAACCTGTGAAAGTGAAAGCATAAAGTACAGGCTTTATTCTTAAATACAGAATATTATTTTACTGCCTCTTACATTTGTGAAAAATCTGAATGTGTGTCATGATTTAAATTCACATGGCAGCTAGGACCACGCAGGTGCTCACTCAGCTCTCCCCCTCCCACTCCCACAAGGGTAGGGAGAAAAGGAGGGGAAAGGAAAAAATCTCATGCATTGAGATAAAGACAGTTTAATAGACTAAAAATGGAACAGGAAAATAACAATAATAATAAGGTAAAAGAATATACAAGGTGAAGTAATACAAGACAAATCACTCTCACCAGCTAGAAAGTTGGTTGCCCAGCCTGTCCTGAGCAGCGATCATGCATTCCCACCCTGGCCAACCACCATTTACGTACTGAGCATGACATCCACGGAATGGAACATCCCATTGGTCAGCTTGTTCCGCCTGTGGTTCCCTCTCGTCTTCTGTGGGCAGCTGAAAAAAGTCCTTGACTAACATAAACATCAGCTGGCAACAGCTAAAACAGTACGCGTTATCGATGTTCCTTTCATACCAAATCTGAAACACAGCAGCCACTAGACAGAAAATTAACTCTATCCCAGCTGAAACCAGGACAATGAAAAATCACACCACTAAGAGTATCTTGCAATAAATTCTGGTTTGCACTTAAAAATTCCTAGTTTAAGAAACTGCTAATGATTCAAGCTTTTAGGTATATTTGAAAGCTATTAGCTATAACCTCATCTTTTGTATGTGGTTTTGGAGCTCTTTAAACTATTCAATTAAATAAATTGGTTCTTATAGGAAAAAAGCTTCTGCTGATAAATACCAGAGTGAAATTAATGGTGGCAATTGAATTCCATAGGTTAGTGTAAAGAATTGTCAAAGACTTATCTAGAATATAACAATATGTTTTGTTAAAATGAGGAATCCATTCAGTAATGGTAAATCAATGAAAGGCGGGATATTACAGCTTCTGTTCACTAGAAAAGTGTAGTGACCTGCAGCAGAGGGTTCCAAACACTTCTGTCATCTGGGTGTCAGAAATCTGTCCAGTTGCAGGCAACTTTATGTCAACTCTTAGGAAGTCATTCTGTGACAGCGTCTTTCTGTAAAGCAAATGAATCTTCTTGTCTGCCTGCAAACTCTTCAGATTTTGTCATGGAAGTGCAGATAAGGAGAAGGGTTGTTCTGTCTCTGGTTTTTTATGTGTTGTCATCTTGTTGGAGCCTGCCTTTTCATGTTAGTCCAAATATGCATTATGACTCTGTATTTAAACAAACAAGACCCAAAAGACAACCCCAGCTCTGGGCGTTAGTCTATTTGGACCATTGATATTGCGAAGATTATACAGGATTTCTATGAGAATTTGTCGTTGGTTGCCCAATTGCTGGGGAAATAACTTTTAGGGGTGTAAAATGCATTGATACTCCTAACCACACTAAAGTAATTTGCATTGTTGTGTTCTGGTGAAATACCACACGCCCAGAAAACTTTGACATACGAGGAGTCGATTTCTAGCTTAACATTTTACATTCTGCTAAATGTAAATCTGTCCTCATATTCTTACCTTTCCTTTCCTGTGTTAGTTTCGAGTTTGGATGTGGGCTTGTGATACGTGTAATGTGGTCAGTCGTTGAAACAGCTTGCCTTGCTGTGGCTGGGGGCTGTATGCAATGTGAGTCAAGCAAAGCTGCAAAGAGGTGTCCAGACAAAATGTGCTGGAGCCATAGAAATGTGCATAACCAGAAAAATGAGTTGTCAGTGCAGCTATTGGGAAGTCTGTCTTCTCTTGTGGATTGACTACTTGTACAATCAGGGATTAAGTCGGGGGTGCCAGGAGAGGAATCCATGGGACTGTTTCTGATAAACAGAAGAAGAAAAGGCTGAAGAGGAGTGGAGAATGGGGTACAAAGCAACTAGAGGTCAAAAAAAAAAATCTAGGAAAAAGGAGAAGAAAGAATTATAATAGAAGCATGGCAGGGTGAACATGTACAATAAGGTAACCAGTTTTCTGATGGAAATCACAACCAGGGAAATGGTTGCTGATTTAAAAATAAGAAAAAAAAAATCCTGTTTCTGGTATGATAAAGGCTATTGAGAGTAGTTGGAACTAGGAAATGAGACTATTTTGACAGTGTTGCATGATTTTGAATTGAAAGAGATTGAGAAAAGAGATCATTAAATGCATAAGCAGTTAAGAATCCACATATCCAAGCAGCATGAAGTTTTGAAGTGCATAAGAGAAAATGCTCCTTTTTTAGCTCATTGAAAGGCTTTGTGTTAGGTTTTATAACCTTTTTGTTAAACTCACAAATTTTACTGGTTTTTTTTTATATATATGCAGGTATTTGAAGGAACTAAGGTGATTTACCCTATGCAGGCTGTTTAAAAAGAAAATTATGGCTTCAGAGGAACCAGTAGTACTTCCTGCTGCTTTCTCAGACTAGTTCAATTTTTCAAGGGCATTGAGATTAAGTATCTTCAGTTTGGCATATGAAGATCTAGAGTATGTCTCCAGAGCTGATGTTTCCAGTGGCTAAAAAGCAAGTGCAAGAAGACTAATAGATTGTGCTTGGTAGTGATAACATTATATTTGCATGAACCCTGTCATGGATAGAGAGAAGCAGTTACGTATTTATTGATATAAAATAGTGATTGAACAAAGCTTGGTAGTAAGTGTGATAGTGGTTTAACAAGATTTGATGGCAAGGCACACCTGGTTATTTACTGCATGGGGACAGGGTCAGAGAAGACTGTCGGGGAGATGGTCCCATTGCGTTGGGGTTCAGAGAGGACCCCCTTGCTTTCTAAACTCGAGTCTAGGTGTGGCTGGATCCAATCCTAGTCCTAGGCTTGGTCAACGGTGTATGTCTAAAGGATTATGTGCGCACAATCACTCCGAGGTATAATCTTAGTGAAGTTTCAGATCTTAGCACGCTGCTGTTAGCTTCCTGAGGATCTGTCATGGCAAGGAATCTCTCAGTCTCGAGAAGTAACCTTGAGAGGTGTCCCTACCCAAGGGGAGATTCTGGTGTACAGCCTGCTGTTGTTCAGGAGGGCTCTTGGGCTGTTCGCTACATATGGGTGTAAGATGATTGACTTACAGTTATATTGGTCCATCAGCCATAGTGCCAGTATTGTGGTTAGCTGGGTGCGTTGCTCAAGTTAGCCCTTGGCTGTTGTGTTGTTACCTTTCTCCTCGAAACCACATTGAGCTGAATGCAGCTGTCATGACTAGATACACCCATTATGACCACCACAGGTGGTTATTGCTTGGGCAGGGTTACAGGGCTAGGAGAGGCCACACCATCACAAACCAACCTTAAATTCTCTTCAGGAACAACATTTCTACATTACATCAAAACTTTGTTTACAAAATGTAGTGAGAGCTGATCTCGTTAGGTCAAAGTAGAGTCCTCTTCATAGAAGTTGAAATCTGCATCAGGCCACGGTTGTCGTGACGTAAGCATAGGTTTTGTTGAAAATGAGGGAGAATGTTGGCATGAAGAAATCTTTTTGCTTCGTGAATTCTTTTCATACATGGATCCTCCAAAATGCATGAACTGAAATGTCCCTCTGAGCTTCACAGTGTCTGTGATTTAAAACATCTAGTGTTTCAAATGAAATTGGTCAAAACTGTCCCTCTTCCAATATAGTCTCTCTGTGCTTTGAAGTATTTCCAAACTTTAGTTTTAGAGCAACATCTGAACCAAATGCTGTGGTTGCATTTTCTTGCTGTTGTTACTTTTCAATTGGTTTGACTTTTGACTTCAGGTATCTTCTTGTCTGGCATCTCTCATGTTTTTCTAGTTTAACCCTCTTCTTCCCTTGCATGTTACATCTTCTACCTGGGTTCTTCCAGACTGCTTTATTCCTTTACGTTCCGATCTTCCACTTCCTCTTTTTCCTGAGGGGAAAAAGAAGAATGCTAAAAACTATCTGCAAAGTGAAATTGCCTTTCTCTGTCCACTCTGTCCACTCTGTCCTTTAGTGCGAACATCTCCGCCAATAAGAACAGAAAGTATCTTACATGGAACTGAAGTTTTGTGCTCTTGGACAAGTTGATGCGCACAACAAAATTCATTGAACTTAGACTTACTTCAGGCAATTCAAAAAAATCCACTGGCAGGCCAATTTTGTGTGTGTGTGTGTGCATTAGCAATAAGCACTGTAAGAAATGATTATATAATCAACGTTTCATCACTATTAATGAGAATTAGTCATCTGTAACCTCATTTTAGTCCATGAAACAGCAAACCAATTAATCTAGCATTTGTTTGATGAATGGACTTTGAGTATAATCTGGTGACAGCAGTAGCTTTCCTCTGTACTGAATATGCATTAAAAATGAGTGTATTATATCCTAGGTTCATATTACAAATATTTCCAGTAAAAGAATACAAATCAATGTTGTATTTTAGCATCTAACCTGTGGTTTAACTATACTACTGTATCATGTCCTATATATCCAATTAAAACTGTATTTTGATCCAGTAGTCTTTAATATTAGTGGTCAAGTACTAAAGGAAGTAAGCTTAAAGACTCATTCTAGAACTACAGCTTATTTCATTCCATGCGTCATGTATTTTACCAGAGAACTCCTTAATGTAGCAGAAATCAGATTTGGTGTGTATTTTTGCACAAAATCAAATTGTACAGGCGCCATGTCAGACTCCTCCAAAACATTAGGAAGGATAGGATTCACTGGTCGAGGAGGCAGTAAGGATGACATGTATTCTGAATTTAAATGCACAGTATAGTTCAGACAACTTTGTTTTCTATCTATGTGCTCTTTGCAGTATTTATAGATGAGAAGAATCTCTAAGATACCCTCTATTTAGATCTTTAAAAGTAAGCACTCTCTTTTTTTGGGCTGTTAATACAGAAATATAAAATTATTATTGGTTCATTTTTAGTCTCTACTGTTTGTTTAGAAGTTCATTTGGTACAGGCGAAGTACAACACAAGTCTTTCAAAGATTTGAAAGCTGGTTCTGAGCTGGTTCAAAATAACAAGTGGAGGAATTGCAAGTACTCCATGTTTAAAGCAGTGTCACCATCTTTTTTGGAGCAAGCCTAGTCTTCTCTTTCATTTTTGTTTTGAAAAGCCATTCCTTGTGACACCTGGCTTCCTTGTTCTGAATGTCTCCTTGCCTATATTGTGCTTGGTCAGACATACTCTTCAGATTCGCTAATAGGGTGTAATTTGTAATCTTTATAGTTTAGTTGGAACCCTGGGGTTTTTATGACTAATTTAGTATGCAGAGCCACGGGGTCAAATAAGCTTCCTGATGTCCCCTTAAAGCTGGAAGAGATGAAAACATGCCACAGAAAAGTGTGTAAGTTACAACGCAATGTTTTAATTTGTGTGTCATACTTCCTTTTTGTCTGTATAACATGACTCTTAATTTCATCCAAAAAGGTAGAGAGAACAAAACCTATTGTTTTTCACCCTGGTTAGGTTACCTTTTGAAATTTGTCCTTTTACTGTTCTAACTTGGCAATACTCAGAATCTCTGACTGTTCAGACTCTCTCCTGTCCATTGCCCCACTGTTAAGTAACTCACAGACCTTAATGGTGTTTCCCTGCTTCACAATTTGTCCTTCTTCCACTCACCCAGCTTCTGTAAAAGACTGTGAATAAAACAGCAAAAAAAGAATACTTCAGTTCTAAGCATAGCGCTTCCTCTAGAATGTGTGGTGCTAATAATTCTTGCAAAGCTGGAGATTTTCTATTATGAGAAGCAGAATGAGGGCAGGGAAAAAGTGTTTCCGCATATAGTCCGTTATTAGTACTGAAACACAGCCCTGTGCTAATAGCCATAGAGCAGAGTAACACAGTATCAGAACACCTTGTTTATATATATAATAACACTCAATCTAGAATTATTCTGGCTGTATTGATGTTCTGATATCTCCTGTCTTCTGATACTATTTTTACTCATTTCTTCCTATAAAATTTCTTTGATGTTCATGTACAATGTTATGGGTACATGAAGGCCTGGAAGGACTTGAATAGGTCCCACCCGAGAAGGATTGGAGAGCTGGATGCCTTTCTGAGGAAGGAGTGGTTCACAAAAGGGTGGATAAAGGGGGACGATCCCCAGGTAGAAGAATTTTCTTCTCCATATTGTGTGATTATACTGCTGCCCTGCTTGAACAAGGTTTGCAAGAGTTTGGCAGTGTGTTTTTCTTTGGGCTGTGTCACCTGGCTTTTGCTTGTTGTGGGGGATGAGATCTTGCTGGGGGGTTTAGACTGCAGTTAGCTGTGGCTTGTATTGTCCTGGGCGGTTAGGAAGCTCGACCAGTCCGGAGTGTGCAGGTAACAATTTTTCCCATGCTTTGGTTAGGCTTCTCTTACGTGATAGAAATAGCATTTAAATTTTTTTAGGGTATGTGTTTAGAGTAAGTGACTGAATCTTTCAGAAGATACAGAATCGGTTCCTGAAGCTAGTCTACAACTGTATTTGAAATGTTCCTGTCCTCGAATTTCAGAATATCTGACGTCCCTAACTTAAATGAAAGGAAATTATAAAATTAAGTCAACTCAAATATTGAACTGAACAGTAGTACAGTAATTACCCAGCAGTAAGGCAAGGATGCTTTTTGTATTATATTTATTTGCATTTTGTATTGTTTGCTTAAAATTGCTTGCTTCCCTCCTTGCAGGAGGAGGGAAGTTACTTCAAACTACTGCTAAGTTTTCAGTGAGATGAAAACTTTCCATTCTGCATTTTGTGAAAAACACGCTGAAAGGTAGAACTACTTTATGAGTCTTCATTACTAATATCGAAGTTGAGAGTCCAGCTAACACTTGCTCAGCAGAGCACCAGAGCTGTGCAGTGCTTGTCTCTCATAAGAGAGCAAGTCATCTGCCTCCGCAAACAAAATGGAAATAACTCAAAAGAAGCCTTTCTTGCCTATCAAGCTGATCAAGAAAATATTGAACCAGTTGGAGGTACATATATATCTATCACTATGTAAAACATCTGTCAACAGCAGTGTTAAATTTCAGAATGGAAATGTGTTTATCTCCATGTGCACTTTGCACCTCCACACGTTTTTAGAACTCTTAGTACATCCGTTTGCATTTCATGTCTCTGTAATCCAGAATCTATTTTGCTTTCTATATAAAAATGAACTCACTGTTGTTCCAAAGCAGATAAACATAATTAATAGAAGTAGTATTTCATATTTGGATGTTACAAAGCACTAATCAGCACGAAGATGACTTCCAAATTCTGAAATTTAGTAAGTGTAATTGTCCGGTATTTTCTTCTGTCATGCCTGGTTCGTATTTAGTGTTTCAGCATACGCTTTGTTTTAAGGCCCAATGTTAGATTCACCAAGTATCCCAACTTGCTTCAGCATTATACTTTAGTTCTCCAACTGTACTTCCTAACACGGACTGCAATTCAAATGTTAATGAATACAGAAACCTTCCTCGTACATCTCAAATGTACAAATGAGGAAATTTTTTCTCAAAGTGTATCAGCAGAAGATTTTATTCCCCCTCCCTGCCCTTGGAAAATTCAGCTTGTATCACACTTAAGATGCCTGTCGCTAATTCCCTAAAGACCAGGTGTCTGCATTGTTCTCCTGTGATGGATGTTAGTCACATCACCTGCTGCACTACTAGAAGATGCGCAGATAGCCTAGTGAAGAGGGTGAAGTAGGAACTTGAATCCAGGAGCTGTCTTCTGTAGAATAATTAATAGCTGGTCCATGTATTCTTTTTTCCTCTACCACCCTTGTATCAGGCTAGGTTTTAGATATCCTTTTTCCTTTCCTTTTTTCCTTAAGCTTCAGAAGTAAATTTAAAAAAAAAAATCAAAATGGAAAAGCAAAATATATCTGACATAAGTAAAGCATGCCTGCTCGGTTTTATGTACTGATAATTTACTATTTCTAAATTTTCTGTTTCTTTTGGAAATGGGGTGCTGTCAAGGTATTGCATCTCATCAGACTGGAGAGCTTAATGCTAACAATGAACATCTCAGTCTTGACTGAAAAGCCTGTCTTTTTATGTAAATTAAGCAGACACTGGTTTTAATTTGTGTTTTCAGGAAAGAGTAGCATTTTGATTATAAATTAGGAAGATCTTTCAAATAGGTGCGTCCCAGATAATCTCAGCAGATTAAGGCCATCCTCAACCCACAGGAAAGAATTAGTTATTTAATTAGTACGTGCCTCCTGAAAGGTTCAAAAGGAGTCCCTTTCACTAGTGGCTGTTGTTATCCATGCCAAGGTGTGATATATGGTATATTATATGAATTACACTGCTGACAGTAGACTGTGTTAAGGAATAGTAAGGAAAAATGATGAGGGTAAACCTGTGCTTTTCTGTAATGAAATACAATGGTTTAGTAGCATGGTTAGGAACGTTTTAAAATAGGACCTGTATGTGGTTAAGGACTTAAGGTCAGTGCCGAGCACACTAGAAACAAAACTAAAGCATCAGGAGAAGGTCTGATCTAACAGGCATAGCAAGCAGGTCTGCCTCACCTGTACGGGGACAACAAGGCATGTCACAAAAAGAGCAGACTGATGGACAGGGTGGGGAGAACCATCATTTCCAATCTCCTTGTGACAATTATGTGTATGTGGCTGTATTTGCAGAACAATTTCTCTAATGTTCCATGGCTTATAAGGCAGTAATTTCCCTCAGCCTGGAGTAAGCTGGTTTTCGTGAGGGGTGTTGAATAGTCAGCACAAATGTATGCTGGTTTTTACTTATGCTCGAATACAGCTCACAGATACTATAAGGAAGTGCTCTTTTTCACACTCTGACTGTGCCTCTCAAAATGTGCCTTTCAGCATTTGCGTTCCACTGTCTAAAGAGGATGTAAGGGGTAGGGCTACTCTGGAATAATAATACCTCACCAAAGCTGATATTGTAGTTTGAACCTTAGCTGTAATGTGGATGCATTTTTCCTAAATTGATGAATGAATAACATGATGAGCATGATCTGCTTCATGGAGAAGCAAGAAGAATAATTTTGGGATCAGTGGTCAGATATATTACAGTATGATTTCTGTCTTAAAAACAGATACTTAATATTGTATTATATCTGTTTACATTAGATGGAATGTAATAATATGACATTTTTAGTATTTTTCCAGCTGTCTTTGTGTGACATTTACAATTATATATGAGATTTTAGAGCAGAATGTGAGGGAGAGCTGTCCTCCTTGTAAAAGCTACTGTTGTAGTGCTCAGTGCTTTCAGGAGTCAAGCAGTAAAAGCCTTGCAACAAAACAAAAACCTTTAAGAACATTTATTGAATTTTGTTGGCTAAAACTGCCAAAAATAAATTAATAGCCGTTACCACTGCAGTGCTTTTTTTGTTCACAAGAAAAATATCTTGACATATTTTTTCATTTTGTGATTGGTGCACATTTCAAGGGTATAAATTAATCTTCAAAGGATCCTAGGGAATATCTTTCCTGGACACTTCACTTATACATCAAGTTGGCCATGTTAGCAATCTAATCACAAACCTGTAATTCAGTGGACAACAATTTCTTATTGTGAACAGCGTAGCAGCTTTTACTATCATTTAGGTCAGCCTAGGATTGCTGATGCACCATATGTTTCAGGCCATGGATGATGGATGGTATCCTCTGGTGCCCATCCCTAAGTGATTGGAAAGATTGAAGACACACAGTTCACTTAAGCTTGCTTACTATTACATCAAGTAATCAGCGTGATAGGCAAACCTGTGCTCTCTGTGTCACACTGCCCAACTTTCTGCAGGGACATTGTGTCAAAAAAACAATCTAAGAACATTTCCAGATGACAGGCCAGTTACTAGAACAACCATTTAACAACTGGATTCATCTAAAAAGCTTAATAACATGGAAAAGTCAATACAGGTTTTAAAAACACCTTTATTTATATGAAGCAGACATGGTGTTTTGTTTTAAAATGGTTTTTTGTTTCAAGGTTGAACTTATGCAACAGAAAGATGCAATAATGCAATCCTCCTTGTAGGTCAGCCTTCAGGATGTCAAAACGTGTTCCCAGTATTAATCGGAGAGGAATGCTACTTTGAAATAATTTTAAATGCTTTAAGAGTTCGTTTAAAATTCTGTGGTTAGAAACACACAGCATCAATTTAAAGTTTAAGACAGAAATCTTTTTTTATTTCCCAATGCCTGTCTCTACTGATTGCAGTCAGTATTACTTTCATTTTCCCCAAATCCAGTGAACCTGTATCTAACCCAGGCAATTGAGAGAATCTTCCTTTTTATCATGTTTTACTGTGATGAGTCTTTTACGCGATACAGGAGGAAAATCCTAGATGATACTCTAAGAATCGCATTTTGCATAAAATGCCTGCAAGACTTGCAGTGTGTCTTGCTGTCAGAGTAAATCCAACTAAATAATATCAAGTGAGGTGTTCAAAATGTTATAATTCAATTACTACTAGCGTATGCTATTGTATAAATATTTTCTTGTTTTTAAAGTAACTGGCTTGAAAGCTGAGTACCTAGGCCATATATGTACATAGGTATTATATATCCAAATCATCCATGAAAAGGAGCTGGGCGGTTCTGTGAACTCAAATTCTGTAAAAGGCTCATATAGCCTGTCATTAATGAACGTATTTTTGCGTATGCGTTTTCCTAATGAAAAAGCATAGCTACTCAGGCACTAAATTAAATAGCTCATAGAATTAAAGAATATTTTCCTGAAGTAACAGGCGCTGTTTATTTTCAGCACTAAATTCTGGCAGCTATTCTGCTGGTACCTTTTAATTTTGTCTCAGCTTCTTTGCCTTACTTGATCAGTTACTGGTTTCACAGTTGTGACCTAGTTAGGTGACTGTGGTGTAACACCAAAATAAATACATTTTTTGTATTTGAAGTGTGCAAGTTAGTGAGAATTGCTTGTAAAAACAGTTTAAAAATCATTTGAAAACTAGCCGCTCCAAAGTCAGAATTTCAAGAGAGGCTGCTTCTTGTCAGTCCTGTGGTGACAGGGACACTGCATTCCATAACCAGAGGCAATTTAGGCAGCAGCCTCTAAAGTAAATATTAAACTAAGGTAATGGAAAGAAAAGGCTATTCTGAGAAAGAGAGTTTGGGGAGCAGTGATTAACACTGACTGCACAACCAAGGCAGCAGAGGAGGTGGGGAGGAAATAAGTTGATGTTAGTAAGGCTCATCGCTTCACTGCAGAGCAGAAATTGTTAGAAAGCTGAGTAAGAATGATTCCTTCAGACATTGCCTGAAGATGTGAACCTGTCGGTGTTAGAACAGTGCTTTCTGCAGTTACTGGCGCTTTAATTGCTTGCTGAGACACCTCCTGGTGAGGGAGAAGTTTACTGGGCTGTACCGTAGCGTGTTCTGCTACGAGGATGCTCCCACTTAAACCCTTGGCACTCACACCAGGGCGCTAAAGCAGAGAGAGTAGTGCAAACTGAAGTACCCAAATGGATGCAAAGGTGAATGAAAGCATTTCAAATACAAAAAGCACTGGACTAGAATAGTTAAGTTGGAAGGGACTTACAACAATAACCTAGTCCAGGCCACTACTTTGGCCTTGTCAATGAAAGAAAGACCTATCATTAAGGAAAATGAACTTTAAGTGTCTGAAAACACATTTTTCTTCAAAAGAGAGTCAGTAAGAGTGAATGAGAGCAACTTCTGGAAAGTTCCTTTAGCAACCCCATGAGCTGATGTGCAATAGGAACTTCAAAATAGGGCACAGTCAAACTGAGATATTCTGAAAAGCCTTTGAATTTTTTGCTTTTCTAAAATCGGAAGTGTCAGTCAATGTGACAATGGCTAGAAGATAAACAGTCATAGTCTCCCCCCCATCTTTTCTTTTCTTCTTTCCAGCCATTCTGACTTGGATAGCAGTGAAAACATACTGGTCATCTTCATTTGAAAGTACCCTGGAGAAGTGAAAACTAGCACCTAAAACTGCATTGAGGTGTCCAAGAGTGAAGTTTCTGCAGAGAGAGAGGGTTAGAATCTCTGTAAACACCGTTAGGTATTTAAGCAGTGAAGAAAACCTCATTAGCCTCCTATACTTGTATTAATGTCAGAGAATGACACGGGGCTCAAGCCCACACATTTATCTTAAATGTTGTAGTGTGTTTGCTCCGTATTATGACTGTTATGTGAGATCAGGGACAAGGATGGGCTGGAGGCGGGGAGCCCAGCCCTGCACATGAGAAGGCTGTAAGTGACTGGGTTGCAGCATTTGGCTCGAAGTTGAGACTTTCAAACTAAAAAGGCAGGACAACCTCAGCCAGCCTGAATCACAGGCGCTTAAATACCTTCAAAAAATCTGAACAAAATATTGTCAATTCCTAATGTAAAGAGAAGTCACTGATCTCACCTGAACTTAATAGTGCCCCACAAGTGAGGGCTGGCTAGATGACTGAAAATGCGTTATATTGGCCAGGCACTGTTGGCTCTTTTGTTTAAAAGGCATGTTTCCTAAGTATCTTAAGTATGGAGATAAGCATTTGATTTCTGCTAAAAGCAAACGCAATCTAATAATCCCCAGGTTTTGCAAATGTGTATTGTATGAAATCAGTAGCATCGTGTCAGTGAAGAATGAAACCACACCTAAGTCATTAGGAAGAGAGAGATAATATTTTGAGAAAAGCAAATAACTTCATTTCTAAGGGAAGAAGCACAACAAGTAGATTTTGGATCTTATGCACAATGGCTTTTTTTCGGTATCTTTTAAATGAGGCACTTCTCCCTGAAAAATCAGCCCTATCATTGCAATAAGAAGCCTGTGATAAAACAGATTATATTTTTTTTCAGTCACTGCAGTTAAACAGAAAGGAGGCGAAGCTTTTAACTACTGCAATCTGCTGTCCCTTTTAAAATCCTGTAAAGATGGCAGACACTTATGTTAAACACAGTGGATTGTTGGTAAAGTTAACCGTGTGCATCCAGAAGTGGCAGAATATGGACTAAGGTGCAACCTCAATCTGTGCTGTAATAAAGTAGCTGTTCATCTGTGGTCAGAGATCGTCATGAAAGACCTTGAGTTCCTTCACTTTATTTTGCAGAAAGGCCATCAGACAGCTTTGCATCATCTAACTCTATCAATCAAGGACCTCAACCGCTGCTTTCTGCTGAAAGCTTTCCTGTTTGGCTCTGTTTTTCACAGACAGCTCAATAACTTGTCTGTGGAGCTGTGATAAATGTACCATGTGTTTCTAAACTGTCTCTTTAACACTGAACTGAATTTCAACTTGTAATGCTTGTGACTAATTGTTTTCATCAGAAACATTTTATTTATTTCCAATTATTATTCCATAGTCCCTGATTATCCCTTTTTTCATTTATTCTCTGGCAGTGGTCGCATTTGAAGGCTGCCCTGTCTGCAATGGACTGTTAGAAAACGATGTTTTACTCAGTGAATAAGCTGCATAGTATAAAGAATAAAATTAATGTGAACCTGTATGAACAAGAAATACAAATTTCTAATACTTTTTTTGACAAAGTACATATTAAGCCTGGTTTTAAATACAAATTTTCTTGCCTCTGATTTGTGAGCCAGTCCTAAGTGATTTTTTCAGTATACCTAAAACTAGGGCTGGTATCACAGAACCTCATGCTATTTGGGCACAATTGTCTGTTTTTGCTGAGGAGGTCCAAAATAGAGCTATTACGGCAAATGAATAACTTCTCACTCTGAAAGAAGGTGGTTCTTTTAGATCAGGTTGTAGGTCAATGGCAGGGCAGGGTAAGGAAACTCATTGCAGCTGTCTGCAAATGAGCTTCACTCCTGATACAATATAAAAATGACTTCAGGGTTGGTAAAGGTTAAAAATTGGGTATGGGGAGAAATATGTAAAATATGGGGAGGCAGAAGAGTTTTCATAGTTGCACACAAACTCTACAGGCAATTACACAGCTAATCCACTTTTAGCACTTACAACTTTATGGTCTTACAAAATCTGAAAGAGGAGACTGACATCAAATGAAGTTTAATGATTGAGAAAGTATGATGATTTTTGACAAAAGAACATGTAATGCGTTGCAGTAAAAGTCCTAATAAGGAATGGATGTAACAGCCTTGTGTTTTGGATTGTTAGACATCTTGGAGCTTATGAGCAGAGAATTTATTCCTTAAAATAAAACCACGATTGCAGTATGTTTATCACTGTGAGAAAGTGCAAGTTCCAGTTAGAAAATTCTCAACTGATTAGTTCATGCAACTTGCAAAACTGTAGTATACATTCAGCATCAAACAATATTTTTTTGGGGGGGGAAATGGCATATGAAATTACTTCCTAATAGAAAATAAAAGCTGCAGATGGCAGAATCTGTTCTGGGATATATGAATGTGGCTCCTTTCAAGCATAATTGTGCTAAAAACTGGCAACTAGGACTTCAGTTGGGCCCAAAGCTAGATTAAATGTACCAAAATGAAGAACTAGTTTTCTACTTTTCTTGGTAGTGGTTTTAGTAGGAGAAGAAAGAGCATAAGGCATGTTTAATTGCTTTTGGGAATATGCTGTTCCAGGGTAAGAAGAATAAATATTGTACACTCTGGAAAGCATGTTGATTTTTAGTGGACAGTACTAATTTACACATTCCTCACTTAGAGCACCGAGGTAATACTAAAGATGGATCCTTTGGTGGGTGTAGTAAAAAAAAAAAAATACATATCCTGGGACAATTCTCATTGTCTGTGTCACTGCATAAATGTGCAGAATAAAAAATGGAATGGAGTGGCATTGTTGAACTGCATGGGAAGCAGGACAAGTGGTGGACAACAGCAGCCTGGGCATTAGCTGTCAGTACGACGCCACGGGGCAGAGTGTACCTCAGAGCACAGCTAGGAGACTTGTTTAACAAATGCAGTGTGTAGGACCTATCTGGGATGATTTTCTAGAAGAGAGTTCCTGTTATTGCAGTGCCAGTTGGGTACAGTAACCTTTCTGACTTCTTCCCATACTCACACCCTTGCAAGCCCATGGGGAGATCCAGTCTGTAGTACGTGTTTCTGCTTGTAGGTGATCCTGCTAGGCAAATCTCTCTCCGATTAAAGCATTTTCAGATCTTGGTTAAGAGGTCTATCTTAAAACTGTGAATCTGATTCCAGACTGCCCAGTTGTGCTTCACAGTGTTCCACCAGTGAACGATTAGCAGAAGCCCTGCTGATTCCTGTGTGGGAAGGTTTACTCTGCTGGGCAGAAGCTTCTGCTGGTGCGCAGCTTCGTAGAGTCTTGCGGGAAAATGGGTATGGAGCTGTTGTGAACAACTCCTTCTTGACTCCAAAATTACTTGTGCTCTTGTAGCTATAAAATAGAGCAGCCGTAAAATAATCTGCCTGGTTTTTTTTTTTTTCTTTTATGATATGTTCCAAGGATCCCAGACATATTCCTTTTTGGAGAGAGATGTGCCTTAGAATACTAAGGTGCTGTTCAGGACAGGGGAGCAGGGAAGGGGTTAGATTAGGAGCACAACTCTATTAGACACTGGCTGCCCACTATAGAGCTCATGGTGATTGTAAATCAGGGGGGATATAATGTTTTTAAGGAAATCTAGCAGACTCATTAAAAAGCACATATCTAGTGTCAGGAAAAGAAAGTGAAGCAAGGCTAAGTACGTTTTACTGTGCACTGGATGCAGTAAGAAATTCTTTCCCTTGTGGAGGCTACTGCTGTCTTAAATGAAGCAAAGCTACAGGCACACTTTTGAGCAACTTTTATAATCAAATCTATTTATAATGAAATTTTATTTCAATTGCATGCAGGCTGAGAGCACAGGAGCTGGTTACTGTTACTGGTTCCCTAAATGAATGCACTAAGATGTAGAAGCTGGATTCACTAACAATGAGTTTAATTGGTATCTACGCACAGTACTGAAGTCCCAAAATTGTATTCTGGGCACACACTTGACTCAGTGAAAAATTGGGATAGATTATGTAGAGACAGTGTGTAATTCCCCTTGCAAAGTCCTCACAAGTGCAGAGGGAGGACGTGCGCTCTAGACAATCCCTTGCGCTGGCTGCCCGAGCTATGGGCTGCTACAAGGTCTTTAGAGGCAGTGACAAATTTGAGGGTAGTCATCTGACTTGCCTTAATCAGCACTGATTAAAAAGCTCTAAATGGCTCCTGGCAGCCCCTGGGTCTGAAGGATACAGATGCTCTCTCCCTCGTGGTGTGCCAGTCCCCACTGTGGAGGTACATCCCATCTATAAATGCCTGGGGTAACGTTTCAGCCAAGAGTTGTACAGGTGTACAGAACAGCTGATACACTGTGACGGTATAAAAAGACTGTAAATAACTGCAAATATTACAAAGTTCCTCAGCATGTTGGTCGTGAGGCCTTTTGGGGAGGGTGTGTTCTTTTCTGGGGAGTCTGAAAAGATACGGCATAAATAAAGAAGACATTAAAGACAGGCGAGAAAAATTAACAGGCTTCTGTATAATTTTAAAAGCTGGTTAGTTTAAAGAGGAGGTAAATAGGAAGTAATGTTGTAGAAGTATACAGAATTGCAACTTGCTTGGCAAAAGTAAATCAGCTACTCATTCTTCTTTATCCCTTTTCATAATTCCAGAGCATGCAGACATGCAGTTAAAGTGAAAGGTTTGAAACTTTAAAGAGCTTAGAAAATATTTCTTCCTGCTACCGAAAACCTCAGATTCCCTTCCAGTGAAGCGGGGCAGCATTTTTCCCCCCATCTCCACCAAATACTGAAAGTTTCCAAGTTCTTAAACACCAGTTGCTGCGCAGGTTAAAATTAGCTTGTGCAGAGTGATACAGAATTTAATAGAGCCCAGTAAGTTTTTTGTAGAGCTTTTAACGTAGCCTCTAGACTGCAGTGTCTAAAGGACATCTACTATGAAAGTAATTATGGTGACTTTAAAAAGATAGAGAAAAACTCCTATATCTTTTGCAGTTCCTGTAGCTAGTTGTATTCGTGATGGAGTATTTAGACATCAGGAAAACCCAAGCAATTATCTTTCCTCTCAAAAAGCCTCCAACAATGGTATTTAGAAACTTGGCTTTGTATTGCTAATTTCTGCAGAACATTAAGCAAATACGTAGATATATTCCTGCAAATTCATACAAGCAGCCGTAGCATACCTGAGCCGAGATGGCAGTGTGCGGAGCTCAGACCCAGTGTCCAGGGTGAAGTCTAAACTCAGGCTTTCCGAGGTCTGGAATGGAGTGGTGACCCTGGGCCACTTGCACTGTGACGTCTAAGGGCAGGTGAGGGAACGAATTCTGGTATAACGCCCTCTCTTCTTGAGGGACCACTCACTGTGTAACTGTTTCTGAGCAGATTGGTTGATGAAGTGATCAGGAGAAAATTGTTCTTGGCCTTGCATGCTTAAGGCTTGTCTTTTAGTCACTGAGGAAGGAATATGTTAGCTTGAATTTAAATAAAATAAATTTAAACTTATCTTAAAAGTTATTTTCATTGACTTGCATTAAAATGAGGTGCCAAACAAATGCACAATCAAAGTATATCTCTTTGAAGTACATCCACTGAACGGCAACCGTATAAATGTGAAGAGAAAAGACCTTAAGGAAATGTTAGTTGGGTATTATATTTTGTGGTTAAAGGCCATCTAGAAGAAGCAATATAATAATCGCTGTAGTGAGGATTACAAAGTATGTCATATTACACATGACTGTAAATATCAGTTTAATTTTTATGACACAGATTGTTTATAAGTTTATTTTATATACTGCATAGCACTTAAATGTCACTGGATCTAAAGCCCTTATCCAGGAAGCTCATTAGTTGAGCTGTCTGCGTCTGTATATCTGCCATCAGCATCTGGTGAGAGGGCTGCTGCTGACCCTGCCAGACTTGGGTCACGAGGTCAGCAGGTCTCATTTATTATTCAAAATTGCTTTCTGACCTTTTATCAGCTAGGTCAAAGAATGCCGCATTCTGCTTGGTCAAATTTTATAGTGAAATCAGTATCATGCACAGATAATATAATTACCAATTCACGTGAGTCTCATCCCCCTCTCCAAAAATGTACTGACTTTGAGGTTGATGAAGTTCAGAGAGTTGCCTCTACACATGCTTCAATGTATGCTTTGAGACCACGTGTGGACCTTGTCATCCTGGTGAAATAACACACCTAGCCTCACATCTCACTCATGGTTCAAATTGTGCATCCGCTTTTCCACTGTCGTGGCACTGAGACAGCTCAAGGTAGGGCTCCATAGTTAACAGATGACCTCTTGTTTTTACCACTCCCATACCTTGGAACAGATTCCTTTCCACTACTTACATATTCACTGTATCTCCCTCTTCATCTGCACACATATATCAGTTGAATATAGGAGAACTGTAAACCAAGAAAAGCCAATAAATATGAAGACGGTTTTTTAAGAGATTATAACAAGTTCTGGAAAGAAAAAGCAGTGAGAGTCCAAAATTTTGATTTTTTTTTTTTTTAAAAGTTGCGATCTAGATCTAGGAATTCACTGGCCAGCATGATTTCAGTCCCAAAGAGAATCAAGAAGGACTCTGGCAAAATTAACAAAACTGATGATTTGAAATTTTGGTGAATTTATGGTGAATAAATAGGAAGCATAAATGACATGACAATAAGAAAAATATTTTTGAAATTTTAGAACACTAAAATTTGAAAAGAAAATTAGCCATCAGATCTTAACAAGCCATACTACAGTATGGAAAATTGGAAACCATAAATGGCAGATTGATTCTTAAAGGGAGCTGTGCGGTTCAGCATTATTCCTCTGGAATGATTTCATCCTTTTTAAAAGAAGGAGCCAAAGGTCACATTGGTCTTGCCCTTGAAGCAGACAATATGAGATGTCAGCTTGTGCTTTCTGACACTGCATATGATGAATAACCTTGACACAGTAATAAACAAATAACCTATATTAACATTTATAAGCACAGTGAAGTATTAATGCAATATATACTTCACCAATATATTGTGAATATACAGCTTTCACAGAAATGGATTTCCTCTAGTAATACTTCAGTAAATTTATAGATTGTTAAATATTGCTGTAAAGTACGTATTCTTTAATTTACAGAATGTATACGTATCTGAAATATGGCCAACCATATATATATATACACTAAGGAAAGTACTTCAAAGAAGCAGGTGCTGAATTAAAATGATGCAAAAAAACCCCTGAACATCTGTCTTCATATACATACCCAAATTGTTGCGAGTAGTTTATTTTTAGTGTTTCGAATACCTGCAGTCGATTGTCTTTGTAAGTGCATCTCTGTCATAAATCAGTATTCAGTAAGGTTATCAGCTGTTCTCTTTTGGTACTTCCCGTAGCAGAGAAAAATAATTGTTTGCTGGTAAGGTGTCAAGGTGTACGTAACGTTTGGTTGGAATGAGCTGTTTTCTTCCAAGTGTGGGAAGTTGGGAGTCCAACTGTTGCGAGGAGGGTTATAAAATAGTGTAGTAGCCTTTTAATAAATTCCTTAGCTTTAATAATAATCTTGTACTCTTTATAGCTGTTTTGATGGTACATTAAGGTTTTTTGTGGTTGGAGTTTCTTTAACTTAAAATGAAATAAAGCTGTTGGATATGAATGAAATGCAGGCTGACGTTACAGGTAACACTTAACCCTGTGCAGGGTCTGAAGTACAGAGCTTCTCGTGTTTGTAAGTAATATCTGTGCCTTGCATGTATTCTTTAGTTTTATATATAATCTTTGTTTGGTTTTTACTACACACTCTGCCCCCAAACACATAATCTATTTCTAGTGTAGATGAGCTGTGTTGAGATTTCTCAGTGTTCTTTCTGAAGCTTTTAGAGACATCTCTGTGTGCTGTTACATGTGAGTTAACCCCAGCTCCTACTCTATTCTTTATTGTTACACAAACTCTATTATAATAATGGTATCATAAATATTCACTGTGTGACATCGTGAGAAACAACAATGTTCTATCTTAACACTTGCAAAACACCCTAGCGCATATCCCAGTGCACTTTACAAAGTGAAAAAAGGCATTTGTCATTCCTCCTTCTGTCTATTATGAATGTTGCACATCCATGAAAGGTACTTGGCAGGCAGCGTGTGTACAGAAGAGATCAAAGATATGTCTCATAGTATCATAAAAATGTTTCAAAAGTTCTAAAATTTGGATTGGAGAAATGTGGGGAATGGTATGCCATTGCTTTAGATGAAAGAAATCAATACTGCTAGTTAGAAGTCAAAAGCTATTGTACAATGATACTGCAGAGATTAAATGATAGGAAAAATGTATAGAAAACAGTACTAAGTAGATTAGTGAAAAAAGTTTTATCTTCCTCTTTTAACATTTATCTGCTTAGAGATTGACACGTCTTTACACGTATCCGTCATTATTCCTGTTGTTCAGGAGGGTTAAGTGCTGGAACTAAATAAACAAAGAGAAAGTATGATCCCTCTGTTGTCTGTACATGGAGTGTTAAGTGAAACTTCTCAAGAAGTGAAAAGTAAAGGGAAGAAAATGAACATACATCCAATAGCGTGCAGTCCCAAAGAAACTAATTTAGAAAAAAATCTGCACTTTAGTGGATGGCATTGTAAGAATAAAAAATAAGACAACAAGCAAAGTGACCCTGGCTATTCATTTGCACTCGGTAGCTGTCTCAAAGAGCTAAACCAAGCCGAGGGGTTGGTTCTTCTGAACCACGCAGCGTCCTGAGCAGGGAGCAAGCATTCTGTGCTTTATTTTACAAGAATGCTGTGGGTTTTGTTAATTATGCTACAGTCATTGCACTGTGCTTTTGAAACTGCTGTCGAGGTCCTGCTGCACATTTTTACCTTCTTTATGCAGGAACCCTTTTGGCATTTCCGCTTCGCTTGTCTAACAAGCTGGAGTGCAACCTTTAGTGATCTCCTGAACTGGCAGTTTTGTTTCCTGAAACACTACATTTGTTTTTATCCTTCCATATGTAGAAGGATACTTACGACTGTCCCTAGATTCACCTCTGGTTGTGCAGACAAGCTGGTAGTTGAAAGCATATAGGAACAGAAACAAATGAACCAGTAAAAGAAGAATACCAGCAATGCACCTGCAGCGGCCAGGTAGGACACTTCCGTATGAAATTTCTTGTTGAGGACTGGATTGTTTTCAGATAGTCAGTATATGCCTCCCTTTGCTGTGTGTCAATTGGAATGCAGATGTGCACAAACGAACAATGACCTGGAACATGCAGATTTGAGAATACCTAAATAAAGATATTCCAGATACTTCTGACTAAGTATATTGCAAAAAGCAATAGAAACCTTTGCTTTCAGAATTAACAAGAAACTGATGATCAGACATCAACGCAAAATTAAATTCTAACCAGTGATAATACAGCCAGTGAATGTAATGTTGTTTCACCAGCCTTCATAATTTTATGGCAAATCTTATGGTACCTTGTGTGTTTCTATTCTGAAAGACACAGTTCTTGAAGCAAAGTGATAATATGAAAGCATTAACTTTTACTAAAGGCAAAAGAAACCCAGAGAAATATCTTCCTGAGGAATAAAAGCTCAACACCCGAAAAGGCTAACACTTAAAAAAAAAAATAAATAAATAAAAAAGAACATAAATAAACCTTTTTTTTTTTTTTTTAACTGGTATCTGTGAATACTTGAGTCTTATGCTGGAAGTGGACAGTACCAAAACCGATTGCAAACTGTTAACTTTGGCAGCAGTGAGCAGCGTGTTCCTTTTACATTTGACCGACCTTATTTAAGCAAAGTGCGATGAATTTGACATTTCTCCCTCTAGATTGTTTCTGCCTCACACTCTCATCTGGCACTTGAAGGCAACAGAGAAAGCGTGGAAGAGCTCACACTTGTGTTACTCCTTGGCTCTTCGTTCCCCTGTGGTGCGTAACTCCAGTAAGAACACAGTTGCGTACCATGTTTCACCTGTCAGCAGCGCGTCTCCTGCGTTTTTTGGAACCGTGCTTTTCAGTTCCTCGCGCGTGTGGTTCCACACAGCCTCTGAACCACACAGGCACTTGTCAGTCACCGCCTTAGATGCCCATCTTCGTGGAAGTGCCTGTACTGTCTGTCTTACCTGTTTATTACCCATCTCAAAGCGGAGGGTCCGGGCTCTTTTGTCAACTCACAGATACATCTTGCTGATGGCCCGAAGAGGAGAGTTGAGTGTAGGTGAATGGAGTGAAGCAGTATGAGACAGGGGTCATCTTTTACCCACTGAGTACCTCACAGCTCCTTATCTCCTCATTTGAGGGAGTGCCACATTCGTTTTCTGGAGATACATCCAGTGCTGCTTCAAGGGGAGTCTGTTTCCCAAACCTGTGTCTGTCTGGTGGTAACTGAAACACGCGATCCACGTTCGTTACCAATACAATTGTGTATCATCCATCAGTTCAACAGTGCACCTTTCTGATACTCACACGTATCAACAGATCTTGCTTATTAATTTGCAGAATAGCAAAGTCCAGATCTTGTTCTCAGTTGCATCAGGAAGGTAGATGCCTTAAAATTAATCTAGATTCATGCTTCTTGTGACACAGCCCAGAATCATGGTCCATATATACAAAACAGATTTCCAGCTACACAAAAAGACAGCAGCTCCTAGTAGCTGGCGGTTGGGGAAAAAATGCAAAATGATACAAGATTTTCAGCTGCTGGTTTGTTGCCCTACATGCCAGTTCACTACAAGTCTTAACCATGTAACTGGAAATCATTAATTAAATCCTGTGCAGCCAAGAATCATGCATAATGTAACATGGCTACTGCAAACAGTTCGCTCCTGATCATTTACATTTCCTTCTTGCTCTTACAGACATGAGGAGCCTGTATTTGAAGTAGTCCCTGATGAGATTCTGCTTTTCCATCCTTGGAGAATGTCCTTGTGCATATTTATAGGACAAAGTAGAAGCATTACCTGCGTGGATTTTTGGTTTTATGGTATTAACTGTAATACTTTAAAAAATACATACCTTGGCATGATATGATCACATATGCACACCTCAAAAATCTTTTGATTGTACAGAAAACAGGCAGCCTAGTGCTCTAAGCCTTTAAGTAATAATGCTGATTGAGTCACATGCATGAGATAGCCACTTTTACAATGAACATGCAATTCCACAGGAAAAATAGGATTTCCGTATCTTCTATTAATTTTTATGAGGAGGATTTTAGTAAGCAGCCCGCTCTGTAGGGCAGTGTTATTTCTATAGTGTTGTCATGTCAGTGGGGAGAATAAATAGGTGACTACATTGGCACTGCTGATGTTCAAAAAGGCAATTTGTTTAAAGGACGGGGCAGAAGAAGGAAGCAGACTTCAGAAATTAAGAACCACACAGCAGTTTCGCTGCAAACCGTCTACTAGTCGCACAGTACTATCCAATTAATCCATTACTCTTAGAAGAAGAATCCCTGTATATCCAGGTACAAGCCTTGCCAAATATCTGGACACAATCATAGGCTTTTAGGATTACAAGTAACATAATGAAGGATAATGATCAAAAATTAAGCACACCAATACAGAATGCTTGGGTTAACTGGGCCTGCCATGTGCACTCTAAGGCAGCAGTCTGTTAGGTTTAAAGTGAGATTAAGGAGTTGTGTAACCTGCAATTATGCTGTTTTTCATTAAAAAAATAAGATGATTGGGCTCAGTAGGGCCCTTCCTTATATTTACCTCTGTTTAATTGGATTGGGAACTGCTTAAACATCTTTGAGTTGGAGCTTATAAGAAGATGATCCCAGCTGTTTTTCGAAGCTTAAGACAGCAGGCAGACAACATGATCATGTCAAGACTCATACTAAAGCCTTAATCCTGCTTTTTCATCAACTAGCACTACAGCTGAGTCTTTAACCTCCTAAGTACTAAATGTGCTTTGGAGCTCTCACAATACATTTGCTGTCAAATGTTATTGTCTAATAATATTAATTTTTGTTTCCTTTCTGAGAAGGACTTTAAAGAGTAGTCCCTGTCTATCTGAATTTGGAGAACTATAGCGTCAGCCTGTATTTACAGTCCCTTTAAAACTACAATTTATAAGTTTGCACGTGTTGAAGTCTCTTGTTCTCTATGGAGGCAAGGAATCGCATTGACCTGTACCTCACCTTGTTAAAACATAAACCCCAGTCTATCGGTAACTGTTTTTCATTGTACAGTTATTACTGGATTGAATATAATTTTCTTTTCAACAGGAAAGTAATGGCAACAACTTTAGTTTCATTCAGGTCTTTTTCTTAGGAACTCTCAGCATGACCAAAAGAAATTTTCCAGATTCCTGGCAGCAGAATTTACTAACCTGAGCATTATTTAGTTTGATAATCCTGGAGTTGCATAAAGATTAAATGTTCTAATGAGTTTTTCCTGCACTTGCTAATAGTATCCATGCAATGTAATAACAGCCTCTCCTCAGCTCTTTTTTCTTTTTCTTTTTCTTTTTCTTTTTCTTTTTCATTTTCTTTTTCTTTTTCTTTTTCTTTTTTTCTTTTTCTTTTTCTTTTTCTTTTTCTTTTTCTTTTTCTTTTTCTCTGTCGGGTAGTGCTCCGATTTGTTCTAGTGACACCGGGCTGCCAGCAGGAAAGCAAGCGTAGTTAATGCTCAGCTGCTCAAACCAGTCAAGCAAGCTAGCAAGTCCCAGCTGTGCTACTTGATGTTTTTTGATTGCACCTAGTCCTCAATCTGTGAACTGTTTTCTGGACTTAGATTCATCAAGCTCTGCCGCTTTAAAAACTCATGCAGGCAGGCATCCTAGGATATGCCATTATAAGCTGCTGCCAGGGGATCTTCTAGGAGATAAATGGAATCTGTGTGAAGTAAATTAGTGTGAACCAGTCAATCTGTGTGTCAGCCTTGAGCCACATCCATGGGTAACTAGCTTGCTGACTGAAAAGTCCCCTGTCCTTTGCCAATCAGAGGGCTCAGCCACCAGGAAGCAGTCCTATACAACATCAGTTTCTTGGAATAATGCCTCTTTGAGCAGCTAGTGAAACTCTTCAGTATACAGTACCGTGCTGCCCGAGTTTACTTATTGCTTACAATTGAACTGAAAATCTTTTAAAGTCAGATAACATTTTAACAGTAGGGAGCATCACAGAAATGCCTTGGAAATAAGCACTTCCACTTTGGTCCAGCAGCCGTTCAGCAGAGTCATGCTGGGCAGCAGTTGGCTTTGCCTCCCTATCAGTAATACATCTTCAAGGCCATAATGCAAAATAATAACAATAATCTGGCCAGAAGAGGTTAATAAAGAGGCTCCGTGTACATTTTTTTCCCATGGATTAAGCTATTTGGACAGCTTTGATCGGGAGAAGGGAAGAGTGTGTGAGCTGTAACATGCACATGATGCGCAGGGCTGTGTCAGTGTCGTAACCGTGCTGCACACTTTTCTTCCATTTCGGTTTTAAACGCAAATTGAGGCAATCTGCAGCTAGAATTCCTCAGTGGAAATGGACTGAAAATTCCCCCATTAGTGATTTTAGACTTGAATACTAAATCAATTACTGTCATGACAATGATAATATCAATGCTGTGTCAATAACGCTGTTTTAAAAACAGGAAGTATTTCTTTATTTGTTTGTTGTTTTTACGGAAGTTACTGACGCACTGATAGGCAGTCACATCTGCAGTACATACTCTCCCACACCATTGATCTAATGTGCAGAAACCAGGGGGAATTTTGCTATATATTTTTAGAAAATTGGACAGGTGAGGAGATGTTATATGCTTTAAATAAAAAAAGAAACTAATTATCTAGCAACTACCAGGACTGAAATTTGTCCTTCTTTACTAATTCCTCTAAAAATTCTTTTTCTATTCCTTCACAGTTACTGGTTGAAAAAAAAACAGTAGGAGAGGGATAAAGAATGTTCATCAAATGTGATGAAATACTTCAGTCTTACACCATGTTTGGTCAAAATATGCACTACCACACATTTAGGGAAATTGGAAAAAAGAAATTTGGGCTTTCTAGCCACAGGGGACATGAGAAGAAAAAGCAGCGTATAATGATGGAAGAATTAATTAAAGACAGTTTGGGGTTACATTTTCCTTTTTGAAATCCTCCTAACGTTTACAGAAGCATATGCTTAGGAGCTGTGCAGTAAACGTTGTGTGGGATTTTATGGGGAAGTATTTTATTTCTTGCAGCAGAACCCACTGAGACAAATTTAACTAGTTAGATGTTTTGTTATATATACTACACAGAATACACGGGCAGATTCTGGTATAAATCACAACTAAGATCAAGACAACTGCTTTAAAATTGAGTGAATGTTTCATTGTACTAATGAAACAAAAATGGGATGTCCTTTGAGAGTATAATTTGTTACATGCCATTATATTTTAGTTGAGAGAAGTAGGGAAGTCCCTCTGGGTGAATAAAACTTCGAGGTATATTGGGAAAAGAATCACTGAAAATTTCCGTTTTCCTGTCTGGAGTAATGCTGTCCTTATAGACGGGGGGGGATGATAAATGGCGTTTCAGGAGGTTTTTTTTAAATTTAAAATATATAAAAACTTTAAAAGAAATTTCACACTAACAGAAGGAAAAATGTTCTTTAGTTGCAATTCACTTAAGGAAAGGAGTGCAATGAACTTGGTTTTCGTGGGACTTCACGGAGTGCAAGAGCAAGCTCAGGCTTCCGCAGGTGCGTGCGTGGGTTGGTGTTTGTGCAAACTGAGCCCTGCAATGGGGTATTGGGCTCTACTTCTGCAGCCAGTGTGATGGGTTTAAGTTACTGTAGCTTCCAGTTTGACTTCTTCTATACTGGCTTATTTCAAGCACAGTTCCAACTTTGGTACGCTGCAGCATTCACTGTAGAATAATACTGTGTTTCTCCAGGTTAATTTCTTATTCTCTCTTTTTAAAACTAAAATACAATGAAAACTGTGCGAGTGTGATATTTAATCATCAGAAGATAACAACCAGCCATTCTCAGTTAAATGACAACTACGTACATCGGTGCAGGCTTTTTTTAAATGACACTAAAAATTATGAAATGACCAGCAACTGATGTCTTCTGTCAGTGAGATGAATTACTGGTTTATATGGCCTGAGAAATGGTCTGGGAAAAAAAATAGGGTTCAATTCAATAAGGATGAGAGCAAGGATCTAGACTGAGGTAGGATTAATCTTCTGCGAAAAGGCAGGATGGGGAAGAAATAGGAAGGTAACAGTTTCTCAGGAAAGAATCTGGATCACAAGCTGAGCATGAGTCAGTGGGGTTCATGCTGTGGCAACAAAGGCAAACGCCATAAAACACTGCACACAGGAGCATCGCTGTGAAACCTGTGCAGCGCTCGGCGCTGGTGCCATCAAGGGCAGGTCCCCGGGCTGTGCGTCCCTCCCTGCTGGCACCCCGGCGGCAGGGCGCGTGCTCCACGCTGCCTGCTCCAACTCCATGGTCTGCCTTCTCTGTTCCTACGGGATCGCCGTGCGCGTGGCTGGTACTTCACTTCCCATTGCATGACTGTTTTCTGCATTTCTTACAATATTCATGAAATAATTGTATCCTTTTAGGTTGGCATCAAAATATATGGAAAAAGCCAAGTAGGATAATAGTCCCCACCCTGGAAAAGAGACCGTTGAAAGAGGATAAACCAACGGGCTGTGACCGTTCAGTCACAGCAGAGGCAGCGTGCAGGACTCGGGCACGTGCCCGTTCTCGTACAAGAACAGGTTTCCCATTAAGCCAACAGGGACATGTGCAAACCAACAAAAGAGACGCCAGCCTGTGTGGTAGAACATTGGAGCTTGCCATGTTAAGGCAGGTTGGGGTGTAGAATGTTAAGCATGTGAAAATTCTGCACATCTAAGGGAAAACAGGAGAAGTTTGTGGAGCGGAAATCTACTGCGAATTATTACATGTAAAAATAATAATAATAATAATAAAAAAAAAAGTCTTGGTATTCCCCCAAGTTTCAAATTGGAGTTTAGTAGAGATTTCTGGTGAAGCATTACTGTATCGTTATTGAGCTCTTACACTGATGATATTTGCTCTCAGCAAGTACAGCTGTTCTTATGCTTTTTGTGACATCTATGAAATGTGCTTTCTAAAACAGTACTCAAAGCATTTCTTGCCCAGCTCTCCATCAAGCTTCTTAGGTATAATGCACTAAGTGCCTGTAGATCCCATACATCCTGGAAGTGGCATTACAGCGTGATTGTTTTATCCATTTACGAAAATAAAAATATACGAGCATTTTAATTTCCTTTATAGCTTTTTTCATGCAGTTTTATTTAGATTCAGCTTGCTTTGTGTTCTGTATTGGACCTTAATTATATTTATCGCCTATAGCCTATCTTGCCTAATATTTTTGATTGAAAAACAGTTTTGGTTAGCCTATCTGCTTGTTTTGAATGACAGGTGAGTTCTTGTTTTCTCTGCAGACAGACTGTCTTTAAGTTACTAATCCACCTTATCAATAACAAAGACAACTTATCAGAAAGCGCTAGTTGGTTTATTCACCTGTGTTATGCAAACTTCTTTCTCAGTGTGTCTGCCCTCTGAAAATCGGTGTGCAGAGCGGCTTTAGGCTTCGGTGTGTGATGTGTCCAGAGTGGAACAAGGCTTTTCACGGCTTAAACAGAACATCTAGAAATAAATGGTAGCGATGAGTTGTTGCTGTAATTAGTGTATATTCACAAAGAACAGCTTATCATTTAACAGTTCGTTCACACAAAGACTGTTCTTTCATAGACTGATCACAGACCTTTTTGGAAATAATTTGGTTTTATTTTGTGGAATTTGAAATATTTTGAAACTATATATGTAAATATCTCATTGAATACTATGATGTTATGACATTCTTTTGCTATTCTAAATTCCATACCTATTTTTTTAATGTCTTTTTCTGTTTCAATAATGTAAGGGAATGGGTATCAATTTCAGTAAACAACTCTTAAGAGCTTATTAAGATGTACCAGAAAAAATTACCACAATTCTCAAGATTGATCCTGTACAATGAAGATTTATGTCATTTTTATATGCTAAGTTCAAGGTCATTTGCCTCAATGAAATCCGTCCTTTTACCTTACTTCTGTGCTAACAAAGGTAATTTCTACTGTCTGCATAATAATTGAAATTACATTGCCCTGAACAGAAAGAAAATATCATTGGGGTTATTATATCAGAAATTCTTATTTCTTAACTTTTTCTCTGACTTGCAGATTTGTTGCTCGTTTATACTCCAGACATTTCCATCACTTCGGCTACACAAATTAGCTCTCAAATGGAAGCAAAACTAATTTTAAGGTCCATTTAAACCCAAAGTAGAACAGAGTATCCTCAGAACAAATAAAGATCACACTGTTTATGTTTCAATAGCTTAAATTCCATCAGCATCCTAGGTATAAGCAATTCAGGACGGTATTTCCCCTATTGACATTTGAACATAAAGTCCTATTCCCTTAAGGGAAAACACAGTAAACTAGGTGTCAGTGTTAGCATTTTTTAAATACTTTTTTTCTTGATTACATAATGCCCCTTTTTACTTTCACTCTTTATTTGGGCCAGACTGTTCTTTCCTTATTTTTAACTTTTCAGTTCCCTTTGTTCTTTTATGATATTTTTGAGGAGCCTTCCTCTTCAAATTGAGCATATAACATGTGATGTTTTAAAAAAAGAAAGTTCTGCAGGCCTCTGCCTACGTCCCTGTCTTGCTCTCTGCGCACACTCATTGCGTAACTCCATCAACCGGGCTATGGGGAAGTTTGTTTGCGGAGTTCTGTCCAGGGAGGCGGGTGTACTTTGGGTCAGTGGCGAGGCTGGTACGCAGCCCTCACTCCTGCCCGTGACCTGGTCTGAGCCTGCCCCTGCCTGTCTCCTGGTTTTCTGAAAAAAACTATCAGGAAAAACCCAAACCGTTAACTGTCCCCCCTCCACTCTTTCCTGCTGAACCTGGTTCTCAGGCAGCTCTTCTTACACAAGCTGCCTAGAGGTCTGCTTCTCTGTGAAAATCCAGTTCCATCCCTGCTTTCCGCTCCCTTTAAAGTGTTCCTAATGACTCTGCCACCGACTATCCGTGTGAGTGTCCCATCCTTGGTTTTTGTCATTTGTCAGCCATATCAGCTCTGCCTGTAACCCTTTTTTCTCATTTTTGTCTTTCCTGACTTTCCGTGACTCCATCCGCTTCCGAATCTCCCCAGATCTCCGCTCAAGCCTATCAGCTGGAGATCCTCCTGCTTTGTCCAAGGATCGTGCTGGCCTGTCTGGGTTTCTTCCTTGCTCCCTTCACACCTTCTGTCCAACGCATCTCCTCTGTGTACGTGGGCGTGCTTCTGGCTGGCTTTCAATTCATTATCTTCTGAGCTACTTCTCAGATGAACCTGGTGCCTCCCTGAGAGCACTGCTCAGCTCTGCTTCGTTGTGAGAGCCAGCAGCTTGGCTTGAAGGGTGCCATTTGTGCTGATGTGGTGTGGGGCGGAGGGAGAGCATCGAGCAGGGGGTCCTGCCCCGCTGAAGAGCCACTACGGCACAGACGTCAGGGGGGACGCGCCTGCCGTGTCCCACCCGGGGCTGGGGGCTGCGCACGCCTCTGCCCTCCCTGGCTCACCGTGGTGACGTTGCACCGTTCGGTTTGAAAGGCTGGTTCTGAATTTTTGGTCACTGCCATGTTTTTAGAGAGGACAGATCTTGTGATTTTCCTCTTTCTCTGCAGAGGCGTAGCTGCACTCTCTGCTTTCTCCCTTTTATCACCGTAGACTCTGCTGGAAATTCTCCTAGTGCTCTACTTCAGAGTAGTTCTGACTTCTAAATTCATGCCGCTGTAATGACTCAATCTATCACTCAGCACAGTGGACCTGACTGCTTAATGGGAAGGCTGTTTTAGAAAGAATGTTCTAATAAATTTGGCACAAAACAATTTTTTTGAAAATATAATACACACACTTATATTTTCTAATTTTTCTTTTTTGAAGTGGGAATCCTGGCCTTCAGTTAGTGTATGTGAAAATTATTTAAATGTTGTAAAAGCCAGAGAAAAGCCCAGGTATCTTTGAAGACATTTCTTCCTGCACATACCGTAGCGTTTTCACACTATGAACAGGAACATTTGTTATTTATTTTAAGTTGTTCTTCAGTGTCAAGTCACCTCATGCAGATTATCATGTCAACAGTTCCATGGCAGACAAAAGAACTGAAACTCCTCTTCATGTGGAGAAGTTGGCCGTTGGTACAAGTCTGCTGGCTTTTTGTAAGGTTAGAAATTGAACCAGTGTTCCTGCTCCAGCTGGGCAGGTTTTATGTACTGGTTAGTTGTCATCCAAGGCAGACTTTTTTAAGCAAAATTTACTGGCTGTTTTTTTCAGGTGAAATGTGTGGTGTCACTATCATAGATTTTGTTATTTATTAGGTTCTACTATTGCATTTTCAAGGATCTAATTCCACAATTGTATTGAAGCCCCGATTGCTTCAAACGGGCTCTGTGTAGATGCAGGAGTCAAGAGTGATGGAACCTTTTGGCGACCTGGGATCAATAGCTGCAAACCGATGGAAGGCGCCGAGCACTGAAGTGGAATATGTGTCTTTTGAGCTCTTCCTGGCTGAATAATGCCGTGAGGCCTTGTTGATTCACTCATAAGTTGGGAAAATTTAAATGGGTGTTTAAATTAAGTAATCTTTCAGCAAATACTCTTTTGGTTAAAAAACAAGAACTTCATTAAAAGTTACAAGTGAACAAATTTCTTGTTTTGAAAACAGGACAAAGCTACCGTGAAACTGTGTATAGCCATTGGTATCCTCATCCACATGGAAGTGCGGAACCTTGCTTAGTTTTCTAGATACTAGAAAAAAATCAAGTATTCTGTAGTCACCGCTATTTTTGTAAGAAATGGGATCAGCTAAGGGTTTTAACGGGATGGAAGAATGGAGATCTAGCATTTACTCTGCTGTTCTATAATATATTGTTTAGTAATTGTACTTCAAGCTATATTTGTGGCTCCATATGGAGATATGGAGCAGAAGAGAGGGAGATGGACATTGACAAGGGGAATACCTCTCTTCTGTTCAGGAAACCTTCTGTGGGATTTGTTCAAAAGCCAAGCGAATTAAAAATCCGTACACAGACAAATAATTGTTTCCATGAAAATACTTTCCTGCCCTGAAATGAAAATGTTTTTAGCAATTAAGTAAAAGAAGAAATGAAATACGGTAATATCTAAACTGCAGCTCAGTCTGCTTTTTACTGCGCTTTGGAATTATCACTAATTTTATTACGCTCTCTAGCTTGTTACATGCAACGTATTTTCATCTTGAAACGAACACTGTTTCTCTCCCTGGTGAATGACTCCAGTAATTACAAAACCACCTAATTGCTCCTTTATACTGTTTACTGGCTTCTTTGGTGAAACAGACAAGCACTTTTTATGGCTTCTAAAGTATTTTATTATTTTAGGATTCTGTAAGAAAAAACTGTATTTTTACTTCAAAGGGACCACATTAAAGCCAATGCCTCAGCCTTCTCCCTGAATGAATTCTCATCTATAGATTTTTCAACTGTGCTATGGTTGCATATAAGT
Source organism: Chionis minor (assembly GCA_013398295.1). Lineage (NCBI taxonomy): Eukaryota > Metazoa > Chordata > Aves > Charadriiformes > Chionidae > Chionis > Chionis minor. The sequence continues at coordinate 269,654 of VZSF01007796.1, read as the reverse complement.
ACTTTGAGTTTCTGTTTTATTTCAATCTAATATTTGTGTTTACAAATTATGTCTTCAGCATTGAAAGCTCTGCAGAAAATCAGGAAGTGTTTGTTTCTGAATACATTACATTTCTCCTTCCTTCTGTTTTTATTCTTTATTGCTCCAGTCAGCGCGCTGAAGCATGACAAGAGCTCAAGCTCGGCAGACTTCCAAGATGTGGAGGATACGCCTGACAGATGTGTCTTGGAAGAGTCTGAGAGTCCAGGTGAGAGGCATTTAAAGACGGTCACCAAGTTTCAAGTGATAAATCTGACACAGCTTTTGGGTCTGTAAAAAAAGCACATTGTAATGCTCTTTCCTTTTTAGCAGCTGCAATGTCAAATTAATGGTCACCTCCAGGGGTCACAGTGTGGAGCTGTTGTCCTTTCCTCTTTCATCAAGGATTCAGGTCTTAGAAAGGATAAAGGCTTTATGACCAAAAAGAAAGCTGACACTACTAGTTCATTATAATTAGTTTTGGACTATGCTGCTTGCTTAATATATGTACAATGTCTGACCGTTTGAAGGTAGTGTGAGATTATGAAAAATTAGAAGGACTGTGCATATATACTGCAGTTGAATGTCGCAGCGGAGATTCAAACACTGCATCTCTGGAGGAGAGCAAATTGGTAGTGTTAAATAGCTTGATTCTTTTCCTTAAACCAGCTCACAATCATTATTTCATTTTAATGGCTCTTAACATTGATTCAGCTAAATACAGGAACATCCATAAAGTGCATTCTTTTTGGTGACTAAAAGATTTATCTTCATGTAGTTTCATTATCTTTCTCGTTATGGAACATCTACAAAATTTATTAAATGAATCCCAAAGGGAAACAGTTAAATATAAAGTGTATTGAGTCACAGCTGATTAAAAACATTCTGTGCGACTAAATACTAAGATCTTTTAAGCAAACTCTGAGCTTGACCCACGTACACCGTAATATGTAACCTGCACATAGTCCTCATTAGTGAAAGAGTTAAACATCTTTCTTCACTTGCTATTTTCCTTCCCCGCTTCCTCTGGTTTCTGTGTACCCTCTTGCATCTTTGTGTGCTGATCCGTGTATCATATTTTTGATTCATCGTCTCTGCGGCCTGTCAGCTTAGTTAAGAGATTTCCAAATCTTGCAGCCTGTGCTGACAGGGGGCAGCTGCCAACAGTCCCCTGATCCTTCCCCAAGGAACACTGCTGAGATTTAATTTTCAGTCAAAGGGTGCAGTCTGAAATCCATGTCAGGTCCCCTAAGTCATCTCAGAACCCAGATAGGACCCATGTCTGGGGGATTATATTTCAGCACGCTCCACTCCTCCAAGATTCCTTGGGAGTTCAACTGCTGTCGTATACCTGATTTGAACTACATTCCCTTTTCATCCTTTCCACAGAAACGAACACCAGTGTCTGTTAGAATAATTGAAGCCAATGAATTGTAAATTCGTATTCATTTTAAGGCCACATAGGCTCAGACTCAGTGCTGTATGGCAGAAACCAGCTTGAGATTTAGAAAGAAACAGATAATCTACTCCAGAAGGAGCCAAGCTTAATTCCTTACCACACCTACAATCTGTGGTGCGTGGCGTCTCCTTCAGAAACTGTCCGTAGTCCCTTGGACAATGGTTACGGGCGAAAATGGGGATTGTCCGAGTTCCGATCTGTTCTGAAGTGGGAAAGAATTAAAACTAGGTGGCACTGAAGTCTTCGGGTGGGAATTAACGTACCTTAGAGATAACATTAATTTTAACCTTAGGTTAACTCTGTGTGGCAAAGTGTCCATGTTTGGACGGGAACTTGAATATCCAATTCTGCACTCTGCATATCTATGTGAAGTAATGGAAAGAATAAAAGCCTGTCAGGAGGTGAATATTGACTGGCAAAAATACATGTTGATAAAGCATCTAAACTTAAAAACTGAGTTCCATTCGGTCCATCTGACATCATTAAGCTAGTAATAAACAATGAATTACTCTGGCTTTTGTTTCTGTCCGTTCCTGCATTTTAAGACATCTTGTCTTATAGGTCTGAAAACCTCAGGAGATTTCACTACTGGTCTCACTGCTTTCCACTGAGAATTTGTGGCTTGGTTGTCATGGAGACATCGTATTTCTCCAAGAATTGCTCATATTGATCCGTGGACAGGCGTAAATGGCCAGGCGAATGTGAGGAGTAAAGGGGGTTGGGCAGTACTATAAAATGACCAGAGGTTATGGGTCGGAAATAAGCTCATAGCAAACACTTAGGTAAAGAGAAAGAAACAGTTTCATTTTGTTTCAGGATTTCGGTTTTGCACTTTATGCCATTGTCTTCTTTCACTATAGACTGAAAGAAACTTGTTAGTCACTTGTCATGTCAGATCTTTGGTGCTTGTCCTGACACAGCTGTCAGCCTTCCAGCTCTCTGCAGTTCAGGGACACACAACAAAGAGCTGGGAACATGAATTATTTATTGCTCCTTGTGCGGATGAAATTCTGTGATAAGAAATTAAGACACTTCTGACAGAAGTGCTTGTTTGAAAGGAAAGATTTGGTAACACAATACATTCACTTAAAACTTACCACTTACTTTTAGTAGCAAACATTGAAACAATAATGTGACATACACCCGGCTACGCTTTTCTCTAGTATTTCTCAGGTGCTTTAACTTTGAATCCTATCTTGGAATTTGAGAGCGTCTGGGAGGTCGGCATTTGGTTTGGTGAAACCTGTGACTTTGGAAGCTCTCCCGCACCTATTCAAAGTCGGGGCAGACTTACAAACTTCATTTATCAGTTTTTATTAAAACGTCTTTTGCAGAATCTCTTGCACTTCACTTGCATACAATATGTTGTCATATGTGCAAAAGCGAGGTTAAAAAATATATCGATTTTATTATGTCTTCTGATGAGGAAAAGGTGAAAATATGACAGCGTACCTGCAAAGAATTGCAGCTATTCCTCGAAAGGGTTCTTGATTACAACTTCTACCATAACCGGGAGGGCTACAGAGCGGCCATTAACAGACATATCTGTGCCTGGTGGTTTCTGATGGTGAAAGGTGCAGTCTCTAACCTTGACGTGAGACTGAGAGTTATTCTCAAAGCTATCTTAATTTTCTAAAATCACATAAAGCTTACTCTCCTTTTTTCACATTTTCTGTGTGTCTGCACATGTTCTCGCTGCTCTGGACGTGGGCCTCCAGCAATTGCAGAAAAAGGCATATACTCAGATGAATAGCAGGAATCCATTTGACTACCCAAGACACCAATCTGAGATTTACCTTTGATTTCTTCTGTTCAATGGGTGATCTGAACTACTCTCAGATACGTAATGAAACCCCTCAACCTGCACTTTTCTCTTGGATAATTCACAGCAAACACTTTTCACATGTGATGGACGCAAGTAAATATCAGACTGCAGTTTCTTGTCTAAGTGAAATGGATTTTAGTTGCTCCCTTCGTGTGCCTACAAGCTGCCATTATCTGTGATAGTGGCTCGTGTCTATTTTAGCCCACACACAGAGGAGATGCTGGGCTTCGCTCCCAGATGCCTAATAGTAGGTTTATCACTGCCATTTTCCCCACATGCTGAGGACTACTTCAGTTTGACATGCAAAGCCTTGGCTTTTCAAACTTGTCTCTGCTCTGGCCTTGAACACAATAATCAGATAAGAATTGCAACAGCTTTTTGTAGAACTTGACTTTTAATCATATCAGCTCCCCGCAAAGAATTCACTATCCCTTAGAGTGCTTCTTTAATATAAATAAATATTCCCAGCAGTGTTTTCCATTTTATCAGACCCGTTTTCCACCTTTTGAGAAACTGAGAAAAAGGCTGAAACTGTGTGAACACAGATGTATAAGTTGGACTTCTAGGTCTGGGCTATTCGACCCGAGTTTTCTTGCACAAATAACGGTGGAAAATTCACACCTCCAGAGGACAGATCATCTTGTGCAAAGGGACTTGCTTGAGATGGGTTTTAGGGGGATTGAAAAGGCTCTGAATTCTGTCAGTCAAAATCTAAGAGGGCTGTAGCAGGACTTGCCACAGCTGGAGGTGTCTTAGCTTTCGTATGTGGTGCGGTCCCACTGAGGAGGGTTCTGCAAGTACCGCTCTTGCGAGGAAAAGGAATAGATTTGGGCTGAAGCCACAAGAAACACCGTAGGCACAGGTGCCCCTTGCCTCTTCTTTCCCCCAGCAGAGATACTGGAGTAGACCAGGCAATCGACTATTACTTCGCTTTGTAATAGAGGGAAATTGAGCCTCCCTAATGGAAGATTGAGTTGGAAGCTGTAGACAGAAATTACAGAGTGTTTTCCATCTTTTGGATGAAAACTGTGTAAATGGTAAGAATCCCAAGTGCTCGTGGCCTTCAGTAGCCAGACAGTCTCTGCCTGCGTCAACTGGTCCCTTCTGCAGCCCATGATCTCTCCCATCCCTTCATTCCAAAAGCATTGCTCATATTTGATTTTTCCCTCTTCATTTTTTGACTTTTCAGGACAGAATGTAATTCTGAGTGTGTAACAGATAATAGTGAAAATCCGAGCAATTTTCACAGTCTTGCTTAGTTGCTCGTGCTAGACAGACCTTGGCACAGAGGTGGGAAAGACCTGGCTGTCCCTGACATACAGTCTCTGGGAGACAGAACTGCAGCGAACAGAAAGGAGAATGAGGACGCAAACCAAGAACAACAGATTCTTATTAGCCACAATGTGCTTAAAGATGCAGCACTATAATTGAGACTATCTTATTATGGGGCAAGTTATAATTATTCCATCAAATAGTCACTTACCAGCACCAAGTTCCATCCGTTGGAGAGCGTGTTATTTAAATCAGCACGGTGTCACCTACATGGCTGTTGATCAGCACACAGGCAGAATGTAAAAGTAAGTTTCCAAGTAAGAAGCACCCTAGAAAAGCATGTTTTTCTTTTTCTGCATTTGCATTTCATGGAAAGTAGGTAGTGGTAAATGAGGAGCGATTTGGGAGCAGGGTGCTGGAGGCTGGTGGTGATGGTGATGCAGGAAGAGGATGCGTCGCAGGGGCAGCCCACCGATCGCGGGCACCGGTAGCCCAGACCGCCCAGCGACTGCCTACAGAATGGTAGTGCCTAGGAATTACTCCAGAAAGAATTTCTGGATTTCCAGTGTAGGCACAGAGGAACCCATAAGAACTTCACTGGATTAGATGCAGTGTCACATCCTGTCAGCACTCTCGGTTACGAGTATCATGACTTTGTTTGTTTTTTTTTAAATAGTACATTAAACTGTAAAACCAGAAGACCACATAATGGACATCAAGAAAATATGTATCTCTCTGTGTCTGTGACTGTGTCTGTGACACAGAGAGACAAAAAGATGCTAGATAATATGATAAAAACACAAGATATCCATTAGACTGGGAAAGAATAGTGTGTGCTGCTTTCTCAATGTTCACATACTCGTAGCATATCTCTTGAAGCAGTGTTTCTAATCCAACTAATATTTAAAATTCAAGTTGTAAATATTACCATACATAAAATATGAAGAAATCACAGAGCTAAAACCTGATGATTGAGAGTGCTTTTCTGTGTAATTCTAATAAGCCATGACAGAATTAAAATATAATGCCTTACCAGTATAACTTTCTATTACTTCTGTTTACAGCTATGGTAGGATTCTTTCTGCTGAAAGAAAATATGTATAATTTGAAAAGTGTAGTTGCAAAGGGAACATAAATGGTCTATTAATTTAAAATAAATTATCTTTCTGCTGATCCATTGGAATGTTTTCCTTTAAAACAACAAAGAAGGAAGAAGGAGAAGGCTGTTCAGGAGAAAAGTTGTGAGGAATACCATAAATTCTCTCAAGCTGTTTTGGGTTTCATACTGCCTCTTGTGGCGCAGCAATTACAACATAAACAGTCTTCTGGAGGTCGATTTGTGATATTTTTTAACACTAGCATGTTGGTGTTGAAAATTTTCATTCCATTACAAAGATTATAGCGTTTATTACTTTATAAAGAGACAGTAAAATAACTCATTTTTTAAAAACAGAATCTTGCCTGTTACCTCAAACTGTAGAATCATTAAGCCAGATGAATACGTTTCTTTTCTAGATGACGTGAAGCCACATCCCTGGATATCTAAGGTGTGCTCCTGTAAGGTGTGTTAGAAAATCCTGCCTAGCTGAAGGAGTAAGAAGATTCACAAGAACCGCTAAGGAATAGGACATACGTGGTGTGGACGTGAAATGACTTGTATTTATTATTGTATACCTTTAGTAATTCATTTTCAGAAGAAACACCTTCCATAAGATCAGCTTCATTTTGCTGATTTATTGGCTTCAATGCACACTTCCATCATGAGTAGATTTACATTTATTGAATTAAATTTAGATAGTTTTAATAGAAAATATCAACTCTTTATTTTTAGATTTTTTCCACTGTAGTGATCCTGAATCTTACAACTTTGATTGACCATAAAGCATATGCATCAATTTTAATATTCTTTTATATACATCAAATTTAATTTTTTCTCTCTCTTTGCTCCTGAATTTTATTACCAGTAACATTTTAACCCTGAGCAAAACCTAATGCATTTGAAATAGTTAGAAAATTTATTTGCATTTAAAGGAAAAATTGTATCTTGAATTCAACATGCAAAATTTAGAAACAACTAGAATATATAAAATATTCTACGCACAGGAGAGCATGGAAAATTGATTATAAATCCCGTCATGTCTAAGATGTAAATTTTCCTTTTCTATAAATACTGCTATCACCGTCATCTGTAGAAATGTAGTACTGATACGAAACTGGAGAAGCCCATTGGAGTCCTCTTCTGAAATGATACATCACTGAATTTCTGTTTGTGCTCACTGGGAAAAGCAGCTGTACCTTTTTGTCTTTTTTAAGAAATATATATCATTATGTTTCTAGAATATTTGACTCATTTGTCACCTGCTGTTGTGGGGGATTTATGCTGGTTTGACAAGGAACGGCCACTCAGAGCAGTAATTTCCCTTTCTGTGTTACCAGTAGTCGCAGTGCTAATGAAGGCAAAGAGACTTAAGGATGTGCGTTTCTGGATCCGGATCTCACGGTGGAAATCCCGGTCGGATGTCAGCCCTCCTAACTGGTGCAGCAGCTGCCTTCACCAGCAGGGTGAAGATTTCTTCAGTGTAGAAAGAGTCTCTGACAATGAATCTTTCTTACTTGTAGGGAAACGTCATGGCTGCAGGAGTGACAAAACCAGGTTTCTGTTGCCATACTATGGCTTTAATTTGGTTAAGCATAAAACAGACACGAAACCTTCTTCTGCTTTTTTAGATCCCATGAGTTCCTATCTCTAAGTGCAGTGTATGGCAGGGAAGTCTTCAGAAACACTGAGTGGAAGGGCCTTCTGAGAAGTAGTATTTCAGTTTTTATTCAACTGAAGAATATGTCATTAAAAGAGGCTGCAATCCAGAGAAGATAAGGATGTTTAATGCTGTTTTTCGGTGATTGTAAGTACCATGCAGAAAAATGACTGGGTTTTACACATTCGGTATTCTTCAGAAACAACTTTCCTTATTCTTAGAAGGTATTTTCCTATGTAAAACATCTCTTTTGGTTATATAAGGTTGTATTTGAATTGTGGTGACTAAACAATCTGGCTGTTGAGTGTTGTGGCTTCATTCTTTCACTTACTGTGCTGGACGTCTGGAATAATTTCATTGACTTATCTTGTACAACACAGCTGTGTGCAGAACACATCTTCAGCTGGCATGTGTCCTCTGCTTTTACCCTTAAATCAGAGTTGCAAGCATCGAGAAGGTAAAAATAAAATTGCAGACTACAGGAACTTAGTAACGCTACGGGCACCTGGCAGACAGTCGACCAAATGGCAAATAGAGGATGGGCTGCGCTGCCTCCTTTGCCCCGCACACGTCCTTGTCGACAGTCGCCTCTGGTTTGGGGCAGTCGTCTTCCATTGGCTTTGAAAAGTCCATTTCCCTTCGCGACAAACGTCCCTGCTCTGCATCAGCAGCTGCTCGCTTGGGCCAGCGCCGTTCTTAGTGCCAGGGTAACAAATCTCCTTAAAACTCTCTCTGCTAGGTATTTTGAAAACTGATGTGGTCAACGAGGTCTCATAGCTCAAGAATTGGCATTGTCCGTAACACCCAGTACTGCTGTAGGAGCAATTACATTTGTGCAACACAATATTTGATTGCTTGTCTTTAATTCTGCAAAGCGGTGCGCATCAGCAGCCTGCCGATACAGACAGCCCTTTGGAATGGTTTGGGCCGTGATGACTGGTGTTTGGCACATGCTTCTGCCTGCTTTGTGCTAATTATAATTACAGCATCAGTAAGGTAAGGCAGGAACTTTTTTTATTAGGTACATTTATTTCCCAGTAAAGCAAATATATTTCCCATGTGATCTGGATGTCTTTCAAACAACCAACTTTACAGTGTACACTCAAGATGAACTCTTGCTTAGAGCAATCTTTTTGCATCAAAGTGGCCATTTTAAAGCTATATACAAAAATACGTATTAAGCTCCTGCAATTATCTCTTGTAAACCATAACTAAGAAACATTTCTATACTAGTGCAGTCTGATGTGCCACTGTATTCGTGCTTATGGAGACTGATTCTACAGCAAAGTTGCAAGGTAATTAAGAATATATTTTTCTATTGTGTTACACTAAAGGAGTCCTGCCAAAAGGAGTTATATGCCAATATTTTAGAGTACTTGTCTAAATTTTAGATATGGGGTAAAAAATTTACGAATGCCTAAACTGCTTAAGGAGAAAGGGGGGGTTTGGGGGTTTTTTTGTTTGGTTTTTTGTTTGGTTTTTTTTTGTCCCCCCATCCAGAAGTCACAGGGTCCAGTAAGCTGCATGGCTCAAGGTGTGGATTCGTAGTCAGGGCAATTTCTCCCCGCTCCAGCTGTGTGCCCCTGTGTCCCCCGGCTTCTGTCTGCGCTGGCGCCTGTGTGAGCAGCCCAGGCTTGGCGAGACGAGCAGGGACCGGGGTGCACGGAGAGGAGGAGGAGTGGGCACGCCGGGGCGGGAGGAAGGCAGAGACACCACGCAAGTGTGGGACGACTCCCCCCCACATCAGCATTCTCTCAGCGCAGAATTGGAGGTTTAGGGGGCTATATGCAGTGGTCTTTCTTGAAAATAGACTTGCAGCTTTCAAATCCTGTAGGCGTTTTTTACATTATTTGCATAATTCGTAATATTGCTAAAGAATTTTTTAAAGGAAGCTGCTGGTCCTTTAGTATAAGCCCAAACCAAAACTCATTGACATCTTTTTGATTTGAGGTATTTGTAGTTTTCCAAGTGATTAATAGTTGCTAAATGGTCACTGACCTAGATTCCTGCCTAGAAACATCCCTAAACTTGGAACTGTTCATTTATGGCTCCAAAACCAAACATAGTATTTTTAAATCTCTTGTGCTATTTACATGTTTTAAATTTGATCATTGAAATCAACTGCTTCCATTTTGGGGTTGTATTTTGTTGAGCAATGCTCTTCCCAATCCAGTGAAAGGTGTTCTGAAAGCAAATCGGTGTGCAACTTGAAATATAAATACGAGATTCAGTGTTTCTTTAAAAAATAAAACGCTTTAACAAAACCACTGTATAACAGGGCTACAAGCTCCAGACAACACCAGAAATCTAGCAAGGGAAATTACTTTGCAAGTCTTGACTGAGCTGAAGCGTTAAAAATTCAGAAAAGAATGGGATGGGTGCAACAAGCAGCATTACCTCTCCGGGTTTTTACTCCTTTGGAAAGAGCAGACCAGGGCAGTGAGCTCCAGCCCGAGTCTCCAAGTCACTGTGCCCATGTGGAATAGCTGGCAGGCATGCACGTTCCTGGTGGGAGATCTGTGGAGACACAGTCCTGCTTCTCGCAATGGGTATTGCTGCTCAATTTTGCAGGCCATTATTCTGGCAGGAGAAAAGGGTGGAGACGAATTTCAAGGGCTGGTCTTCCCCTTTTTCCGTCTGCCCAGGATATGCAGTCTGATCTGCTAGGCAAAGCAGTTTGCGTTGGGTTATAATCTGGATTCATAGATCCCCAAAGTGAAAATTCATCAATCTTATTTTTGAAGAAGTAATACTGAGCTTGGATGCAACATAAAATTCACACAATAACCCCGGATTGTCTTGTGGGGGACCACGGGAAGTTTGTTTCTTGAATGACACCTGCTGGGAAGTCTAAAGTGTGTCCGCGAGCTGTGCTGCAGGACAGAGGCACGGCACGTCAAGACCACCTTCCTCATCTTCCACGAACCGGAGTGTCCTGCACGTGATGGGCTGGGTAAGTACAAGTATAGCTGTCCAGGTGAAGCAGTGCAAGTTGCTGAACAATATTAAATATTATAAAACTTAACAAACATCTGCAGAGTTTTTTAGGGTGGAGTGTGCATTTGATAAAATTCTTAACATGGTACAAATTTAATTGCGCTTACTGTTTTCTTTCATGTATTCTAGAAGCCTTAGTTTGAGAAGACGGAGCTGTGCAGCCTAAATTTATGTTGTGTCTTGCAACATATGGATAGGAGCTGTTTTTCTTCCTCTGGCAATACTCTCAGTAAGATAGCGGTGAAAAATAGCATCACTGGAGTAAGTATATGTTGTTTCATTAAGTACATGGCTTCCTCCGTTTTTACAGCAACTGGGAGATTTTCTTTCTTTTTTTTTTTTCAGCATTTGAAAGCTGCAGAAAAGTATTAACAATATCCAGCACTAGTAAAATTATATTATTTTCCTTATTTATTCTCAAATTTGATCTAAATAATATGTAAACTTCTTTATAATAAGGACCTGGAGAAATTATTCTAAATCATTATGAATTCTTCACACAGAAACTCAGTGTAGTAAAAGATTCTGTTCAGTTTTAGAACTCTATTTTCTATAATGACACTGGCAAACAGACTTAGAGCTCTGCTCGGTAAATGCAACATACATATTTTTGTTGTTTGTTTTGGTTTATAGTCTTCCTGCCATGTAGATGGCAGCAGCACTCAAGCCTTGGAATTCGCTTCAGGTTTTTCTTGAGTTTATTCTGAAACACCATGTTTAAGAATATTATTGTCGAGAATGAACTGAAAGCATGATCACTTTAAGATGGATATCAGCTTAGTTATATGTACCTTTAAAGAAGCCCGGAACTTCATAATATAGGTGTTTAAAAGGCAATGTGTCATACCTGTCTGAATGAATATAGATGCTACTATTTGTTTTTTTCTACACTATGACATTTTCTTTCTGTGAATTAAACTGCTAGGATATTTTCTACTGTGCTAGGTTTCAGGATATCCAGGGTGTTTCTTGAAGTTCAGAAATGTTAAGATTTACTACGATAGTCCCGCATTTATTTCCTTGCAGAACGAGAAGCAGCTGGCAGGTGCTGGGCAGGAGAGCTGTTGACTGTGGGCGTCCTTGTCGATGATGCAAAGGGAGTGGGATACGCGCTGTAGGATTTTGTGCTATGGGCTCTACTAATCATAGTGCTTTATGAAAAGTATCATGAATTATCCTGGAAAAAAAACATTTTGAAGGTCCAAATATCTTTAGCTTGCCATAGCATGGAATTGTCGGTACTCTGACATTTACTTTAGCTAAGAAGTAGAGAGAGGTTTTGAAAGAGAAGCACCAAAACTGAGACCCAGAACCAAAGCTGTCTGGCAGTCTCGGTCTCTCAGGGAGGCTTTGTGGGATCGTCTCCAGGCCCTGGCAGATAAAAGCAGGTGTTACACACCTGACTCTAAGCAGAGGAAAAATCTAGCACCACAAAAAGCATAATGGTGGTAGTTGCTTGAACTAGGAAACACGGTTTAAGTGCTGGAGATGAGTGGTAGTGTTTTAGTAAGCTGTCGTGTGAAGCAGATCAGCATTAACTCCCTCAGTGCTTCTTAACTGGTAGCAGCTGAAGCAATGGGGAGATGAAATATCCAACGCACAGCATTTCTCGTTCCGTAGGATCCTGTCCAGGGCTGCATTTGGTGAAGGTTTAATGTACGCTAAGCATGGAATCAGCGAAGGGAACTGGGAAAGTGGGCAGACTGTGGCACTTGACCATCCTCCTCTGGCTGCCACGGCTGCAGGTTTGGACAGGTCTGTTCTAGCCTTGTGCAGAAGCTGGGAGAGAAACGGCAGCCAATATCCCTCCCAAGCCCGTGTTGTGTGGTGTGAACTAGAAACCCTTGGCCTACTGTATCAGCCGGCCATTTGTGGTCAGGCAGACGGTCTCCAGAGCGCAGAATTCCACACTGGAGGGTCCATCACAGCTCCAAGCTGCACTGAATGGATGATCGGTGACCAAACAGCTTCTAATGCCTCATCGGGCTGTTGCCAAAAAGCCTTTACAGGTGCCGTGATACATGTCCTGGCGTGACAGCATTCCTCCTGCTCAACTAGTGCTTCAGGTGAAGGACTAACATAGGGAAAGTATAAATTTATGTCTGATAAAATTTGTGACAATGGTCGAAGTGGAATTAACGACGGTGAGAAAAGAGCAGCAAGAGGATACTTGCCCCATCAAAACACTGGGACAGCCAGCTTCCGTCTCCTGCACACCATCGAGTACAGTCCTACAGCTGCTACCTCTGACAGCGCCGACAGGAAAAGCACTTCCCTTCTTAAATCTCTTCCACATAAATACATGCCTAGAGCGAATATATTTTAACTGCTGATAGGATATGTTTTGGAGATTTGGTGGTTTTTACTCTCCACTTCATAGCATCCATTAAATGAATCTTAGGTTCCATTCCAGTGAGCAGATATTTGTCAGAAAGCTGCTTCAAGGTCTCCTAAATCCACATGGGGTTTTTTTGATATTTCCAAAATGATGCCGCTGCTTAAGCAGTAAAAATACCTTTCCACCTTTCTTGTATCACACTGGTAGTATGCTCACTGTAGTTATGGGAAAATTCTATTCCTTGCAACCAAAAATGCATTTAAATTCAAACAGAGTTCCTATTAGGGCTAATTGTTCATGACCTATAAAGAATATATATTCTAAAAGCTCTTAGAAACTTAAAATAATTTGCTGTGCGTTAGCCTGTGGAATGGAAATACTTGCAAGACCCTACCGCGGAGAAGTTTTTGTAAGGACACAGTAAGGGCTGTGTGGGTGGTCGTGGCATTTTGTAAGTAAAATACACAACCAAAATTATGTGATAAAAAGCTTGATAGATTTTTCTTATCCCTGCCCAAACTTGTTAGGCTGAATCAACAAAACTACCTGAGCAAATGATACAGAAACTCTGAGAACTACCAAACGTGGCTTTCCTTAGAGATGTGTTTGCAGAATCACCTTGGAGTATAACAGCTCCTTAGGAAGTTGAGATTTGCAGCAATAAGATTTCAAGCTTTTAAAGAAGCTGATGAACAATTTTGATGGATTGGATACTGAGCAAAACATCAGAGAAGACATCACAAGTGAAGACTCATTCCAGGCCCTGTTTCTTATATTTGTTGCTCTAGTTATATGGAGTGACAGACCAATGAATCACGGGGTGGTCTTTCGGTCTGACAATTTGGGTATTGTCTGAGCAATTAACAGGCAGGCAGCCAGTTACAGCGGCTAGTGATTAAATTACAGAGGTTCTTTGGTGGTTTCCATAAAGAAATCTCTGGGAAGAGTTAGGTGGATCCACCATCTATCATATGATGAACATGTGTCTTTTTATGTTTACATGTTTATTCAACTGAATACTTCAGAATATTACGTCACTTGAGACAAATTGATATTTGAAAGACATTCCATGCTTTTGGTTTCTGCTGTGCTAACCCTGTGCATGAGGACAATTTATGATACTGTTGGGATATACCTTTAGCTTTGATTTTTTTTTTGTAAGTGATTTCAGAAATGCCTTTCCTCATGTCTTAAGTCGCATTTCTGACTAACTGCATGAATATTTTGTTCTAGGTTTTTGGTTAAAAATTGCTTTCTCTGTTACCTAAGTCCTTTAAGCAGATATTATTGGTGTTCACTTTTTGCTTAGCTCACAAAACATGCAGCATCCTGTGTAACTCCACTTTTTTACAATGCCTAAGTCTATAGATGCTCATCTATGGTTCTGCTGTTTCTGTGTGTGGTCTTCCTCATGTGTGGGCAAATCTATCACGCTTTTCCCAGAATTTTGCGGTTTTTCTTCCTCCCATGATAGGCAGTGGTTAAACTTCCACAAGGAGAGAACAAGGTAAAAGCAGCTATAAAAAAAAAGTAAAAAGAAGTAAACTCTATTAGCAAGAGTAAATATACTAGCATGGCCAAATTATGATCACGCTGACCTCCAAGCTGCACTCTGATCTTTTATGGTAATTCTGAACAGAGCTGCTGAAGGTAAATGTAAATGTCAATACTATGGGAAGACAGAATTTCTGGGAATTTGCATAGGATACATATAGCCATAACCACAGTCCTGCAGGTGTTGGGTACAGTACCCACTGCACGGAGCTCATGTGTGGCTCTGTGGCATTCTTAAAAGGGGGATAGGACTAGAAAATGAATCTCAGCAATGTTACATTTATTTAAGCATTTAGCCCGTTTTCCTGGAGGTAATCTTTCCGGATTAGCCAGGGAAGTGCCCTTGCTGGGAGGGGAGGAGGTAGTTCTGTACATTTTATGCTTTTACAGCTTCTGTACTAAAAGACACTAGGAATAAGAGGGAAGCTTCCATGGCTTCATTAGAGGTAGATTCAGCTCCCTTGCACACAGAGGTTTTGCCAAGGTTTAGACAAAACGAATCCCTGCAGTAGATTACTTCTGTTTTCTTACCCAGTACTCAGTCCCGGACCACATCCTCAAGCAGCTTTTGTTCAGCCAGAGCTGCTTCCAGAAGGGCTCAGGGGCATCCCTTGGTCAGCAGCAATCAGTGGGTTAATGCAGCCTGGCTTCTGCCTCTCTCAGATGTTCAGGAGAAGATAATGAGGCAGGGATAGAGCCTGCAGGTTAATGAGATGCCCCAACTGGAAGGCAGAAATCTGGGAGGAGAGACTTGGGAAGCAGAAGAAGGGGGAATGTGTGGGTCTGTCTATTCAGGTGTTACTCAGTTGAGAGAATTGTTGGGGCAGGATTGTATTCCAGTGTTATAAAGACCATTTGATTTGTTAGAGCATAGCTGATATTACTCATCTACCTGGAAAAAAATCTGCCTTTTACACTCCTATTAAAATCAATACTGGACTACGTTCAGAATTCTGTTACGCTAAAAAAAAAGTGTCCCTCCCCCCGCCCAAGCCCCAAACAAAACACCAAAATCCAAAGGCACTCAGGTAAACACTGGGATCTCTCTAACAAATCCTAACTAGTGCTTGGGTAAGCATTGTTAGAAACATCTGTCATGCATTTGAATAAAATCTATTAATAAAATGAATGAGTAGAACTTAGACAAATATAGAGAGGTAGTACAGTAAAACAAATGGCCCTACTACAGGGAGCTGTTGTACTACGCTGTTTTGAATATCATCATGAAAGCAGCTTACCTTTTTGCTGAATCTTTTCAATAATCCTGGGATGTAAATGATGCAGCCACATCAATAACTCTGACAGTAGCACTTTGACCATATAATATGAAAAATAGCTAGTTTTCCGTAACTGCATTGTGAAAAAATTCCTCCTTCTTATCAGTATGCAACCTCCTGTTACAGACAAGCAGAACACAGAACAATCTGCGCACTCTGCAGCGTTCAAGATGCTATTCTGACTGTTATTATCAGCAATGACGATTATCTCTAAATGTTCAACAGTAAATCCAAAGGAATAAATGGAAACATTTCTCCTAAGTGGTGTATAACAATACTTGACATTTATATAGCACCTTTCATCTGTAAGAATCCCAAAGTGCTTTACAAAGTCTGCTGGGATCACTTCACCCACCACTGACATGTAGCCATCTCGGTGGTGAAATGCAGCTTCCATTCCACACCAGTGCCATTGCACAACAGTGCTTTTGAAAAAAGTGACAACTAAGTGAAATGCATTGAACTGTTCTTGTGAAAGCTGTCGTAGGGTCCCCAGTGGCAGCCAGTGGTTAAAGCTCTGGTTTGGCATCTAGGGACAAAGCCAGCAGCTACTTCATCCTGCTCTGCCCTCATACACTTCCTTCCCAGCGATCCCCCTCCTCTTCTGGTTCTGTTCTCGGCACACTGTGCCCCGCCGAGAACGGCAGCTGCAAACGCACTGACCGTGCCCCAGGTTGTCTTCGCTTATCTTACCTTTACCAGCGCTGACTGTCAGTTGAAATACTGCTAATGAATGAGGTTCTGCTAATGAAATCACACTAGCAAGCCTGGGTGCCTAGAGTTATCCTTAGAAAGCGAGCAATAATGAAAGTAGAGTCCTTAAAATTCATAGGGAAAAACCCAGCATCAGTAACCTACGGATGTGCTTCTTTGACAACATCGGTCTGTTTGAGCCCAATTCTGTGAAATTAAGAACTAACCTGTTTTTCTTTATGGGGCATTCATACTCCTTCTCACAGCCTTCGTACTGTATCTGTGTATTTGGATGAGCAGGTTTGCCTGGGCCTCGCTGTGAGGTGTCTGTCGAAACAGATGCTGTATCTGTACCAGCGAATTAGAGTAAGGCAACATCCTCGGGTATGGGAATTGATACAAATTGAGAAAATGATGGAACAATCTCCATGTTCTTGATCTACAACTAGTACGCTCCTGATGATACCTGGTAGGAAGGGTTTGAATGTGTCCATGCTCTTCTGGAGGGTAAGAGAGTTTTTCACTCAAACTTTCTTTCAGGTCTTTCTCTGGCAGTTGGCGTTATTGCCAGAACACGCTCCTAGGCACATTGAACTTGCTGGTATAGACACATAGACACAGAGAATAACTGAGTGTATGCTAAGCGTAGTACTTGTGTGTTGCTGGATGTGCTAAAAGTTAGTGTAAAAGTGCATTGAATCCTCTTCAAGAGAAACACACGCTATGCAGTACGAGTCATCTTGAAAGCGCTCTACCAATATGAATCAAATCATGGAGCTGAAAATACATGTTCTTGCTAGAGTTTCCTATTACATTTTCATCTCACAGAAGGACAGGAGCAAGCCTAGGCAGGAGTTCTGAATCCTGCTGACTTTTGGAGAGCTTAGCTCTTCCTCCTGACACAAATTTGATCTCTCCAACTCAGGTTTATGTCTGTAATGTGTCACTTCTACAAAATCAAGGTCCCATATAGGTTCATTCCACTGCAGTGTTACGACTTTATTTTATTTTTCATGTCTTCTATGGTCTTGGCTGTTCTTTGGCAGAATGTGAGTTCTTTTTCTTTTAAGCCCAGGGAAAGTTTGGACATTTGTCACCACTGAGCTACAAAGTCTGTGGGGAAATTAGCTAAGTAGACAGAGCCAGTTTGCCGCTGAGAATATAGTGGTCTCTGCTCTTCCACAGCTACAGATGAGGAAGAGAATCAAAAGTGTTTCAGAAGAAGTTACTGACCTTTCTAAACCAAGCTGTCATATTTCTTTAGCAGAACAAATACAGGTAAACCAATGCATAAAAGTTCTTATTCTGTACATAAATGTAGACAAAACAGAAGTGCTGTGTTTGATAGGACACACTGCATAATTCGATAAAGGTCGCTTTTATTCCTGATACTGCTTTGTAAATAACAGATGAGAAAGTTATGCGTGCTTTATTACAGCTTTTACTTGGTAGCTATATATCACTAAAAGGGACAAAACTGAAGTGAATGTCATATACTGTAGCAAGTCACTTGAAATGTAACCCGAGCATAAGAACAGCTTACAAAGGCATGTTGCTCCTCCGAACTGGAGTTTAGAAGACTTGAGTTTGATTCAAGTTCAAACTTCTCGTCTGCTCTTGGGCAAAGCATGTGAATCTCTTTAAGTCTCTACTCCCACATAAACTGAGGAATAATTTCCAGCTTCATGGGAATTTTGTGAGTGCAAGTTCATTAAGGTTTGTGGATCAGTTAGATATGGTAGTTGGGGGGAGCTAGGCAAGTAGATAAATGTAGATAAATATCAGTTAGATGCTGTCAACCACTTATTACTGTCGAAGTAAGAGAAACATTAAGTGCTTAAATATAATTTTTGTTCTCTCGAGAAGCTTCATCGTACTTTTAAAATAGAGATGAACTGTGGAGTAAACTGCCTAAAGTAACAGCATTAACTCTGAATTGACCACGAGATATTCTGAGTGGCGTCTTAAGAAAGCACGGCCTGAATACACTATCAGAGTTTATCTTGCACATAAATCCAAAAAATTCTACTGCCAGGGAGACAAAATTAAATAAGCTCATGATAAATGTTTGGTTTCTGAAACATGTAAGTTAGGATGTACAATATCTCCTAAATTAAAATCTCCTAAATTAAAGTGTTTAATAGATTTTAGAATGCATTAAAATTTAAAGTTATAAAATGACACTAAAAACATCACGGTTATTTGCTGTGAGCTCCCTGAAACAGGCTCACTGATTCTGAAGTATTTAAAGTCAAGTCTTGTCTCTGTGTGTGTGTGTGTGTATGTGTTTGTGTATATGTATTTATTTATATCCACTCTTGTATATTCCCTGTTGAGTCCTATTTTAAAAGTGAATGTGAAGATTGCAGTTGAATTATGAAATGTCAGCGACAGGACTGCAGAATGAATAGACGTGGCAACGCTTAACTCTTCCCACTGCACGTGTGTATTACACACCAGCCTTTATGTGTATTAGTCCATGTCCATTCATAACCAATAATACTGCCTCATCCAACTCTTCTGTACTTCTATATACACATATGTTTAGCACTCTTCAAGATATTTTAAAGATAAATGGGTCTAATTTTGGTCCTGACAATCGGACCAGAACAATACAATTGATAGCTTTGACTCCACATTTGAAATGTTAACCTGTTACAAGGCAGGTCTTAGCAAACAGACAAAACATAAGAGAATTTTACCACTTATTTTTCCTGTCTTCAAAGACTTCATCTTTGAGGCAGAAATTCATAATTCTGCTTTTTATATTTAATTATCATTTGACTAGCACATCTTCAGTAAAAGCCATATCCTCCTTAAATTTTCCAAGTTTTTTTTCCAGTTCGTTGACAGACAGTTGCTAATCACATGTATAATACCCTGAGCAAATTTCAGGCCATGTGGGGATAGAGTAGCTTCCTGCATATTTTACCCCCTTCCGTCCTTATTTTTTCCACTTTATGTCACAGACTGGTTTGCATTTGTGCTTGAATGCTACGGTGTGTGTTGTCTGTGATAAGAAGAGGGATCGTGTGAACGTTAAGCCTTTAAACATAGGTGGTGAGGTTTAACGGAGGCTTTCAAATTCACGCGTGCAAAGACAACATTTACTGCTCTCTGCCTGCTTGGAAGCACTCTGCAAAGACCCTCCCAAATCCACACAGTAAAACATCCTTCATAGAATGCCGGACAAGGGCCATGCGGTTGCCTGGCAGACAGGCGGGACGGGGCGGCACAGTGTCCTCTGAGCGCCGCGCTTTGCTGGCCAGGTCTCTGCTGCGGCAGCACAGGGGGATCAGAGGCTGCAGCCAGTGTGTCGCGATGGCACGAGAGCTCCAGAGAGGTTCTTTTGAGAAGAGTCATCCGCTCTTGAGGCTGGAGTCAGTGTTTTAAAGACTTGGCATATGGATTTTTATCTCTGAGTTGCCCTAACAAAAAGCCCGATCCCTCACTTCCTCTGCGAGGTGTGTTTGACTTTGCTGCAGGAAGAGCGCTTGTTCAAAGCCAGCCCAGAGTCATCATTCATCACGCTGTCAGTCACGCTCACATACCAGGGTACCTTCAATAAACGCTTTCTATTGTAACTTCTGGCTTGGTTGTTAGATTAGTGTTTCCCACAAAGTTCCAGTAGTCACAGGACGTTTTGTGAACTTTACGGGATTTATATTAACTCATAGCAATCTTTACAAGGTTGCCAGAAGGTGCAAAGAAACTAATGATTAGCTAGATTTTTCTTAGTAATTTAGAAATATTGATGAGTGCAAGTTCACGTTGCTGTTACCAGCAGAGTATTACCTGCAATGCTTGACTCCTGCTAAGAAGGAAGTCTTCTATGCTCAACACAATCTTACTTTTCCTTATTTCGTATTTCTTAATGTGCAAAATACTGTTGTTATTATATCTCTCTCAAAATTCATTTTCAGCAGCTGCTGAAATCTTCAAGTCCTGCCAAAGACAGTCATCGACTATCAAGTGAGTCTCAAGCCTAAAGCAGATGCAGTATTCTCCTCCAAAATTATTGTAAGTAAAAACAGTTACAGTAATTATCACAATATTGAAAAAGTCTTTTTCTTTTAATCCAGCTTCATATGAACAAATTTCAGAAGCATTTAATGTGACCTCCTAACATATATGTAGGTTATTTTAAAGTATAGATTTAGCATTATTTTAGCGTACGAAGAAAAGTTCAAAAACATTTAGACTTTGTTCAAACAGTGTCTTGGGTGCAGTTCAGGAAAGTGTACATATCTGATACCATAATGACAGTGGCACATGCGCCTGTTCCCAGAGAAGGCTGTTTACTTAAGGCCTGAAGCAAGGTTCAATTCTGAAGAAAACTTGACAAGGACAATTTCTTACTTACCTTTACTAGCTGACAAAGCACAGTAATAATAATGATGGGTAGTTGCATGCCGAGCTTTCACTCGCCTGAAACAGCACAGAGCAATTGATATGTGTTTGTTCTTTCCTTTCACCACAGTATTACCCAGCTAGGTGGAATTTCCAAAGAAGGCCAAGAAATAAAGCATTCGGCTCTCAGGAGGAGCTGCTGAACTGCATGAAGCCGTGCTTTTCCACCCACACCTCTTGGCACATTCAGGCAGTAAGGGGCAGGACTCTAATGTACTTTCCCACACTTTGCAGTGTGTGTTTCTGTGGTTTCCCGCATCAGATGCTAAAATCTTCCTGTGGATTGAACATTTCTGTATGGCAAGCTTGTGTGCCCATCTGACTCAGCCCTGGTTCTGAGCGGCAGATTGGTTTTTCCATGATGTCTTTTGAAAGACCGAGGTATCAGTTGAGCAAACCGGAGCAGGCAGTTTCCTGTAATCATCTATGCCATCATCTGTGCCGGATCATGGCAGCGGCTGATCAATAGAGGAGTATTTAAATATGTTAGAGCCTGAATCTGATATTCTACATGTTTAACTGCATAAACAGATCAATGGGAC
The DNA here is from genome assembly GCA_013398295.1 of Chionis minor. NCBI lineage: Eukaryota > Metazoa > Chordata > Aves > Charadriiformes > Chionidae > Chionis > Chionis minor. The sequence continues at coordinate 248,513 of VZSF01007796.1, read as the reverse complement.
AGGATTGATCTCCATTGATATTTGGCAGTTTTCAAATACAATTAAACCACATTTGGAGTACTGAAAGCACTTGAAATAAACAACTGGGCACTATTTATAATTTAAAGAGCTACTCAAAAAATTTAATAGATCAAGTGGTTGTTTCAACAATGCCAGTGTCAAGGGAAAAGTTGAAATCCATATGCTGTATATAAATAGCAAACTGAAATTAATGGCAAACTGAAATTCAATGTGTTCTTTAGCACATATTATTATATACAAATATTTCAATATTTATGATGATAAACATATGCAATTAAATTGTCATTAACTGATATATATGAACGATTATGCCTGAGCAGAATCTGTGATTGGAATTATTTGTACAGTAGTGGCACAGATTCTTCAAAAGTATAAATGGTGCCATTAATAGTTGTCTTAAAGTAAGGCGCCAGTTTATAAATGAGATGCTGTTGATAAAACGGCAACCTTAGCTTTCCCACATCCATAAAACAGAGGAATGCAAGAGCTACCCAGCGGGTTTTGGGTTGTGCTGATCCCTGCTGGCTGTATTCCCACTATGGAATACAGACAGGGCTCCAGCGATTCCCTGTACTCCAGAGCACCTCCGAGTGCCAATACCTGGCATCTCTGTTGTTCCTTCGGAGAGCCTGGCACAAGCATGTGTTTAGGTACCATCAAAACCTATTTGCTCAACTAGTGACAATCCAGGGATGTCCTTGGGTTGCCTTTGAGGGTCATGTCCTCTTCAGCACAAGGGCACATCAGAGAGCCAAAGGCTGCTCAGTGTTTGCCTCGTTGACATGCCAAGCAGACAGATACTGGAGGTCATCAAAAGGACCAATGCCCACAAGTTTTTCCCCCCAGGCCCCCTGTGACTCAGCTGAGTCACACCAAAGTTCTCCAGAAGAATATTCATTTGGGGAAATAAGATTTATTGGCCATTCTGGTCTCCCTCTGGGCCGTTTTACACAGCAACGCAGGTGCAGCCATAATGAAACCCTGGGTGAGAGCTGAGAAGCTGATCCAGAATGCAGAAGGTGATTAGGAGGTTTACTTTCTAAAGAATTATTTGCAAATAAAGGCTTATGGTTTAAAGCAATTTGAAATACATAAAGGAAACATGGATCTGCAAAACTACTCCCTGCAATAAACGCGGAGCACACTGCTGTAAACCCCGGTTCTGTAAAGACATAGACTTGATTCATTACAAGGACACGGAATGTCAGCTCAGCACTACGTTTACCAGCCAGCTTCAGCGTGAGCACAGGGAGATGTATGTTTGTGCTTTATGTTGACAATCTTCTGAAACATGTCTAAACAGTATCAATGTGGTTCCCTTTCCCAGACGTTTTGAAAATAATCCCATTATGTTTGTGCTAAGGTCCATACCTTGAAAAGCTGGGAAAGTGATTTCCACGCGTACCGTTTGCTTAATAGAGTGCCAATGTAAAAACATAAGGCTTTTCTTGTAATATGGATTGAGCAGAGGAAAATATAGCAACGTCCTTTTGCCTAGGAGGAAGGACTGGTTAAGCAGCGTATAGACTGTCGGGATTCCCAGCATGTGTTTATCAGAGTTGGGGCACTGCACCCCTTCACTCTCCAGACCTTCTTCCCAAAGCCCTCCTAGCTTCCGAACGGTTCAGAACGGGCGTATGAGCGTGTACCCTTCTGCTGAAAGTACATATGTCTCATTCCCAAGGGAAGTGCTTTTTCAGTTGATGATATCAGAAATACTTTCACCTAAGAGGCTATTAGAGGGTGAGATTAAGAGGATCTGTTCAGTATTAAACCCTGCACTGTTCCGCTGGCCGTGAGTGCATCCCACGACCAATCTGTGCTGCACAGAACAGCACACTGAGAACTGTACAACAGAAATACTTGGGCATTTTACCTGCAGAGACATGGTGATGACTTATAGTGCACCCTGAATAATATTTCTTCTCTGCGCTTTATCTGGACCAATAAATGCTTATGTTTCTGGATGCAGGAAGAGCTGTTTGTTCTCCTCAGCTGACAACCCATTAAAAAGAAAATAAAGTAAACATATCAGAATTAGTCCCCTAAAGCTTCCATCAAGCGTTCTGCCATGAGCACTTTGCTGTTGTTTTTGTTTTTTTCCTTTGCCAGCTTTTGGCACTGAGGGGCAATCTATCGTTGGGAGAGAGAATAGCATTGCTTGTCTTCCCTGGGATGTAAGATCCAAGGACTAAAAATGGAGGCTATCGAGACCAGGATCAGAGGGCTGCATAACAAATAAGTAGCCAACATTTTTGAAGAAATCTTCTTCAGGTGGTAAGCAGTACAATATACTTAAAAAAAAAAAAAAAAACCCCAAACAAAACAAACCTTACAGTAAGCAATTATGAGATAACTAATAGAATAAGGTTATTTCCTTACCCTACCCAGTAGTGGTCATTTTAAATCCTGAACATGGGGCAGTTTTCCCAGGGTAACTCAGGAATTATCTGACTTTTGATTATATTTCCTAAAAATAACATTCCAGTATTATTGTTCATAATCAGAAGGTAAAGAAAGAAAGATCACCTGCAGAAAAAAACCCAACCCACGAGGCACTGTTTCACCTGAACTTTTCTGTAACGACTGTCAAGCACTGGGCTTTAGGACCTACTGGAAATGCAAACCCTCTAACAGCTTTCAGGCAAGCCCTTCTTTGCAGCTGATCATTACTAGTTCTGACCTTTTAAATCCTCTGCTGCTAAGGGAGAATCTGGTCTTTACAGAAAAGCTGTTCTGTATTCCATTCATAGACAATGGAGAACTTAACTATATTTACTGGTATTTAACATATGGAGCATATTTGCCTGGAAGGTAGATGAAATCTCCTGCATTTAAGTTCAAATCAATTTGAATTTAAGGTCACATTTGCAGAAGTCAATGTTCCGTAAAATCAAAGAAGAGCTTAATTCTACTATTTTTTTCTCTCCGCCAATCAACTGTGTAGTTTCCCACAGCGCAGTTGTGCGAGCCTTCCTCCCCGGAGAAGTCCTTCGCGCACAACGTTCAGACGGAAGGCAGCGGCGTGGCTGGGATCTTACTCACCGAGGTGGAGCTACGAGCGTGTAGGTCCAAGACAAACGTGAACCGCATTCTGCAAACTTCGTATTCTTAATTCGCACTCCCACAAGTACCTCGCCTGCTTAAAGGGGGGCTCTCAGGATCACAACTCTTTTCTTAAGATGAGATGTATCCCATTTGGAACAGCTAATTCATGTGCTTCCAGGACTAAATAGAGAAAACAGGTTCATGCAGTTTCAAGGTGAAAGTGTGTGTATCTTCATTCATAAGCAAGTGCTGCTACTTTGAAGGAGAGGAGATTTGCAGGAATCAATGATCTGCAATATCTTTTTGCTTAAGGTGTAATTGCCATCTATCAGCACTTAGGGACTTTGCTATTGCAGAGGTCTGGAAAACGCAAACCCAAAATACAACTTTCTGGTTGGGAGATTTCTAATACTGGAACGTTGTCTTGCACACTACTAACCCACAGCCTTTTCCCCTGGAAGTCAAAACGGGAGAGGAGAGAATTGGAGCTGCCGTTGATTTCCCCTTCCACTTTCCCCATGAAAGTGCAATACACCAGGTCTGAAAATGACATTTATGTTGTTAATAATAATATTTTTGTCTTTATTTTTAAATGAAAGTATTGATTACTTAGCCTTGATGAAATAATGAAAATATATCGTCAAAGTGCAGTGGCACAAAGACAATGCAGTATTAATTGCTCCCCCTCCATGGTCTAAAAGAAGAAGGATTTTTTTTTTTTTTTTAAACACAATGGAACCAAGAGAGAAACAGTGCAGAAAAGTGGGGAAAGTTCACAAATTCTTATTTAATGGATTTTGAAGTGACATTATTCATATTGCATATGGGGTAGCCAATTGAAATGAGTGTGGCAGCATTTGCTGTTCTGAGGAAAATTTGTCAGCAACTTGAGCAAATGATTTTGAAAGATAAAGTAGAACAGGACAAAACACCATTATCACCATTATCATTATCACCACCACATTACTAACAGGTTTTGGGAAAAGTTAACAGGAGCATCTTGCTGGCTGCTACTGTTTAGAGTTTAGGTAAAGATTTAGCAAACTGTAAAATTATCTTTATATTTCAGGTTGTTTAGTTATTGAGTTTTTTACTAGATGAAAGAACTTTTTATTTGAAGAAAATGCCTGTCCAAGCATATTTTGGTAAGATGTCTTGATGAGCATTTTTGAAAACCAGTGATGTCTTCAAATAGTATTTGGAGGGTATAAGCAAAGAAATAAGAATTTTTGAAAGGAAAGGGGAGGGATTTTTTTTTTTCCCCTGTATGAAATAGCACATGTTTGCAAACACATTTCCAAGCCAAGATGTCTTAAATTCTGGGTGTGCTGCGTCTTTCAAGAAAATAGGAACTTTTACTCACAACAGCCCTCCCTGACCCAGCATTGGTCAGAAGCCTTCTCTCACCTTGCTGAGCGGACAAACCGCTCTTAACTCACCCCTGGCTGCTGGGATTTGAAGGTGTGTTTCCGTGCGGTCTTGCGGGACACATTCACCTCTGGCGTAAATGAGCCCAGTTCCATTGAAGTCAGCCCAGCTGCTTTCTCTTGCACCAAGGCTTAATTTGATCCTGGATGTTTAGATCACTAAGCTATCCCCTCTGGCTCAGCAATTCTCCAGTTGAAAGATTACTTTCTGACTGAACGCTAACAGTCTTTTTACTCTGGTCACTGAAGAAGTAATAAGTGCATATAAGGGTTTCATTAAATGCTTCACAGGTGAAGGGAGACAGCCCATTGCATTCTGGAAGTGTCTCTTACCCTTCAAATGAAGAAGAACAAGTCTGAGTGAATGAAAGGTTAGTGTATTTTTGTGACTTCTACATCAAAACCGGAAGGGTTTGGGTCTTCAGAGCCAAGGGCAACCATTTTAAGTTGTTTCCCTACAGTGCTCCTCCAGCTCTGAATCAACAGGGCTTGTAAGGCTCTGACATACAGATCAACCTGAGGGGAACGAGGGGAAGAAGGATGTAATTGTGCCAATTAATCTGGAGAGGCATCTGAGAGAACAATGCCTTTAAAGAAAGCCTGGTCCTGATCTTGGTCAGACCAGCGTAAATCTATAGCAATGTCACTGAAATCAGAAGATCACCCTGTACTTGTTGGTTATAACCCGTATTGCAGTTTGGCCTGGAATTGGTTATTCATCCTGGACTAGCCTTTGTAATTCTGATCGCAGCTCTCTGAGGAGAACACCAATGGTTGGAATTAAGATCAAATATTACCTAAAATAGCAAATATTTTCAAGTGCCTAATTAAAAACCCAAATGAATTAGCAATGCTGTTCTGCTGTTTTTGCATTTTGCTAAAAAAACCACAGCGTATTTTGAGAAGGGATTTTTGTAGTGTAGGAAGAGAGGCAGAATCGGTAATTTGTACAGACCTCATTAGTAGCTTTATTCTAAGGCTTGTTATATTCTACAGAGGAGTCAGGACATCAGAAAGCAAAGTAATGTGACCTCCAATGCAGCATGAAGACAATGAGCCATCTAACGTTCTGATCTATTTTACATTAAGAGATTAGCAACTCCGGGAAAGCAGAAAAATGCAGAACAGAAGTACGTTCTTATTGCTGAGAACGGGGGGCATTTGTGAGCCCTAGGGGACTGTGCAGGTAGAAGTAGGAGGAGCTGTCGTGCGCTGCTCCCCCCGTCCGTGCGTCCTGCCCGTTGATGCAGAGGCAGAGCCGGGCTGGCTGCTCGCTCCTCCCGTAAGAGGGGGCAGAATCCAGGCTGTGGGCTTCCTCTGTACCCGTGACACACAGGAACGCGAGCAGGGGCTTCTCATCCTGCCAGTTCCACTTCCTGATGCGGGATTTACTGGACTTACATGGAAGACACACTGACAGCAAAGCCATAGCTAACACATAATTTAAATAATCCCTGATTAACTAGCGAAATGATAATTTTAGGAAGTATTGAGTGAATTGGAGAGTGTGGAGTCCCACTGAAACATAATATTGATTGGATGCCTTTTAATTTGTTAGAGATTGTAACTAGCAATTCTATTCACCTATTTACTCTTCCCAAGTTACTTATTATTGACCAGAAATAGGTCTGGATGAGAACTGTTAATACAGAAGTGCCAGGTACTGCCTAGATGGGAATGGGGGAATGAGTGGTCGGAGGTGAACCTGAGACACAATCTGGGTTGTATCCAGGCTGGCTGGTTCCATGTTTTTTTCCACACCTCTCCATTTTCTAGCTTGCACATTGCGGTTTCTTGCCATAGTCTCCACATACGTATGATTGTTCAGGTGTAAATCAGGACACAATGTCTTAGACCCAAGGCACGTCTTAACACCCTGGCATTAACGGCAGCCACTGCTGGCAACGTTGGAAAGAGAGCACAGAGCTACTTGCTCTGCCTTCTTATATTTTGAAACGACAGTTAGCTTTTCAGTCGGAAGTTACGCTGTTTGGTGTAGGGGAACGCTAGAGAAAGCCAGGGAATCCAAGTTTCTTGGCTGCCTTTTAGCATGGTCACTTGTATGGGTTCCCTTGCTTCGTGGGCGAAGGATCTAATACAAAGTGCTGTATGCAAAAACTTCCACACACTGCGCTGAGGGTTAGTCCTAGCTGATCAAACTGACGCCTGCTGGAATGGCGCGAGTCCCAAAGGCTCATTCCGTGAGTCTCAAACAAAATGGCTGCTGCCGTTGTTTCTCTGACATTGCCAGCCAGACACAACGAGACATTAGGTCTGGATTTTAATCCACCTCTTTTCTTAGGAAAAATGCAGTTGGTAGATTTAAGATCTGATCCTGTAAATTCTGTTTCACATGAGCAATCTCACTGCAGATTAAAGACTAATCATAGAAGGATTTGGAGGATCGGGCCCTTTGATTTCTCTTCATGTTAAGGCTCTCTTTTATCTGGATCATCCCGTTGATTATCCTTCTCCATCTTTTGCATAGAGCTTTAGGAATAATTAGAAGGAAATAAGATTTTCTGACTTTGACTTAATCAGTAACATGTGTACTTTGAAAAGTTACATTTTTACATGACAAAGAATGCATCATCCAAAAGCAAATATCTCCAAGGTATTTGGACTTGCTTCTAACTGACAGCTTGGACGTTATCACAACCGTGTGGCTGTTCTGACTCACAGACATTGTGAATGTTTGATAAATGTTACCTTTTTAATTCTTGATAACATTATGAAAATGTTAAGAAATGTTACAGCAGATAACCTTTCTAGACCAAACAGCCACATTAACCATGTGAAGTTAATAACTGACTACAGGACATTTACTTAATTTAGCTTTAAAAAAAGTTTTGCTCACACTACTCAAACTTTCCCTTCATTTTTATCTTCTTTTCTCCAAGGCCACAGATAAGATTTTCCTCTTTCTTACTTGCAGGTCAGCTTTCCATGACACTCGGGTCTGCCTACAAGCAAAACCAAATATTTATGGGTATGTGGGTATGAAACACCATAATGATAAATGCATGATAATACACCAGAATGAGAGATTTCAAGACAACAGTGTTTGCTGTCTGAGCTGGACATTTACTTAGTCTGTGTAGCCAGGAGCAGGTACTTTGATATACATCAGATGAAGTGGTTTTGAATGAATAAGCCTGTACTCTGAAGTCTGACTTCAGGGCTCAGGACATATGGGTGCACAGGTGTCATTTTGCAATGAAAGCTGCTAATGCTTTCTGTGCATGTCTAAAAACACTTTGTTTCAAGGTTGTGCTTCTGAGGGTGTAGCTCTGCAGGTTTCTTTTAAAGAATGAAGTGCTAAATAATGGATTAAAGGCTAAGAAAGGATTTGAAAGGTCTTCACCGTATTTTTAGCACATTTCAGTGATACTTTTTACTCCTTAGAAGCACACTTCCAGACTGTATTTAAATTTGAAGCGTGTCATGGTATTGCATGTTCTTGGAACTTGGAAGATAGGCTTGGAAAATGTAACGTTTAACCTTCATCAATTATTACGCAGAGCTCCTCGTCTAACAAAGCAGATACTTGATTTTAAGCACGTTAGTGGCCACATTAGTTTTACTCCCAAACACTTTGACAAACTGAGGACATAGTGAACTTTCCTGAAATCCACAATAAGTCCCACAAGAAATATAAACATGGTCTTTGTTTTATGCAGATTAGTAATGAATGTGACTACCAGTGTTTAAATTAGGTGCTTTTGCTGCCCGACAGCCTCGGTAGAAAGTCTCTTCCTCACTTTTGTCATTAATAAGAACACGAATCAGGTCCTTTCACTGCCTCTCACAGGCGTTCTCGTGGGATTTGACAGTCAAAGCACCGGTTTCCCGTGTGCGGAGGGTTTGCTAACGGGGCCGTGCTGCTATGAAGTGCTCTGCTCTCGGAGCCTGGGCTTGTGTTATGCAGAGGCAGGCGAGTGTCGAGGCTTTAAAAATCATCACTCTTCAGCTGAAGAGAAAAAAATAGAATAATGAGGGTTTGCAGTGTTTATATGCTTCTGCTTTTTATATTAGGGGACGCCTCAGTAGTACAGCAAGAAGGAAGTGACGGTTCTGTTGTTAATTGAATTTGTTGATACTGGCTGTCATCTGTCATCCTCATCAGCAATGTACTGACTTCTTGCTCAGAGTCCTCATGCTGCAATAGCAAGGGTTAAAAATGGCAGTAATTGCTAATTGTCCTACCAAATTGTTACCATTTTATCTTGCTGTGTGAAAATGGCTTAACTTACCAAGGAAGCATTTTATTTTCAGGCATGATTAGTTGATTTTCATAATTAAATATATAATGAGAAGTATGCTTGACTGCTGTTGCTCAAGCTGTATTTTGAAGAACTAATAAATTTCTGTCCTATTTTTCAAGCAAATAGTAGAGTCAGAATGTCTATAATTGGCTGAGCTCAGCTCCTGTGTTTTTCTAAACTACTAATATTCAAATAAATGTTCTTACCTTTAGATTTGACCAGGATATATTTAATATGATTTATTATAATGTATGTCAATCCAATAATGCCAGGGCTCCGGTCCCAAAAATGTACTGATTCAGAAACCTTACTTTCAGAGAAGATAATTTCCTTTAAGGACATAAATTAGAATTTGTAATTTACCTGCCAGGAATCACCATGTCTGTTTGAATTGTATTTGTAGTAATTGTACTACAGAATCTCAGGTAACCTCCAGTATACTCTTGTATTACAGAAGCTCAAAGACATAAAATGCCTGTCACCTCACAGAGTTAGTTTTATGGAAGTTTTTTGATTCGTTGGTTTGTTTTTTCTAATTGCAAAACATAGAAAAGAATGGCTGCTTGGTAATGGACTTCTTGGAGTTACACTGATGGCGTTATTCCCCAGGCCCGCAGATCATTCTTTATTTTTGGACAGTAGTAGTCCTTTTGCAGAAATAATGGAGGCTTCTGCAAAAGAACTTACAGACACAGACATGTCAGGAAAAGTTATGCTTTTAAGTGACCACAATCTGGTGCTGTCATTTCTTTTTCATATCCTGCGATACAGCCATGCTAGTTTACATCACCTTACATCACCGTGCCGCTTGGGACATATTTGGAGGGGGTAGTTCGAGGGTATGGGTCAAGCACAACTAAGGAAAATCTCCTCTCCTTATTATTCATCTGTGTACTATACCAAAGACTGTGTAGCTGGTTCTGATAACCTCACCCTGAAAATCTGGGTCCGGTTTGATGACATCTGCCTTCCAAGAGTCTAACGCATTTAACGATCCGATACCACTCATTTTGCTCTTGGATCCTACCTAAGCTCGTAGGAATGCACAACCTAGTAGATTTGCAAAGGTAAAACCAGTTGTTTCCAGGTGTGGATGTTATGGCAACAGGTTAATAAGAATGATCTTTCAGGATTTAGCAGTTAGGAACGGTAGCAAAGTTCAAAAGCATCAGCAAAAACTAGCGGACATTGAGCAGCCCCAGCTTCCTTTTTTGTCCCCTCTGTCGTAAGGCAACCCTTGTTATACCAATTTCTCAGCTTGTTCTGTAAGGCCACTGCCGTGGTTGTGGCATGATATGAATGACAGCATCTCCGCTTCAAATTTTTGTGAACTCCAGAGATAAAAGAGCTGGAGGAGACGATAGTTTTCTTTCCTAGAGACTATTTACTACAGTTACCGCCAGGGCTTGAAGGATTCTATCCCATTTAGATTTCTTTAATGAATTAAAGTTAGTGTTGGTGTCTGTTCTCATTTCCAGTATTGCAGTCCTTAGCCTTTTGAAGTGCAGTTTCTTGATTTTTACTTGGTACCATTTAAATTTAAACCTGAAAAAGTGAATGGTTTCCTTTTGTTTAAGAGAGTTCTGATTTACCTTGTACATACCATGGCATCACTGGAGATGTGCTTAACCATGGTGATGTATTACATCTGTTGAAGCCAACATCAAAAGACCATTTAATCACTTGTAATGTTTCCTCCTCGTCTGGGCCAGGGTTTTGTAAGGGTGGAGTTCTGCTAATGCACACTTCTGCCGGGAAGCTTCCCAAGGTGGGGCACGGAGATGCTAAGTGGCAGAAGGAGGATGAGTAGAAGCCATTAACATTTCCCCAGCAAGGTCAGATTTGATGTTTCCTTTGTTTGTAGTATCCAAATTAAGAAGATGCTTCTGTGCTCTGAGTGTTGCCTCTACATAAACATCCTCCTGGGTAATCTCAGGCTGGTCACATCTCCGTACTATTAGCCACCCATTAACAAGCTGATTGAAAAGGACCCAGCACAGCTTACACGAAGCGCTGACTATTTTCCAGGAAGACCAAATTTCTCATCAGCTTCATCAACACTTCAGACTATCAATATACAAAATAAAACACTGTTGTTCTGAAAGGCTATGATCACAGGAGAAACCTTTGCATTCTTTCTTCTTTTTTTTATTGCAAACATGTTTGGGGAAAGAAAGGTGTTATCTTGCACTTTTTTTTTCTTTCTCCTGAAGCCAGTATTACCAACCGTTTTACTTGTACTTTACTATTATTATCTAGGTGATGGCTGTGACATGTTGATCATATATGGCAGTGAGAAAATTGATTTCCCTCAACAGAAATGCTTCCAATTTTCCCTGGGCCATAATTTTATGTCCACAACAAAATAAAAGGGTCATTTTCCTTAAGATGAGGGAATTGAAATCTTTGATAAAAGCCATAGTAAATGTTGTACTTTTGATTGCGGAAACTGCGGTTTTCACAAACATCTCTCCTGTCTGTTCTCTGCATATGTGTGTTTCTGGGGAGTACGTGGGGGTGAGAGAAAGAGAGTGAGAGAGAAAGAAGAAAGGAGGTAAAAAACAGCTTTTGGAAAGACTGAAGTTGCTTTAAGAAGTTCTGCAAATCTACAAATTCTTCCTGGACACAAACGTGTTTTCTCTGAGAAAATTTAGGACTCTATTGGTAGCTTTCGGTCAAGCTTATCCTTTTCAAAAATGACTCCGGTTAAAGCCATACTTCTCAGTCATCTGGTTTTAGATATGATTGCCTAACTTTCTGGTATGATTTTAAACAATCATTTTGGAAAATTTTCATATAAATAAAATTGTAAAAAAATACAGTTCTTAAGAGACTATAATCACAGTACACCAGTAAAAAAGAAAATTAAATAAACAAAATATTATTTTATTTTCTGAAGGAGGATCTCTTCTATCCTTAAACAATCCTGCACCTATATTTATTAGATTACCATTTCTGGGAAAATAAAGGAGCTATTGGCCGATGAGACTAAAAGATACTTTAAGGCTGATTCTTCCGATTAAAAAAAATCTTTTAATATATAATACACATTCTTTTAAATCTTTGTTTCTTATTTGACTGTCTACGTTGGCACGTACAGAAGGTCTGGGAAGTTGACCAGGCAGTCCACAAGCAGGGCTTTTTTCATTTAAACTGGATTTGTTCAACAGTCTGAACAAAATATATGCTGAATCCTTGAATATTCAGGAAATCCTGAAAACTGACCTTTTGATACTCTTCTACATCAATCTTTTATGGCCACAGCCCCACGTGTGAGCGTAACACGTGTGATAATGTCTCACTAGAAGTTTTTGCCTCTCTAAAACTCCACTCTCTGATACCTCACTTCTGCAAGGTGAAAGATTCCCATAATTGGCCTCATCTCAGTCTGTTCCGTGGAGTGGCAAGGGAATTGTGCCCAATCAAAGTTGTCTTTCCAGAATTTACAGTGAAGGAGTATTTGAACAAAAGACAAAGTGGGAATAATCCTTTCCCTATGAGTCTGCTCTGCGTCCAGTACCTAGAGCCAGATATAAAGAATAGCCATTATTTTGCCCAAAACACAGTATCAGGTAAATACGAAGTTTTCTCTTGCTTTCACGTAAGTGAAAGAGAGTTTACTCAGTTTGATGGCTTGATGGTTTTTACTTGGCTGCATTTCTTCATACATTTATGATACTCCACATTTTCAAAAGCTGGTGGAAACTGAAGTGGTTGATAGCCTTTAAATCAGACTTTTTTCAGAATTTCTTCTGATTATAGGTAGGGACAATAAATGCAAGAATCCAGCATGTAAAGAACATGGCAGTGGAAAGGTTAATTAAGATGCTGAGGTGCTGCTAGCATTTAAAGAGAATAGTGATCTGAAAGTCTGGCCTGTCCTTGCATGCTATATATGTATTGTATATGTATCCAGAAGATGTGCCTTTGACAGGAGAGTTAATGTGGAGATCTCTTTGCCTGTTTTGCCGGTACGCAGAGGGAGCGAGGTGGAGCTCAGCTCAGACAGGTGGGCTGTAACCCTTTCACCAGGGATGCAACCAGGAGGCGGTACGTCATGAAACAAGGGTAATGTTGGAAAAAAAGTCACAAGAGCTTTTTTGAGACATTAATTTTCACAGAACCAAGAAAAGTAATTCTTATTTTTTTGACTTGGAAGGTACTTTTTGATTAGCATCATATTAATAAAATCGTATTTCTCATCATTTTCTTTAACATCAGTGGATTAGATTGTAGCAAGCACTGAAAAAGAAGAAAAACTGTATATTTTCAATAGCTGGTGTTGAGAGGAGTTAGTTATACAACAACTTTTGTATTTTATGTTCTCCGCGTGGTATATGAGAGAATAGATGGGACCGGTGGTCTGAGATGCGGCGGATTTTTGCTTTTTTATTGAGGTCCAGCACACGGGTTCCCCCGTACATGATTTTCACACGCTGAACTAGTGGAGAATATACAGTCAAGGGAAGTACATCTTCAGGACAAAAGGAATTCTGCACTGTGTTTAGAAGTGTTGGGAAGGAGTCACCAATAAAAATGGAAAGAGCGTGAAAAATCAAAAAGCAAGGACCACTTTTTGGTGGAGAGAGCAAGAGAGAAGTAGATGGTTTAGCATGACATTATGTCTCGTCAGATAGAGCAAGCCCTGTTGCATAAAAAGAAGGCATCAGAGAGGCAGAAACATGCTAGAATGAGGCTTTTCCTTTTCTTCCTGGAACAGACATGCTCTTGAGCTCTCCTCTTAACTATTACTTCAGAAAATAGCACAAGAAAAAGTTTGACTCTGAGGTGCAAGTGATACCAGCAGTGACAATATTGGTGGCTTTTGCTGTCCTCCCTCAGAGAAAGGAAGGACTTGGGTACACTGAAATGTTCCTCGATAGCCAAGAGCAGCCGAATTTGATCTTGGAGACTGACAGACGTGTTTTACATGGGCTGTGTTTTGCCATGCTTTGTTAACTGCTTGGAAATGTGAATTGGAGTTTATGGTACGCTGGGAGAAATCATCGTTACAGCTGAGGGTGGATGATGGGAAAAGAGACGGCAAAAGGGAGCAGACGGTGTCTGCTGGGATGCTGAAATCGGCCAGAAAAAAGCGTACACAGGAGCCAGGGATGCTTGGAAATCTTAGTGTTACGTGGTTATGCATTGTCCTGATGAAGCAGCGTAAATGAGACATACTGGAAGAGAAAATTTATCTATCTATGTACCTATCCTGCTGTAGTACTACAGACTGTATGCTCTTTCTTGTTTATCTCTTTTAAACAGTGCAGAATTTGGTATCTTTTGTAAGAATAAGGCTTTATTTCTTTCATGCTTCTTAATTGATTCCTCTCTGTTTCTCCTCGGACATCTCATCCAGCCATATCTCATAATTCTGTAGCATCAGAGTTGGTGAAATATTATTGCATGTTTTTCCTACAGATTGCAGAGAGAGATGGTGTATTTGGGGCAAGAAAATGTCAAATTATTGCTTAAGGAGCTTAGAGCGGTGGTCCTACCATCAGGCACGCAGGTACAAATTCTTATACAAGAGAGCAGTCTGATTGCTTATTCCTCACCATATAGAAGAGAAATAGCTGGATTCAAAGCTGGAGGTTGGAACCAAAAGGACAATTCCAAAGCTAAAGTCAAGACCTCTCCCTTTCCTTTTCTATCAGTAACAGGGCTCAGTGACTATTATTAGAAGTGATTTGGCACCTCAACATGCAATAGGCATAGAGTGAGATTTTTCAAAACCACTACACATCTAATTTACATTGACTGAAGATCCCACGAGACACCTAAATACCTCTGGACAACCTTACCGTGTCAATTCATAAAACTCACTTATCTTTCTCTTTCTCACATTGTGCAAACTCCTGATTTTTACCACGTGAAACACTACAAATTCCTGTTCCCTTGATTAGTAGGCCAATTTGACATGTAAACAATTTCCAGCTGTTATGGGAAACCTTTGTAAGCAATGCTTTCTTTATCTTTTACTATTCATTGCAGTTCTCTGCAGCCATCCCGCTGCCGAGCCTGCGGATCAGATTCAGATCAAGACAGTGTGATGCAACAAGCCGAATTTCCTGACTGACCTTCAGCTCTCTCCCTCTGTTGCAATATACAGCTTTCTGTTCTGCTAAGTGAAAGTCAGCAACAGAGGCCAAGCGAAAAGTGATTTTTTTCACTCTTTTCCAGAAACAACAAAAAGGTTGCTTCTTTATGTGAGAAATTCTTTTGCTCATCTCTACTGGAGACCAAATTGTTTATTGTATTGACTGGAGATCATTGTGGGCTGGGTTTTAACAGATATGACAATTTATCTATATCAAGGATTGGGGGGAGCTGTTTTGATACATTAAATACCTTTGCAATCTTTTCGTCTTTCTTTCTTTCTCTCTTTCTCTCTTTTCTTTCTTTCTTTCTGAGCACTAAATCTCAGCATGACTGTATCCTGCAGTGGAAAATTACTACTCATTCAGAAATGTGCCTTGTTGCATTACAGTCATATATTTGAAGACTCAAAGCTCTATCTGCAGCACAAAGGCAGGCTCGACAAATGACTTAGCATCTTTGTTCCTTTCTCACAACACTTTATGGGAGCATTTTCTACTGGTTATAATCAAGGTATACCTGGGAAATTAGTATTTTTTGCTCTTTAGCTTATATAACAATTGCACAACTTCATTAAAATGAAATTAAAATGTTGCAGTTAATGTCTATCTGAAATTGGTTCTAGTAATGTCTGAATTACTCTCTGAATGAATGAATAAATGAATGAATGTTTTTACAGTGCCAGATAACAAAATTTACCATGTCCTACCTCTTTATCAAAAAGGTTGCCTGGGACAATGTTTAAAATAAGTTATTTTTTTAGAGCAAATGCAGAGAGGCACATTCCTCGTCAGCTCTGTATGTAAGAAGCAAAAGCTAAAAGGCTCCAGCTACACCTACCCTTTTGGGGGGTTGATTGGTAAGAATTTCTCTCTCAATATGCACTTGGATCCACATTAGAAGCAGTCGGAGGCTTTTAAGGGGAGAAAATCTCAGGACAGTGTACAAAATCAGAGCCAGGGTCATGACCTTGACTATTGATCCAGCCTCTCTTATTTCCACAGCTTGCTGAGGCTTGTTCTTCCAACCTGCTGGTGTACATTAGAGCAGAAATCCATAACATGGCCATGTTCATCCAAGCACAGGAAGAAACTAAATTAAATGTTAAAAAACAATCTGAGGCTAGAGTTGGAGACAATTCATCATGATCCTAGACGTCAGGCAGGTAGGATGACCAAGAGTTCCTCAGCCAATAGACCCCAAACAGAATATGGAGGGACCTCACTGCCTCATTTGTCAGGTACAGAGCACATAGTCGGAAAAACACCGAGGGAAAAAAGTCTACCGAAGGTCAGCATTTTAATTCCCAACCATGCACAAATATTCATCTTTTGGAATGCAACCTGTAATTGAGGTTTAGGGGAGAAAGGGAGGGAGATAAAAAACTATCTGACATTAATGCATTAGCAGTCAAAATCAGGAGAAAATGAAACTCTGCGTGGAGGAAGTGTGCTAAAAATTGAGTCCCGGTGAGTTCTTACAACTCTGGAACCCAACTTTCTGTGACAGAATTTGACTATGACTTGAGTAACCTAGTAAAACCAGCAGTCGGTCTCTTTTTCACTTTCAGAAGTTATCTCAGTGGATTGCTAATCTTTCTTCTTGATGAAAGGGGTTTAAAGGTATATAATCTGGGAGGCGTAGAATGAACTCAGCATGTTTAATAAGGGGCAGATTCTGTAGGCAACCAGAACTGTTTAGGAGCTGCCCTTTGCTGTTTCTCAAGCTGATGTTATTTGTACTGGACACAGAACATATATCCCTTATATACTCATCCAAAACATGTCATCTAAAAAGTACTTCTCAAATGGCAGGGTTTTTTTTCTGGGAACTACAAAACACACATACCTTGAAAGTACCGTGCAAATATTACGGTGATTGAAATGGGTCACAAACCCCACTGTGGTCCCCATAGCTGCTGTTCTAATTTAGCTAGCTGGTGAAAAGAAGAACTTGCCAGTTTTGAGAACATGAATTACATTTCCTGTTGTGGTTGAATTGTGTTCTTCCTCAAAACATTGATAAGCAGGTATCTGAGCTGAAAATAGTCTACTGCCCTTTAATTTTATTCCTAAGTTATGTTATACTATTTGTGCGTTATCAGCATGTGCTGTTAAAGCTCATCATGCTGAATGCCAATCTGGTGAAACATAATAAGACATAACACAGTTTGACAGCTAATATTTAAAGAAGAAATCTTATCTCTTGCTATCTAAATAGCAAAGGGCTCCCATTCAGACACTTACAGATTCTTAGTGGATATCTTGAGAGAGCAGTTAACCCGAGCTTTCTTGGAATGGTTCCTCGCTGCAGACAGCAGCTTTGTATGTGTGCAAGCTTAAAACAAAACGCACTCCTACAGATTGCTGAAATCACACCGAACAATTTCCGAACTGCCTTTTTAATTTGTGGTACTCTAAGCAAGATTATGTAGGAAATATGAGTGGACTGATAGCATTTTGTTCCCTAGACCTCTTTTACCAAATACTCTGCAATGTCCAAATCAGAGAATGTGTTTTAACAAGACAATAAAAACTGAGGCAATTTTCAGTTAACAAAAGAGGGAAAGATTTGACATGTCTTAGGTATAGGAGTTTGCTGAACATAAATTCCTGGATTCTGTGCATCACAATTTGCTCTGTTTTCTTGCCTGGCTCTTTCCAGTAAGCACATAATTCCATTTTTCTACATTGTTATTACTTGCCATTCACACAGGTTGAACAAAGTACTTGTCAGTCTACATATTGATAAAAGATCTGTATCGTCCTGTTAAGGATTTACGCTTTGCCATATTTTTCAAAAGTGACTCAGTTTCTGGATTTTTACTTTCATCCGTCACTAGCCTGATTTTTACCACCAAAAACTAACTTATAGTTAATGCTCTTAACTTACTGTAATTTCAAAGTAAAGGAAAATTATGGATACTTATGGATAAATATCAGGGCAAAAATACTGTATGCTGAACACTTGATATAGACACATCTCAGATTGCCTTATTTGGAAAGTTTGACTTGAATATATGGGAGTTTCATGGTTAACTTTTTAAACTGTAAAACCCTTTGAAAGTAGTCAAGTTGAAAGAACTTCAATAGTAGCAAAAAGGTCCATCTGCTTCCCAGAGCGTTTTTTTCTTTTCTGAAAATACAGGATCAGCTTTATAACTGGCACAAGCAAGCATGTTGTGTCACATGTACATCTACTGTCACCAAATTCCAGAAATACCCCTTACCCAGACTGAATTAAATAACTTGCATGTCAAGACTCTGTGATCATCTCTGTCCAGATGATAAGCTGTTGTAAGGGCACTTACAACTTACTACAAATTACTACTGTATTTGACTAAGATACAAGATGCAGAACAAAGCAAAAATCTGTCAGAAATTTTGGCCCTGAGAAACCACTGAATAGCACAAGCTAATAAACCAATATTAAAAACAAAACCAAACCACAAACAAACAAACAAACCCAAACAAACAGCAGAAACGTGCTTCCGAGAAACTTGATGGTGTATGCCAGCCCTAGACGTAGGTTAGAGGGATAAAAACACCAGTGGCACATGGCTGGCCATTTTACACTGATTTTGCAGTTACTGTTAAACTATGTAAATGTACATTTTAGTAACTTTAGTGTTTATAACCATTTAACCCAAGAGATTTTGCAAAGTTACCTACACAGCCTTACGGTACTTCCAGCTGTGCTTGCTTTCCGTAGGCTGAATGTGATCCCACAGGTTGTTTCACCCAGTCCTGAAATAAGAAAATAATATGTGAACGACACGGGCGTTGGTTAGCTAAATGTAAGCTGAAATCTCAAAACAAGACTGTATCTTTTACTGCATCGTATAAAAAGCCTTGGACATTGTCATTTGATCATATAGATTTCTGAAATACCATAAAAAACATTTTCCCATTTCATTTGGAATTGGTATTCTTAACTTTTATACCCTCTTAACATCTGAAAAAATAGATCTGAAAACAGTTTTGTGGTCCAGTAGTTAGAATGGAAGTCTCCAGGGACGTGTTATTTTAATTGTTTGCTTAATTTAGCTGTGAAATTTGACTCAGTTTTTTATCGCACCTGAGCCTACGCTTCCTCTTCCAAATACATCCTTGCGGTTCCCTACTGCTTAGGTAACAGTGAAGGGTGTATCTGATAAGTTACTTCCTCAGGGTCCTCGTATTTTATTTCTTGCGTGAAGGAAAGCAGCATCAGTGTTCAGGTGTGCTGCAGTACAAGCAGAATGGCGTTTAAAAGTTAGACCTCAACTCCTTGTGGTCTCTTTATGGACTCCAATCCAGTAGAACTCAATAATATTCTGCAGTGAAAGAAAATAACAGCAAAAGTAATGCTGGAATCTTTTTTTATAGTATCGCACAGTTTTGATTGTCTTTTTTAAGACATCACAGAGGACTTAAAGGACCATGACAGATAAATGCAGTCTTTAAAGCTACTCATGCATTCTTAATGGACAGCCTGTTAATTTGAGGTCTAGGTCATGAATTTGAATGCCATTCACTAAACACCTCTTTGTCAACAAAAGCTAGTTTTCCCTTAGGGTAAATTGTAACTCATTAATTGTAATTAAATTAAACATATGCGACAACTAGAAAACCCAGAGTGCATTCTGTGAGGAACATCCGTCTAGCAGTTCATGACGGAGTTCTGGGATGTTCAAGGGTTTTGCAAGTGAGAGGAAAATATAAGTCTCTACTTTTAATAACAGGTTGAATAAAGAGGGTACATAGTAAATATCTTGCCAATTTAATAATTTTTTAATTAATTTTCCATTGGAGAGCAAATACAACAAAAATTTTAACATTAAAAATCTCGTGGGATTTTTTGCAAGTTTAATCCATTAGTCATGATATTGGAGGTATTTTGTGTCCTGTATATCAACCCTAAAAAGACATAACCAGTTTTGAGCCTGTATTTATGTTTATAGTAGCGATTAAACTGTGTTAAGAGCAGACGCCTTTGTACTTGGAAGCTCTGTATAATCCATCCTCAGGTCCTAAGTTAAATCACTTTGGTTGTCAAAGACGAGTCCCTAATGGGCACTGGGCCACATCAGAAAGCCATCACGTAATTGCCGCTATTTGGCATATTTGGCAGTTCCTATTAGGAGAGGCCCAGGACTGAGCTAGTACACTGAAGCGTTACATCACTGCAGATTGGAGACAACAAAACAAGAATTGGGATGAAAAAGATATACTGGTTTGGACATTTTTTTGAGTGAAAATGTGGAAGCACTTTTTTATTCAGGAGATTTGCAGGCTTTTGCCACTTTTCTGTGCATTGAAGATTTCTTTTTTGATCTAAACTGAAGTACCTGGCTTTCAGGTTTTTTAACAATTTCATTTTTACAAAAAATTATTTTTTTCCTTTACAATTAATTTGCTAAAATGGGTATCAATTCATTAAATGCTTCACACATATTGGGGGGAGAGAATGTTTTTAGTAGAATGTTTAGGCTGCTTTTGTGTGGAAAGACATAGTCGGCTGAGTCTCGGTGTGCTGAAGTCTGACACACGAGGAGAGAGAAGGCTATGTTGCATGCAGATGCTGAAACTGCCTTTGTGATCCGGACAGTAAGTGGTTAACCTGAAGACTGAGGACATTCAGAAACAGTAGATAACTGACCTTGTATTTTTTGTTCAGCTGAGATATGTGCTTATAAAAATTCAGTTAACACGCTCTCTGCAGTTTCCTAGCTGCAACTCTGTTGGGAGCACATGTCTCTATTTACAACACGCGTGTTGTTTAGCATCGCTATTTGTATCAAAAATCCCCACTGTGAATAGTCAAGTGACAAATATTAAAGTGGGGAACCGTGTATAAACAGGAGTGCTAGGCCCCTTTGAATGTCTTTGGAGAATGTTAAATGGAGTGTAGGGGGAAGATCCACCTCACGGAGGGGAAGACAGACCTCACCTCTACCCTATGGCATTTAGTCAGGGGAAACCTAATAAATGAGTGTTTATTAATGAACACCCCAGTATTGCAGATGCATGAGCTTTACAGCAAAACTGATCCAGGAACTCCTGCGTCTAAGGTTTCTTCCACGTTACTAACTTTACAATCCAAGGATCTCTCTCACCTTCATCCTTGACCTAGTCGTCAGGAGAAGAGCATTTCAGCAGCAACAGACACACCAGTCCCAAAAGTTCTGACTCAAAGAGGCAGTTTGACTAACAGACCGCCAGCATGGTCGGAAGAGTTTGAATCTCTCGCTGCTGTGCAAAATGCAAGCTACTGTGCAAGTGATATGAGCGCTTGGGAAATGCAAACTCCCAAAGAAGGCTTCAAGGCAGGGGGAAACAGGAACATAAGTATCAGGTTTGCTTCCTTCACTGGCATTAGAAACATGATCTTGAGAAAAAGCCATTGCCTGGGAGCTAAGCAAGCCTTGATGCGAACGCTGGCTCTGTCACAACTTACTCCTGAGGTCTTAGAGTTAATAAACCTACCCACCACCGGGAGTTCCTTCTTCCTGCTTCAAGCTGCAATGTGGCAATGCTGAGATAATACAGGAATGACGGCCACAAGAGTAGGAATAATTCTTATGGTTGACAATGCTTTGTCCAGCTTTCACTCAGCTCCTGTAATGGAGCTTGGCATGAACGTCTTTTTCTTCATATTTTATTCTGTTTTCTGCTTACTTCATTTGGAGAGCTTTTCATATCAAAAACTTCTGAGAACTCGCTGTTTGAGCTCTGGAAACCTGTTTTACTAACAGGTAAATGGAAGCTGAATGGGATTACATGCACTCCGGTCTCAAAAACAACCTGAAAATCCTTTGCTGTGCCCTCTCTGCGGTAGGCTCATCTTTCCCTTTCTCTGTCGGTGATCAGCATCCTGTTGGCTCCAGTCTGTCACCTGTCTTACCCACGCTATTTGCGTGACTGAGTGGTGATCAGGAGGTGACATACCTGTTTTGCTTTCCAAGGTGTTATAGGCTGCTCTTCATACAATGCGTTCTTGCTGTGGAGTGCTCT
Organism: Chionis minor; assembly: GCA_013398295.1. Taxonomy (NCBI): domain Eukaryota; kingdom Metazoa; phylum Chordata; class Aves; order Charadriiformes; family Chionidae; genus Chionis; species Chionis minor. The sequence continues at coordinate 226,655 of VZSF01007796.1, read as the reverse complement.
GCTGCTTGCTCTGTTTTCTGATGTGCTTTTTTTCCTCTGTTTTACTACATATGAAGAAAAATTGCTTTCTGAGTCCTGATACTCATATACCCAGTAACCTTCTCTCGTACTACCAAAACCCAAGAGAGAATGCCTGCTCCATTGGACTTCTTGTATTCTCTAACTAAATCCACAGTTTGGAAGCGGTGATTGGGAATTTGTTAAGTGCTAATGCAATAGACAGTGTGAGGTTTGCCGTGATGCTTGGCCTTGCCTGGAAGGCAGATGAATGTAGAAAATGCTTCTCATAGTTCACCAGGTACCACTCTGTGGGCTAGTTGAACCGACAGCTTTATAGCGTGTTCTGACCTTGGGTGGGTGCAGCCTTGTAGCTGCCCATCCCTTTTCCAAACCTCAAGGTTTACCTTAACATTTAGTACTGTGGCAGTGGCCCTTGACCACCGCTCCTTATCTACCCCGGTGGCCACAGGCCACTCAATCACATTGCCCTTTGTTACTGAAAACGACCTTTACTCATTAAAACATGTCACTCAATTGGGACACATTACAAATTTTAGCTTTTGAGTCCCATTAGCTCTGTTTTTATTGATGTCGAAAAGAAAGAAAAAATACCTGACTGGTTGTAGCCCATCTGGTCATCTCAAGAAAAGCCTTTCTTTACCTCAGCAAATACTAGACTTCCCGTAGCATGTATCATGCCATTTGTAATTACACCATGATGACAGTGATCATGGCTTTATCACTGTGGTCACAAGAAAATAATGGAGGTTCAGTAAGCGCAAACAAAATACCCCTTGCTGGCAGCCTTGAGGGGCTGCTTGTGACCAGAATCCAAAGGCAGGAAGGACTGCGGTGGACTGATGGAGTGGCCACAATGTCCCCCATCATCCCAGACCAGTCAAAACCTCCCTCTCCTCCCAGACGGAGCGTGGGGAGGGGACAGCAATGCCACTGCTTCTGATATCATTTCATATTCTGTAAAACCTTCTGCAGATGTGAAGAACAGGAAATCATGGTTAGAGCTAGTAAAAGAAAATGGTTCACACTGAGGAAAAGCACTGATGTAAGTAATACATCTTACTCACAGGTTGGGGTTAGCTTGCTTGGGGGTGCCGAATTTCTGGCTGTCTGGCTGTATGATTGCCATTGTTAAGAGCTGTCAACTATTTGTGATTTGATGAATTCCGTGAGTGCTCTCCTTCTCCATAAAATGAAGTTTTATGCAGATACATCAGTGCCATGGGAGATCATTGCTAGGCTGTTCCTCCCGTGCCCCTCCTGTCCAAAACACCTAGTCAGACATTGGTGAAAACACATTTCAATTGGAAAAAAAAATGTAGTAGGTGATTTCTATGTCTGTAATAAGGCTGTGAAGCTATTTGTAACCAACAGTATTAATATTTCCTTTCCTGTGTCAAGAATCGATGACATTTTCCTATGGGGGAGTGTACGTGTGTATGTGTGTGAATATGTATGCATCTCTATTAGACTACTTCTTATGTCAAGAACCTGCCTTTCTTGGCAATTTCAGGCAAATGTAATGTTCTTTTCTACTTGCTTAGTTTACTATCGAGTGATCCCAGGTAAGAGAGAATAGTCTATGGAAAAGGAAGTTATTTCTGAATCTGCAAAAAGAATATTAGCAGCCATCTTCAGCAATTTTTATAATGGTTTTGCAACAGCTGCTTATTTTGTCCTATAATGATGACAAATGGTGCCTTAAAAAACTTCACGCTCTCGAGGAAGGCGGAGCAGAAGATGTTGAATGGTGAAAGCGGGGTTCAGGATGAAGCAGTCCTTGTGAGACAGCGAACGCTTGCTGAGTGCGGATCAGCCCCCCCCGTGGGCACAGCTGGAGCCCCCAGGAACACAATTCTGCAGTTCAAATATTTTGCAAAGACTCATTTCTTAAAAGCAACATTTAAAAAAGCAAAATAAAAAATAAAGCATTTATGAAAGTTAGCTAAATATTCGCCACCGTTACAAATACGAAGCCGTGTCCCTGGTGCATGAGCTGTGTTAACTTCAGCAGGTCTCTGCCTCACGTAGCACAGCACTAACACCCTGTGTGGGGACGCGGTCGGGACGGGAACAGCCGACGGGGACACAGCCCGCCGTCACCCCCAGGCACACCTGCACCCCGGCCACGCCATGGCGCCCGCCGGAGACTGGCTGCGGGCATGGCCGGCCTCGGTGGCACCAGCCAGCCCCAGCCCGGGCCTCTCCGGGCCCTGACCAGCGCGGCCCTGAGGGGACACCGCTCCCACCCCGCTGCTCTGAGGGCTGCGGGCCTGGGGAGGGCCTGGGACCGGCCTGGGGTCTCCCTGGGGTCTCCCTGGGGTCTCCCTGGCGCCCCCGTGGCGCAGGCTGCACATGACCCAGGTGCGCGCGGGCAGAGGAGGCCATGGCGATCCAAGCGCGGGGCCGGCGCCGTGCTCTGGCCAGGGGCTGTCAGAAATGCCACAGCGTCACACCCTGCGACAGGACCCCGGCGCTCTCAGGGACAGGAGCCCCTTCCTTCCCCCCGGGGGCACTGGGGCAACACCGGGCTGCTGCAGAACTGCTGGGAGCTGCTAACGAGCTAATGGGCTAACGAGCTAACGGGCCTGATGGCTCAGGCCTCCCCGAGCACCTGGGCGAGGCTACGAGGAGGAGCCCTGCGGGGCGGAGGTTGGGGTGCCCGGGGGGTGGAGGTGCTGCTGGAGAACGACTAATGGTGGCCTCGGGAGCTGGCCTGTGCCATGGAGAGGTGACTGGTGTGACCAGCAGCGGGGAGGGCGTGGGTCCCAGCGCGTGGCTCCCCTGCGTGAGGGGTGCCTGCCCTGCCCTGCCCTGCCCTTACAGGAGTAAGCTACAAGCCCTGCACACCCAGCTTGTCCTGCTCGCTCCTGGTGGCCCACGGGGCCCCGCAATGGCCCAGGACATCCATCTCCCTGCGAGGCCGTCGCGACTGAAGTGAGCAGCAGCCTCTTGTCTGCTCCATTGCGCGCTCAGAGCTCTCTCTGTGTAACTTATGGGCTTGCAGTAGTGGCCATAATGACTCTGGGACAGAAAAAGAGATACTTCAAGGAGCTGCACTGACAAAAGAGGACAGATAAAAGGCATCTCACGCCTTTCCATGGCAGACTGCTTAAGGGCACTTGAAAGCCGGAGTGGTGCGCGGCTTCTGCTGGGCTGAGGACGGCGGCTGAGACGCAGGTAAGAGACCTGTGGGTGCTCGCCGCTGCCTTGGTTCATGTAATCAAACCCCCTGGACTGAAGGAGCATGAAACTCCATGATAAAACGTTACAAGCAGCGAGGCACCCAGTGATGGAAAACATATAATACTAGAGGAGTGTAATGGAGAGAGAGGGAGTAGGACTTTGTTACCACATCTCTAGCTCCAATACCATGCTCCTGCTTTGGTTTCTTCATTTTGCTTTCTTGGATGTTTGTTTATGAAAAGCAAAGGCTAGGAAATTCAGAAGCAATGGGGTATAATTAAAGTAAGGCATTTCACCTGTTGCTGGAGTTCTTGTTCGCTGTAAAGTCAGCAGACAAATATTAAAAAAACCTGATCTTCTTAGGGGTTGATGCTATAGTACAGATTAAGGGTTAAGATATTAAACAGCAGAGATATTAACTGTTTTGCATCTGGTTTTACAAATGAAGATGGTAGAGATTTACTTAAACTGCATCAGATGTTTAAGGATAACAGATGAAGAATTAGGAAGTGTGCAGATTAACACGAGTGATGATTAAGAAAAGCTTACGGGCTCTGAACCCTATTAATGTTTCTGACAAATGACAAGTGATACAAGAAGGATATGCACAAATGTGGTTTGAAGGGGCATGGAAATAGGCAGCGCAAGGACTGCTTTGTTCGATTTTGGGCCCTGAATATCATTGCAAGGCTAAAATTAACTTTGACAACTCCCAGCTCTGTACATGTCCTTCATCTATCCTCTTCTCTTCCCGTGACCTATTAGCTTTGAATTTGTTCGTTTCGTGTCTGCTGCTGGTTGCAGAGTATTGAGAAGCGCTCTGTGGCCTGCAGGGCATTACCTGCTTGCCTAGGACTGCGTAAAGGCAGACTTGAAAGGGAAACCTGGTCATCTGGTTTCTAAATAACGAGTAGACCCTGGCCTGGCACTCCATTCTTACTTCATCTGCAATAAAAAAGGATTTATAATGTGGACATAATGTATTTTTGAAGAAATCATTGTTGTTAGTGTAAAGTATAAAAGTACGGCAGAAGTTTTACAGAACTAACAGAAATGTAAGGATTTCTGTGTTTGAGCATGGCACTTTTACCTATTGAGCTAGATGCGTCTTAACAGCTGAGAACTCTTACAGCTAATATTTGGTAAGAGTCATCCCACCTTTTTTCTGGGTGTGCCCTATCACTTCTGGAGAAAGCAAAAGGAAAAGGCTCAACCATACAGATGGCCGTAGGGGTGGGATGCTGAGAGGAACTTGCTTGAAATTTGACAAATAATAGAGGGGACTGTGAGAAAAAAGAGTTTATGAAGTTTGGGGGGAGGGAGATAGGCAAGCAGGTGTGCTTGGAGGTAAAAAGCATGAAATAAAGGAGGCAGATACAAGGTATGTGGCAAGAGGAATTTCATCGACTACCCACCAAGCCCAGAGACAAAGACTGCAAAGGTAAGAGAAGGCAGCTGCAAGCCGTGAGCTGGGAACCCTTGTGTGGAACGTGGGAAGGAGTTGGTGCCAGTGCAGTGCTGGCACTGGTCTGGCACTCACCAGTGCAGTGCTGGCACTGGTCTGGCACTCACCAGTGCAGTGCTGGCACTGGTCTGGCACTCACCAGTGCAGTGCTGGCACTGGTCTGGCACTCTTGCTGAGAAGAGGGAAAGGGAGAAGGCCCACGGCAGGGCTGGGGGTGCAGCTATACGTCTGGCTATCGTATTGAAAATATTGATGTCTGATGGAGAGGGATGTTTTGGTGAGAGAATAAACAATGCCAAGGAAGGGTGAAATGCTGAGGTGGGGGAAATGGAGGGGTTGTGTGGTATGTGGCATCCTGATGTATCCTCATGGGATGGAAAGGGGAGTAAAATGGCAACCCTGACTTTCCTAATGCTTTCTTTTCCAAGGCTGGATAGTCTGCCCTACTTAATAAAGGTCCAAGGGTTGCACTGGCTTCTTTGCGTCCTGTCTGTAGTCACAAGTGTGTTGCTTCCAACTCCTTTACTTCTGCTCAGTGCCCCCCTCCACCCCCATCCCTGAAGAGTCCTTTTGTGTCTGTGAAAATGCAAAGTGAAGGAAATTTTCGTGAGCAGTCAAAGTTGTTGTCCTATTGCAGCTTTCATGTGGAAACTTGTTTTCGTTTTCCTTTTCCTTTTTGCACTCACAATGCTACTACAGGGATATAGTATACTGTAAAAATGTTATACAGCCTTTTGTGCCCCTTGATTGCAACAAATAAAATTTGAAAACCGGGGTGATTGTTCCAACTGAATTCACAAGCCTTTTCAAGGCAATGTTTAAAGTACTGCGGTTATCAGTGTATTCTAACAGTTACAGCCTGCAAAATAAAAGGCTGGTTTCTCCCTGGTGTAACCTGACTTGCGCAGCAGCTCAGCAGGGGCAGTCAGGGAGTCCTGGCTCACAGTGCCCGTCAGGGGGGTTTTTTCCTCCTGAGACACCATTGGAAATGTTGCTTCATCTTTGTAGATCATCAGTCATGAGTCAGAAGTGAAGTAACACTTTCCTTTTTTTTTCTCTTGAAGTTGTATTTTTGGTTCTGTTAATCCAGCTTCTTCGGGTATTACCTTCTTTTCATGCTTGTGTGATACATGAGCTGAGAAAGAGAATTACTGCAACTGAGGTTCTTGTACAGTCTCGAGCTACATACCCTGCAAAGCGACTCTGATGGGTTTTGTTAATTTGCGGAGATAATGGTTTCAAGGGAACTTTTTGCTGAAATTGTGACTGAATTCTTTGTTGATACAAAGCATTGGACTCTTAGATCTGATTTGAGAGCTAATACTGCGTGTTTTGCCTAGGTATAGGTGACACTTTGACTTGCTGCATTATGCTCAAGTTACTAAATCTTACTGAATGTTTTAAAAGTAATTACTATTTTATCAGAAACTGTGGTTTACCAGAAAACTACATAACAGTGCAGGGTTTTCACCCTCGGCCACATGTGCATATGCAGCCCATATGCATATCCCGTGATTGAGCACAGGCTCTCAGTGTTGCCTTTCATACTTCCATAACCTCGGTATTCACGTTATTGACCACGCTAAGGACTTTTTTTGCCAGACAGGCAATATTTTGCCAAATACGCAGTGTGAGAGAGGACTGGGGGAAATGATTCCTCTGTGCTGGCTGCTGGTTCAGCTGGATAAACGTGGGAGCGTGTGGGAAGCTGTGTCACCGTCTGTAAGGGGAACCACTTAGCAATGCCTGCTGTTTCTGGGGCTAGAGGAGGGCAGAGGCTCTCCTGGAAGGCCAGGCTTCCAGGCTGGATAGCAGGAGGACACGGCATCCCACGGAGTATCTGGCTTCAGTTTTCAGCCCAGGGCTCGTGCAGAGGCTCTGCCTGCTGCTCAGTGTCACCACGTGGAGATCTGGCAGCTCAGAGAGCACGGAGATGGTCTGGGAACATGGATCTAAGGTTGTTCCTATAGGAACGTGAATGTTGCCTCATGGAGAGGAACTGCTAACGTAGACTATGGTCTGCTTTAAGGTTATCAGTGATTTTTCTGTCTCGGAGAGGTAACGGGAAGTTCAGCTGCTGGGCCCTGCTTTCAGAGTACAGCAGGAGGCGTGCAACTTGCAGTAAAAATCTTTCAAGAAAGAAGGCCGTGAACTAAAATTTTGCCACAGAAGTTGATTTGAAGGGGGGAAGGGAAGTTTAAAGAGAAAATTTAAATGAGTTTGACTATTGCGTGGCTCAGGCTTGTTCCTTAAGACTGATGTGGCAGTTGGAATGTGCTAAAAAGCTGAGGCAAAAATTCTGAAAGCTCCTCTAAAAAATTCAACCAAAACTGAAAAGCAAATGACAATGCAAATAAGTTTTTTCTTTTAAGTTAACTACAATAAATCAGTACAGATACAACTTACCAACAGGTTTTAAATATATTTGAGCGGAAAACACATATGGGAGTACCTCTGTTTTAATTTGCAGTTGCGTTCCCTTCTCGGTGCGGGGGTGATCGTGGCGTCACCGAAGACTAGTGACCAGTAATGAATGTGTCGCACTCGAAGATCCCTCCAGGGTTCTGATTCAATCTTTTGAGTTATAGGATCAGGACAAAATGAACTATTTTTCAGGCTTGTAAATATGTGACAAATGACAGTGCAGGAACTATTGATTCCAATCACCCTCATACAATGTTTCATAGTCAGGACAGACCCGCTTTACAAATTACTGGCAAGTTGAACAGCAGCGCCATACATAACGGGCTTCAAACCGTATCAATCTTCTAGGGTGTTTCTGTCACTAGTTGCCTTCAGATTTGAATAAATTGCTTAAAATTGAAATGTGTGGTTTAAATATTTTTTTCTGGATCAAGTCGGTGCAGCAGTGCCTTGACTTGGAGCCGGGTCAGACAGTGGGACTTGGGCCCCTTGTGTAGGTTCGGGGCTCTCGTACAGCAGTGAGCACGTGCTGTCGCTTATCTGATGCTGATGCTTTTGAAATAGGCTGTAGATGTGAGTAACAGACTCTCTGCCCTGTAGAGATTGTAACTGTAATTATTGCAGTACAAGAAACACCTGAAGATGAATGTAGGACACCCCAGCTGACTCCAAGGAGCCAGTTAAAGTTTTTGGAGAATTTCTTTAAAACAGTGGGCATGATTGGAAAATGCGGTTGAATCTTCTGGGTGTTTCTAAAGCTAAGATTTTAATCCAGTCATGATATAACATTAATATTTTAGACTGCAGGCTAATACAGAATGGTTACCCTCTTGGAAAAGAGAGACGATGAACAAAGATGAACAAAGTTGCATACACATGTTGAATATACAATTTTCTTCTAGATGCTCAGAGGAGCCAACTGTGTGTAGCAAGTTAGTAGTTATCACTTAACATGTTAATGAAAACTGCCTAGATGCTATGGTAATTAAGGTAATATAGTAACCTGTACAAAATAGAAAAAACATCTCTAGTGCAGTGTCTGTTGTATAAATATAGGGGTTTTTGGTGGTAGCAATGTGTTATATCTAGGGACCTACAGTACTGATAATGCCTGAAGTCTTCCTCTGCTGTATAATGAAGTCAAATGAAACTGAAAATAGAGCTCTTGGGTTTTTTAGTTACGGATAAAATTACAGGAGGTTTAGAAAAGCTACTTTGATTAACAGATAGTAAATGGCCTACAGTGCTTTTCAGTGGGATATGAATAAATAGCTTCACCTGAGAACAGCTCTTGGTCATTAGTAGTCAACTTCAAAGTTAGTTGCAGCAGGAAAACAATAAAAAGAAATATCCATGTTCCTAATGAATTGTTATAGTGCGCTTCTGGTTAGAGAAAGGGGTGAAATAATTTGAACTATGTAACTATTATTTCTGTTTCCCAGCTTGCTACCATTATCCAGAATTCATCCTTAGTTCACCATACTTATCACATACTCACCTTAAAGGAGCCCTGTGTGATGATTTATTGGAGACGTTTTTCCCTGCTGCTTGAAGGAACAAGCCATCTGTGTACCATAAAGGCACGATGAAAAGCTTTACGGTGTTGTCTGCAAGGCAGATCTAGACAGTTATTACAAAGAGCAGCTCTTGTTTTAGAAGGCACTTGTAGCGCTGTGAGCTCTGCTGGACCAGCTGCGATGTAGTCCCATCCTCTGCTTCACAGCCTTTCACTCCTCCTTTCTCATCTATTATTCTTCTCCATTAAAGTAGGATAAACAAAAAGGCAAAAGAGGTTAGGGAAATGGCAATGCTACAACCAGTCTCCCATTAGGAAGTCAGGTTCCTGGTAAGGCTGTAATTAAGCAGGGTTTTGTTTGACCGCATAGCTGTATCAAACCATGTCATTGGCTCAGTCTACTCAAGCCAGGTCAAGCTTCGTCTACTGACCTCACCAAGTCAAATCTTGATCTGGAAACCATTTTAACTGCAGCATGCTGCTAGATCTAGGCTGTAATTGCCTGGATTTTATTCGGCTGTGCAGGCTGCAGCTATAACCCAGTCAAAGTGCAAAGAATTCAGCTTTGCCAAGCCAGGTCAAGCCAGGCTTGCAGCTTCCCAAGTGAATTTTTCCTTAAGCTGGAATCCGTTTTTTACTGCTTCACTTGATTGATCAATGGGTCCCATTCAATGATAATATTGACTTAGAAACCTAGCTCAGAATGTCAGATGAAGTTCATACCACTCCAGTGTACAGGAGGCAACGGTGATTACCAGCACCTCATAGCAGAGCAACAGCACCAAATGAAGAGAGATTTTTAATTCTTTCCCGAATCTACAGGAAGATGCTGTTCCAGCCCTTTGTCATGGTTTTAGGGAAGCACTTAATTGCAACTTTTCCCTAGCTTCTTTTACTCCCTGGACCCCTGTGCCTGCTATTCTATAAATGGCTAGGCTCACAATTTCTAACCCAATATTCACAGAGAAATGCCTGTTTAGTGTTGTATGCAGTAATTGATTTTTAACCTGTTGCAGTGTGACATTTCATGTTGGCACCCATACTTCAAAAGAGGAGGTTCACTTATGCCCTTTTGTTTCCAACAGCAAAAGAAAATACTGTAGCATGTTCCAAGTACGCTTTACAAAACACCTGTAAGGATTAGAGCAAACCACAGGAAAACACAAGTTTAAGTATCAAAAGTTCTTATTGTTACCTCAGTCAATTCCGATCCAAATTCAGCATTGTTTATGGTACTCTCTCTGATGTTAGCTAGTAAAACAAAAAACCTGAAGGATGAGAATAACTTATGTTCTTTCCTTTGAGTTGTCCACAGAAGCTTGACACTCCTGAGTTTCTTTTGCTTTTGAATGGTGCAGTGCACAGGGTAATTCATACTGATGCAAAAGTGTAAGAGAACAGACCATTTCTTCTTACACCTTGCCATCACGAACAGTGTTGCCGCTGACGGGGGAGAGGAAAAAAGAAACCCCAGCTGCTGTGGCAGCTCCATAAGCAAAGGGACAGACTCGGTGCCACCTTCCCATACTGCACTGGTCACCTCGGCTGATGCACTGGCAGAGTCCACACCGTGCATAAACCCGGCAAAAAAATGTTTCCAGAATGTCTGTGAGAAATCTATGGGAAGGGGAAATACAGCAAAGTTCTTATGTTCTCAGAAATACATACTGACTCCAGCTGAGAAGCGCTTTCAGGAAAACCACAGTTAAACCTTTTTCTACGTGTAGCCTACGGAGAGTGTATGACCTGCTTGCTGTGTGCGCTCAGGTTGTAAGTGTTGGTATCAAAAAGCTCCGGGAGGTTGCGGGGGTGAACTTGCAATGCCACGTTGGATAAGCAGCTTCTGAGTCTGGCATCCAGTGTGTAAGATTCACTTCCTGGGAACTGAATTCCCAGTGAATATAAACTTAAAGCTTGCTTAACAATTTGATATATTACTCTTAGAATCATAGAATGGTTGGGGTTGGAACCAATGGATGACCTCTGGAGGTCATCTTGTCCAACCCACCTGCTCAAGTAGGGCCTCCCTAGAGCCAGTGGCCCAGGGCAATGTCCAGATGGCTCCTGGAGACAGTCACTGTCTTCAAGAATGGCAACTCCATAACCCCTCTGGGCAATCTGTTCCAGTGCTCAGTCACCCTCACAGTGAAAAACGTGTTTGCTGATGCTCAGACAGAACCTCCTGCGTTTCCATTTGTGCCTGTTGCCTCTTGTCCTGTCAACAGGCACCCCTGGAAAGAGCCTGGCTCGGTCCTGTTTGCACCCTCCCGTCAGGTATTTATTTACGTTGGTAAGAAGTTCCCCCCTTGACCCTTCTCTTCTCTAGGCTAAACAATGCCAGCTCTCAGCCTTTCCCCAGAAGAGAGATGCTCTGATCCCTCAGTCATCTTCGTGGCCCTCGGTTGGACTATCTCCCGTATGTCTGTGTCTCTCCACAGCGTTAACTCAGCAATTCCTGGACCCTTGGCCAAGATCTGTGCCTGTATAGCATGTTTGGGCTTCCAGGCTGCCACCTCCTTTCCTTGTAGCAACCCCTAAAACTGCAGGAAAACGGGTGCATGTGTGTCCCGTAACATTCCGTTCCCAGCTGCCACGCCAAGTGCTAGGCACTCAGCCGTGTGGACACTTACTTGCTTAACTTAAGCGCGTAATAAGAACCTTTAATCTGTTAACTTGCTTTTAAACTCGTCATTAAAAAGAAAATGGAACTTAAGCCGTCTTTTAAAATGTGAGATTAGAGCCTGGACGCAGCCCCGCTAGCGGAGTAACGCCAGGGGCGCACAGCAGTGGCACCCGGATCCCTCTGGCCCTGGAGCCCGTGCTGCTGCCGAGGGGGATTCTGTCCCGGCAGGGGTTTTCACCAGAAAGGATGTCTCCTGCCTCCGGAGCTGGCACAGGGGCGATACAACTGCGAGGCGGCTCCATCTGCATGCAGACCTCGGGAGAAGCAGATGGCTGGCTGCTGTTATTAAACTGCGCGTCTTTCCCTGAAGAATTAAGGTTGTTGGAGTGTAATAACCTTTCCTTTTTATCTCAGGATTGCTCTCAAACAACAGTTAAAAGGGGGAAAACTGCTGATAAAACATTGTCCCTTCATCTTGGCTACTGTATTTAGATCTCATACGATTCTTGTATGACAAAGCCAAAGAAAAGTTTAAATATTTACTTGACACCAAAACTGGAGGAAAAGCAAGGAAGAAAATCTGTTTGATTTAAATGGAGATCAGGTGAACTGCATGAATAAAGCTGGGATGCATAGCCTTTCTACAACTATTAAGAAAGAAGGGAACATGTATTACTTAATATCACTTTGGTGCTGCCAAGATTTTATAACATCACTGAACGATCCCTCTGTAACCTCTGGCTCCTTAGCATTCTTCCCCACTCGGGGAAAATGTTCTTTATTATCCACGAAAACATAAAAAATTATTTCATTTAAAATGAGATATGTACGTCCTCAGGTATCTGCTGTATTTCATTAATACTGACTAATGTCAACCATCTAACTGATGAAATGCATCTCTAATACAGCAATATTTTTGAAAGATATCATAAAGTGGCCTTTGAAGTTTCCAGTACTTGTAAATTCATCGGACATTATTTTGATTTTAATGGCATGAAGTCCAGTAATACTCCATTGCTCATTCACTCGAGACTTTTTCTACTGAGAGAAAAATAATTTAGCATAATTCATATACTCAAAATTCAAATTTTTTTCAATTTAGTCTTTCCTGACTCCTGTAATGTGTGTATATACTGCTATTTTATTCAGTGTTTAAGGCAAGCTTGTGTGCATGATTTTGCACAAATAGGTAATGCACCGTTACTAATAGCCTACTTTTTAAACCATATCAAGCAACTTCTCCCAGCGTGAAACAAATTAACTATTGGGGATCTAAACCAGAAATCATTGATAGATCATAGTCAGGTCTTCAGGGTTAGCGTGAATCATAGTGCTAGGGGTGAAAGGTCAGAACTTCAAATACTTCCCAATTCATTATTTCCTTTCTTAATAACATTCACTTAGTTACAGCTGTTACTACTTCCAGGCCCAAATGTGTGGCCTTGTTTGATAAAGGTAAGATTTCCTTCAGGAAAACCGATGTGCTGTTTCTGCTGAACTTCGTAGCTGAAGCACTGACGAATCAAACCGCCAGCCAGGGCTCTTGGCGCAAGGCGAGTACACCGCTGTCAGTGCACCTTCGGGAGCGTCACATCCCGGGGAGGGCACAACAGCAAAACTCCCTGTGCCCTTTGGTGATGACCTACATTGAGTCTACTGAACTAATGGTAGCTGAACTTCGAAGGGCTTGGGATGCATCCTTGGCTGAAGTGAATTTCTTCATCCCACTTGTTGATGACATGCTGTTCCTGCGGCAGGACAAGTTCCTGGACTGCAGGCTGTATTGGTACCCAAGCCCTTGTAGAGGTCTGCTCTTCAAGGGCATGTCCAGGAGCAGAAAGGACATAAGTGAAGTCAGTAATCCTCTCCTGGCAGAATGGGGCCCCGCGGGGCCGATCCAGCTGACGTATATTAGAGCAATCCGCTGGCTCCTGTTGTGTTGTATGAGGTTCTGGAGCCCAGTGCTGCGACTGAACTGGCTGGGGTGATCGAGCCTGCTCTGCAGAGGAATGAATCTTAAAGGGCTGCTTTTCTGAACACCTTGGCTTGGACTGTAGGCCCTATGTGTGGTTTCTTGCCTTGGCGTAACTTGCACGGTTTTTCAGTGGTATGTCTGAACACTGTTGTAGTGGAGGCGAGTGGCATTTGTCGGGTGTTTTCCCAAAAGAGTGCAGTGCTACGGGTTGCCTTCAGGAAGCAATGCTGGTTTGGTAACTAGTAGTCTCTTAAAGTAGTACTTTGTCATCTGCCTGCGTGTGTCAATGTTTTCAGAACCTTAATTCAATCAATAGTTTACAAATGGCTGGAATTAAATGTCAAGTGAAACTTCAAAATCTGGGTAAATGCATTCACTTTTAACAGAAGCTCTCCTTTCCTATTTCAGGTAAGCAATTAGTGTTTGACCTTCTCTACTTTTGTTTTTCTTTCGCATGTTTTTATTCCCCCCTAAAATACTTTGTTCCTCTCTTGAGTGTCAGGAAGTATATCAAAGGAAGACGTGGTATTTTGGTGAAGTGTTATTCATTTTGCTCACTCCTCTCTCCATCTGCCAGTCCCTAAGCTAAAAGCCCAGTGGCGCCGTGCGCTGCGGTGCCTATTGCTTCCTCCGTGTGACACCTCCAGGGCTGGCTCTGCGTAGGTGAAAGCACACCTGGGTCCTGGCTGCAGCTGCCACCTGGAAATCCATTAGATGCCAACTAAACACTGTGTTCACCAGAGATAACACTTGAGTTACTTTCCCCAGAAGGAGGACTTGTAACTGTCACTGGCTAACTGCTGCCGTAATATAATTTGTCTACTAAACAAATGTGTTTTGCTGTTAAAATCTTGTCCAGCTCTCCTTGTTTCTGTTTAAAGTCCAGATGTCTTTAGCCTGTAAGAACTGTGTTAGTAATCGGTTTAATGAGCTGTACATATTCCTTCTCATTCTTCAGCACACTGAAAGAATAAAATGTGTACCCCAGTAAAAAGAACTACTAGCATATGTTGCAAGTGAATTTTTGGAGACATGTTATCCCTTTTTTTCTTCTCCCTAACAAAGACTTTGTTCATCAAATGTTTGGGGTTTTGTCAGATACACTTTTATGTGATAATCTGAATGGATAATTCCATGTCTGCTGCTACTTCTGAATTTGTTTTGCCTAGCATGGCACCCAGAATACTGTAGTTCCACAGTCCAACATTCATTCCAGGGAGCAGATAACATTGTTTTCTTGTCACAGTGCTATAATACTGCCATTGTTTTTCCTCATTTAGTATATTGACTCTAGAGACCTGGGGAATGAAATTTGCTTCCAGCTTTTCTAAGCAGAAACATGTGAAGTGCCAGTGGTCAGTGGTAGTGGTAGATATGATATGTTCACAGCTTCATAACTAAAAGTTGCATAATTTGAAAGAGACCAGAAGGCTATTGAAACATATGGTAGGTCATTCTGATTGACCTTACAAGCATCCGAAGTGATTTCAGGGCCAAACATTAATCGATAAATACAGTTTCTCTCTAGAATAAGTTTATTTCTGTCATTGTCAGGAGGTAATCTGTGTGCATCTGAATTCTTATCAGTGCTTCCAGGTTTGAAATTTTGGATGCACATTGTGCTCTCAAGCTGAAACTTGGGATGTGACATTGCATTGCACGCACTCGGAGTTGAGGTCAATAGACAAACAGAGCAAAGCTCATGTGCACATGATCAGTTTAGATTGAAAAAACAACATGCTTAATTTATGTATAAACTATTCATGCTTTCACTGTGAGAAAAATATTAATCAGAGTATTAAAATAAGTGTTAATATAAGGAAAGCCAAAATATTCAGGATTAACAACCAGTGAATACTATAGGATGAACCTCTTCAATTTTGATCTCTGCAGGATTCAGTATTCTGATTCATTTAACTTCCAAGGGAGAATCAGATAGAACAATACTAAGAATCAAGTCCTATTCGCATAAAGTAGAAATTATGAAATGAAACAATTAGCTTAAAAATTATTTAAAACTGAAGTTAAACAAATCTGCAGGTTGTGCTGTCGCCACAAATACTGCTTCTGCAGAACAGCTAATGGTCTGAGACACTGAAGAAGCAATATCTGGTTGGAAAAGTTAAATCTTGAAAACAAATTAGGGGTGAAGTTAAAGCTACATAATATTTCCATAAATTCTAATTTGTCTGTAAATACACACTAGTGCAAAGACTTTAAAGGAGTCATTCTATTCATTCACCTATAATGGGATTATTCTAGTGTACTCTATAGAAGGGATTTGCCATGCATCAGCTGCTATTGTATGACCATACGTAATTGGGTCTAAGTGCTTACATCAGCTGCCTATTATGTGAAATTAATTTTTGGAACATATGCTGTTGTATTTATACCATTGTTGTTTCATGCTAGATTAATTCTTCAAGGGTTATAATCACATGACACTTATCACTTTAATTATGCCTCTTTAGTTGCAACATATGACAGCTTTTGACTTCTCACCCTCTCCTTCTGCATGTGTGACAGATAAAATTATTAATAAATGCCTGTTTATTATGTAGTTATGCTGTACATGTCCACAGGGTGTAGGCTGGCCTCATGTATTTTACCCAGAGTACAGTGTCATCAAAGCCTTTGTGGTTTGCTAATGAGCTAAATCCCACTAACACCACACACACTCAAAACTGCCAAAAGCCCTTTACACATTCAAACACGTACAAAGACTCAGCTGGGCCCTTTGTATAAAAGATTAACTCTTTATTCCAATTAAAGATGAGCTGGCCTGGCTTGGTCCAAGCAATTAAAAATGGGAAGTAATGAACAAAATGATGGGCAAGGTGGCTTTATAGCAATGTTCAACCTTGTGACAGTAAACAGGTATTTCTGCAGATTTTGAATGTAAGGAGAGGGGGGGCGGGGGCGCGGTGGAAGTTGGGTTCCTGAGAACCCTTTTGCTCATCCTGGTCTCTGAGACGAGATCTGACAGACATTCTGGTTTTGGCAAGTCTCATTTCCAGCAAGAAGCTAGTTTTGGCTGTAAGCAGGTAAAAAGGGAAAGGTTCTGGGGTAACTTAGCGCACTTAAACCCTGCTGTTCTCTCACCACCGCTTCCTACTGAGGTCTGTGTTGCATACTGCTTGACTTTACAGCTTCAATTACAGGAAACTTATTAGTAACTTCAAAACATTTTGGCTTTAAATAAAGGGTTTGGAACTGTTGGCTTCAGAGTCTGCTTGGCTAGTTTTCTTGTGTTGTTGTCCCTTTTCCTTTCTCTCTCTCATTACTCTGAAACTAGCAAGGATGTATTTTATTGAACTGTTGTCTTGGTTAAAACCAGGAGTCTCGAGTCAAGGGCAGCTGACTGCATGCAGTGGAAACGAGAAGCATGTGCACGGTGCTGCTCAGTACGTGGAGAAACTAAAATGCCTTCTGCAGTCCTTTTCGGCAATAGTAACATTGGGTGGCTGATGACAATAGGTAACGCCTTTCCAGGCGAAAGTAGGATTTGACTGTTTTTAGGTGTACGTAGGCAAGTGACATTGCTTTCAAAGAGTCTGTCTCATCCTGTGCCCAGTGCCACAGGACCCTCCTAAACTCTTGGGCCTGAACTTCATTGCAAGCAACAGGTAGTTGTGTGCCATGGATTCCAGGTACAAATTCATAGTCTGAAATAAACACAGATTATTTTTTTCCTGATCCTGATTTAAATAGCCCTGACCTTTGTAGGCAGAGGGCTGCCCTGTCCCTGCTTGCTTTCAGCTCATCAGGGCTGTCAGTCCTGCGCGTCTACCTGCCTTCCAGCTGGGCACCCCGGGGCTCGTGTGGGGCGGCATGCTGGCGCTCCCATTCCCTGCGGCCCGCTGTGAAGGGAACAGCTTTGTAAGGTTTTAATTGCTGGTACAAAGTGGGAAAACCTTACAAGTGGTTTTTTTTTTAAATAAGTAAATACCTGAACAAACCCAAGAATGTTTTAAAAGCTATTTGGCCAAGACATTGTTTGTTGCTAAAGCAACTTTTAAATCATTTGTCTGTCATGTATCTGCATTAATACACTCCTTGACATAGGCTGAACAGCATAGTTTCATGTGCATTGCATACTCTTTTAAAAAGCATAAAAAGTATTAACAGAAAGTTCTATATAATAATATGTGGTTTGGTGACCTTAGGGAAAAAAGATACCTTGTGAATTAAACAGCAATTTCAGTAAGACACTTGTTCTCTCAAAAGATAGAGCAAGGTTTATTTGTTCTTTCTCAAGACCTAAAATGACTGCTGTTCCAGTTAAATTTGACTTGGTAGGATAAAGGAAAGCAAAACTTTTTCTAGTCTGATACCATTTCAGTGAATGGAGTTACCTGATTGAAGGAAAGCAGGAGTTCATCTGTCCTGTTCGTAGTATTTGAAACCGAGTCTACTATTTTCCTTAAACGTAGTCATAAAGGCAGAAAAATCTCCACTCTGAGCCAGTTCTGCAAAGTTACTTAAATGCCGAGAATAGCGATGAGATGACAGTGGCTTTTTAAAACTGTCACTAATGGGAATTAGATGTTTAGGCTCTTTTAAAAATCCCACTGAGCACAATCTGCTGTGTTAAATGTCTGAATACCTTTCTAAAAAATATCTAGCCTTACAATCAGTGGAAAAATCCTGTGAAATCTAAGATGTCTTCACTTTCAGTGCTGGATGTAAATCTCCATTAACTTTTAATGAACTAAGGTTTTTTCAAAACTATTTTTTGTAACATTTGTATGTTACTGTAACACTTGTTTGTCTTTAGAATCATATAATCCAGTAGATTTCATTGTCCCTTGAAGGGTGGCACAGAATAACCTTCCCGATGCGTCAGTTAAAGCGTGTCACTGGCAGCTGGGGGGAGGGCTGGTTTTCTTGTTCTTGCTTTGCTTTTTTTAACGTGTTCTGTTTTTTCACCTCCATAACCTTGTCTGATGGGCATCCCTCACATTTACAATGCCTGATGTGCTTCCTGACATCTGTTCAATTTGATTTTCTATAATTTCCATTGATGCCCCTGTTTTCCTGCCATTAAACTAGTATATTGCCCAGCTGTATTCTGGGTCAAGAATGGGCAATCTTTTAAATCTAGTATAAGGTGAAATATGACTGTGGAATGGGAAAGGGAGGAGGGGGAAGACAAGGATTATAAAACTGACTGAAGGGCCGTCTGTCCTGGAAAGAGGTGTGTGTTTTATCTGGGAGAGTGGGAGAGAGTGAAGGTGCATGTATATTTAAGGGAAGAGTAGAATATATTTGCCAGCGCTGGAAGGCTGTGCATCACCAGCAGCTGGAATTCCATGGCTGTAGTTGAGAGGAATACAAGCAGACAATATCAGCCTTTCTACCCCACCGTGACTAGCCATTGACCTTAACCCTGAAGGAGAGGGGCACTCTCACTAGGGGAATTGCATGCTTACTCAGCCCTAAGCCACATCTGAGCCGAAGCTGCCAATTTTGCCAAATTATGTGTGATGCTTTTGAAATGAGGACTATTGTCCACCAGGGACTAAGCTGAAATGACCGAATTCATTTCACTTAGGTTTTCAATGGCAATAACATTATTTTAAAAAAAAATACCACTATAAAACATCTATCATTCTGATTTTATTCATCTTTGTCATTTACTTATGTTTCATGGTAGTTTGTAAAAGGCAGTGAAGTTAATGTCCCATTATTTCAAACCCCCAAGGTTAGATTTTCAGGCTTAAATTGAATTTAAAAACCACATGTATAGTTAATTTGTACATTAACAAAATTTCTATCAATCACAAGAGCCTTGAGCTCTTGCAGATTTTTTTCATGTTTTACTGAAATCATTACAGAAAAAGCCTAGAGATACCAAGATAGGTACTGTGAAATTCCTCCAAGCAATAGACACAGAAATGCATCCTTAGGCAAATCTCTAGCACACCTCTGCCATGCAGAATAGCAAAGCCAAACTTAAGAGCTAATGTACCTCTGGGTCATTGGTGCCAGTAGTGTCAGACCACCCTCTAATGGCGTTGCTAGCAAGTGTACCAACACGGCGTTTTGTTGGTAGTATTTTTTATTTTGTTTTTAGAAAACTAAGCTGCAGAGCTATTAACTGAAAACTTTGAATGACTTTGCTAAATCAACTGGTAAATTTTAAAACAGTTGCCTTGTCAGGAAACTTATCTTTTTTTTTTCTTAATTGAGAAATATTTAGAACTAACTCTGCAATGTTTTCCTGGAGACAATGAAAATCAGTCATAGAACTTCTTGGTCTTGGAGAGAGATTGATAACGTGTTTTGCATTAGCATTTTTTTAAAAAAAAATTCTTTTCAAAGGAGTGAGGTTTTGGGGAAATCCTGCTGTTTGTTTAGTTGTGGAAGGAAGTGAAAAATGCCCAGACAAAAACAGTTGTGCCACAAACTGTGTCCAACATGGGTGGAGAATGAGGGTACTAGGTATGTTCTTCAGCGCCCCAAGGACGAGTCCCCACGCGTTTGGCTGCTTGCAGAGCCACATGTTTGTAAATGCCCATAAAGCTGCTTCTCATCTTGACTTGAGCTGCAGAATTAGGGACAGCCTTAAACTCTGTCTTGCTTCAGTACTCTCTAAACCTGGTTGAGGCCACACAAGCTCTGAGAAATCAATTATTTGATAGCCTGTTCCTCTGTGGTCAATTGTTCACAGCACAAAACTAACTTTTGGCAGAGCTGAGGATGAACAGACATAGAGGCAGCCAGCAGAAATGTCGTTCCTTTTGGATGAGGAACGGAATATGGGACCTACCCTGAAATAACCAAGGGACCCAAGATCTATGCTTTAAAAAATAAAAAAAATTGGTCTTCTCCCCAAAACTTCATATGTGTTTTCCCCTCCTGCAAGAGGCTACACTGCTGTCATACTCTAGTTTTTCTGAAGACCTCACTTTTCTCTGAAGCAAAAAGCTAATAATGACCCAGCTGACAACCAGGCAGCCGTAGCTGTTGCTGCACAGTTAGTAGTGAAAGTGCTCACACCTTCACTGACCTGTTGTCTGTATTCGTATTTCCAGAACATTGTACCCGAGTAAACTTGTTTCTGTAACATCTTGCCTGTTTCCTTTTACCAGCTAAATCAGTTTCTTGCACTTGTTTTTATTGTGTTTTTTAGAACCTAACTTTCAAGGAGACAGGTATATGGCTCCTTACGCTAATCTGCTTCTAGTGGGGAGAACACTGCCCAGCAAAAAGGACACCCAGGCCACCCCTCCAGCAAAGCAGCAAAAGCCACTAACTGTGGCATGGACTTTCTGAGAACTGCTGGGTCATCTCCTGCTGTATGATACGGTCAGTGCTGCATCTCTTTTCATATGAGGAGAAAAAGGATAGAATTTGTGGTTTTCAGATCTAGGGAAATAAAATTTTCTGATTTGTATGTATAATTATTTTAGGCTTTGTAAGAGAATTTTTTCCTTTGCAAAGGAAATAAATCACCTGCCAAGCATTTTCACCTCAGTTCATTGCAAAGCCAACTTCTTCTGTAGCTTGGTGATGGTGAGAAGAAAATTATTTTGGCCTCTTGCTGATAATCATGTTTCTCCTCTGCATTACTTAGCGTTGTGGTAGGACTGAAAATTAATCTCCTTCTGCAGTTTTAAATCTTGACAATAAATATGTAGCTGGCCTTTGATTCAGCTGTGCCTTGGGAAAGCAAGTGCAGTGGTGGCATTGGGATGCTAACATGAAGCACGTGCTGGGCTGCCCCGATACTGCTCATCGTGGTCTGTCAGGTGCAAGGGTACACCGAGACCCACCAGACCTTGAGCAGAAACAGCACAGGCAGCAGCCAAAACAGGCTCGGGAAAGTCCCCAGTTTTCATGGTGTGTGCTGCTACTCTTTGTGCACTGGGCAGCGATGGTAAATAGGACTTCGGGTGTGCGAAGGGAGTTGTGTGAAATTCCAGGCGGTGGAACACAACGCCCTTTCAGAAAATGCATTTCAGTAAAGCTTGGAGAGGAATTTCCTGTGTTATTGAGTGCCGCAAGTCTCATTGTTCAGATGGCCAATTTCTTCTGCTTGATATTACCCTAAGTTGTAATATAATCCTTATCTATAGCTTAAAAAAAGAAGCTAGAGAGATGCAGTAGAAGGAGCAGGAGAATGATATGAAGGAAATGTAATTTCATACCCATCATTTTTCATCATTGAATTATGCTGGCTGAAAAGCTTCTATCTATCCCCATCAGAATCTCATTACAGGTCAACTTGCAAAGTAAAGAAATACTCAGTAAAAGTGGCAGAATTTTTCAGCTGGCAGATGGCCCAATTCCATAATTATTCACCTTAGATAGTAGTCATGTGAATAATACCAAAGAGCTTGTTAGTGCTTTACCAGCAAAAGTGGTCAATTAGCACAACCATGTGCTGAAGAAATGCTTCTTTGCAGTTTGGAAGCAAAGAATGGGTTGTTTTCTTGCGTATTTAATTTAAACTGAGACACAGTGCATGTAAGAATGGCCGTACCAAGATGGCCTTAAGGTGACTCTATTTTCTGGCCTCTAAGAGGAACCAGAAGCAGGTACCTAAGAGGGCAAGCACGTAGTGATAATTCACCAAATTGATCTATCCTGCTGTGACTTGTAGCTTAGAGAGGTTGATGTGATACCTTTTCTGTTCAGTAGAGCTCAATGGATTTTCCTTAAATGAATTTGTCTTGTTGCATTTTGACTCTGTGTACCTATTACTAGCTAATAATCCGAATTTCTTAATCTATGTTCAATCCAGATGAAACCTGCTTTTATAATCAGTGAAATGAGACAACCTGAACATAAATGTCAACTACATTTTTAACAACTAAACTGTACCCTCTAGAAAGATTCATGGAGCAGATCCAGGAGGCTGGTGGACCCTGATAGTGTATGCCTCTGAATTGCTCTCCAGCGCTGGGGAGACATGATATGCAAGTAAACTATTGAACAATTTTTGAATGGGTAAATAAACCTTACGTTTTTGTGTGTAATTGAATGCTAGCAAAGCACAGAAATAAGCGGGGGGCAGGGGACATTTCGATCTGTAATGCTCTTTATTCTGAGAAGACTTTGGTATAATATTTTAGAAACTGGAGGAAGCCATCTTGAATTAATTGTTTCTAAGGATATACATGCTTCCAAGGAAAAGAGACGGAAGAGAATTCCAGGGAAAGGTTTTTAAACATTGAAGATCTTATTTCAAGGATTTTGGCTAATAGTATTTTTTTAATGAGTCATTTTTACAGCCTAAATTTTGTGTATGTGTGCTCATGTGTACACACTCAATGATTTTATTAGCTGCCTACAGAAGCGTTTGCCTTTGTAGGATCTTGCTGATTCCCTCAGGTCCAGTTTCTTGTCTGAGGAGAGTGACGCTTCCCCCAGAGCTCCGCTGTCGGTCTGCAAAGCCGGTTGCTTCCCCAGAGCTCTCCAGCTTCCCCATAGGATTAAAGCCACTTGTCTTGAGGGTTTTGTCTGATTGAAGGCTTTCATGTCTACAGCCTGTGAAAGTTTGCTTCTGTTGCAAGGATTACTCTTTGCCTTCCTTGGCTTAGTACTGTAGACACAGACCACTTTTCCTCACTACTTTAATTTTGGCTGTAGATTAATTGCCTCTTCCTAGAAAGAAATAAAGATGAAACAATAATAATCCTTCTGTCACAAAAGAAGATAGTTTCTGGAGTTTATTCTTACAGAATGAATAGCCTGTTTTTAAAAAGAAAACAGATTGTCAGCCCAGTATATTATCTTCACTTGAATCTTTACTGTTCCATGGTTTTTCTAGAAAAGGCAGCACTGCTAATTTTTCTGACTTCTCAGTTCTAAGTGTGCTAAAATACTCTTGGGGAGATGGTTCTCTCTGGTTCTGAGCATGCTGGCTATTGGAGTCTAGCATTTGACACACGCTGTTCCTGCAACCAATTGAGAACACTTTGCTGAAAATAAGTTTTTATGTCCTAATGGTGAATTATAAAGGAATTTGAGATGCCTTAGTTATTTCACTTGTAAAAATTAAAACTGCTTTTCTACCTTTCCTGGGGTTTTGATAAATATGGCTAGCTGCTCCCAGAACTGTTTCACTTCTCCAGAAAGCTTTCCGTCCTTGGAAAGCCAGCGTAATGGGGAATGCTCTCCCTCATGGCGCCTGCTGTTTGGGCTCTGAGCTCATGTCCCCCCTGCCATAACGTCCAGCCTCATGGGTAGGAGGGGACACCTTCTGCATGATTCAGAGCACTGAGCAAGGAATATTCCTTCTTCCCTCTTTAATGATCACGTTGCTGTAAGACAGATGAGAGATTCTACCTGTCTTTGGTTTTGAAGATATGGTTCCTTCATCTGTTTTTATCATCTTCCTTGACAGTGACCAACACCTCTCAGTCAGGAAATGCAATCATTACGTAGTCCCTTTTTTAATTTGGTAGTTTCAGACAATGCTACCCCATTGTAAAGAGAGGGTTTGTAATGAGGCAAGAGTGGCGATGTCTGAAAAACAGAGGTGTCTCAACCCAATTAAGAGATCTTGTACCACTGCTATTGCATAAGAATAATCTGTAAGAATTGCAGGAGAGAAGTAAAAATTCAGAGTGGTGCACGGGCAGACCAGTACCTTGTTATGTCGTTGGCTCCGGTGATCTCCCTGATTCTCGGTGGATGCTGTGTATCCGGTAACATCCTGCAGGAGAGAGGATTTTACAAGGAGGAAAGCCCCGCTCTCACTGCAGGGCCCTACCAAGTTTGCTCTCAAGAAGTCTTGCTTCGTAATCACAGTCTGCAACTCTTTCAATGAATTCAAATACTCTACTGATGAAAAGATGATCGGTCAAGTTCATCTCCATTTCTTCTTTGTGCGTATTTGTTTAGGACATAGAATTTCAGGCATCTAAGCACGTTCATTGTTGACCTCAATTTCAAAGAAGTATATCTCTGCTGATGCTATCCTGTCTGAGCTATTTGCTGCAAAAATGATGCAGTTTTCATTTTGTTGAGCTTATTTATCATAATAAGGGGAAATGCAGTATTTTTTTCCTCAGTTCTAACTTCATAAGCACACGCAAGTCCTTTTTCAGCTCCATTTGAAATCAATGTGAAGAAATTGATTTCAAAGCCCAGTGAATTCAGTAGGAGTTACTCCATTGACTTTTCATGTGCTTTCAGGTGTACACTGTAATAGTGGTATGATCACACCTGAAACAGGAAAATGTCAGCTTAAAAATATGCAATGGGATCATGAAATTCTTATTAAAGTAAGAGCTGTCCTGCAAGTGGACTCTTGAGGTAGTGCCCCAATTCTAAGCTTACACAGCCTCCACTGAGGAATAGTCTTTTGCAGTCAATTCAATGACTGAGTCCCCAAGGACTATGGTAGGCCTACTATAAATTTTAAAAAGGTAAAGAAAGTATTCCTGAACTTCAAAGTGAAAACAGTACTCTGGATTCTTTCAGCTGTTTTTAACTCACTTTAAGTTAAATTATGTAGCCTGTTGCTCCAGTACCTTTGAAGTGCCTGGGGATGCCTGTATGTGAAAGCAAGTATTGAAATTTTAAAAAAATAAATAAATAAAAGAAAACCAAGATTGGGTTGGGTTTTTGTTATCAAAGTGGGATGTGCTGAATCCCATCTGTATTTGAGACAAAACATAAGACAACATTCATGCTAGGCTATTTGCAGTATCTCTCTTCAAATGAAAATTGAAATGTTAAAGCAATTTTTTTGTGCTTACATATTCAAGACCTTGGGCTGTTTGTGGAGACAGCATTATAGCACAGCTTTTGGGGAACTTGCCTCATTCACACTGGCTTCACAGTGACACAGATGCTGGTGTTATTCCCTGTACTCAGTGTTCAGTGGTGACTGCTTTTGGGTTTTTTCTTTCCTGCACCAGGATGTACGTAAGTACCTGCAACACTCAACCAGTAAATCAGCGCAGTAGGCAGCTGCTCCTTCAAACACTGCCGAGATGCTCCCTTGTGAACAGGGCAAATGTCACCTGCACTGGATCAGGCTAGAGGTTGCTGTTCCTTCTGCAATTAAATACAGCCAGCCTTCGCATTCAAGCTTATAATAGGTGATGTGGAAACGGTGGTGAACATGAGATGCTCAAATAACAGTACAAATAAACATCAGAGCCTGTCACTGGGTCTGACTGTGATTGGTTTCCTTTCTCTCAGGCCCCCAGGTTTCTTAATATGAGGCCAGAAACTTGACTGCAAGAATACTTTCTAACTTCTGTGTTACTGATTAGGTTTAAAATAAAACTACTAGTTTTTCAGACAAATAAATGAGATACGTCTTGTTGATTTAACTAGAGAACCAGTAATAAAAACTAGTAAGGTTTTCTATAAGTAAAAATGATGGGCTAATTCTTGTACATGCAATCAACTTTAGTTTCCTTATGAGTCATGGAAGCAGAATTGGACTTGAGGCACATAAGCTACTGTCACTTCTTCAGATCCTGCAGGAGAAAATTAACTTTGCAACATCGCCTGTACTTTTCTTTAGCATACATAATTAAATTTTGCTCTATTTTACCTCTAATGCACACTAATATAAAAGATTACAAGCATATAGCACACTGGAATAGAAGATGAAAATGAGTGCTAAAATGAGCATGAATGAAGAGAAAGTGGGTTGGTTAAAAAATTCTATCTCAGGGCAGTGTTTGCATAATGAAATATGGACCACTTTTACCGTATTTCTGGCATCGCTTCTGCAAGTTTTCCATGAGCAGATTTATTAAATATGAGAGGTATGAGGGAATACCTAATTTTTTCCTGTTAAATTTAAATTTCAGTTTCTAAAAACTGTTAGCCGGTGGCACTTGCAAAAGGAAGACTGGAACTGTTCTATAGCACCTGCCTCGGGAGGACGAAGCTCCCACTTATTTTGCTGAAAAGGTTTGAATTCTAGGAAGCTTCTTAATGACTGTGAATTGGAAATATGCCCAGGTAGATGATGCCTCTACATCTTCTGTTCTTTCTTGAATTCTGTCCATCCAAAGGCAGGAAATAGGAAGAACCAATATACTAGTTTAAACAAGTTTCTAGCTTAAATTTTATTTTGCTCAGATCTTCAGCTAATTTGTCATTCATGTCTTGAGGAATAAAAAAAAAACCTCTAAAGTGTAATATTTTTCCAGTCAACAGTCCCTTAGAGTTCAAGGTCAATATTGTCAAACTCAACATAAACAAAAAATCAAGAATTTCTGACAAGGGGTCTCAGGCAGAGCAGTGTATAGAACTAACCATGCTGGGCATTCATGTTGAAATAAATGATATTGCTCACATTCAAAGGAAGAGGTCTTTATGTGCAGTAAGGGTTTGCTTTTATTCGTTAGGAGGCAGAAAAGTCCGTAAATGCAAATTAAATAGGAGTAAGGAGTAAAGTCTGGAATGAAAGCACAAAGAAAGCCTCGGGGCTCAGCCTTGCAGAGGTTCCATGTCAGTGCCCGCCGGAAGCTGGTTTCCAGTTGGCACGTACCCGCTGAGCTGGGTGAGGACGGCGTAACGCCCAGCTGCAGACC
This sequence comes from Chionis minor, assembly GCA_013398295.1. NCBI lineage: Eukaryota > Metazoa > Chordata > Aves > Charadriiformes > Chionidae > Chionis > Chionis minor. The sequence goes on along the minus strand of VZSF01007796.1, from coordinate 199,934 downwards.
CGCTGCAGGGAAGGGAAGAAGCTTATTCTTGCAAACACAGCATTTCCATACGCCACGTGGGTCAGTGAGCGCTTGTGTAATATGCGAAGGGAAACTGCAAAGTGCAGTCTTGAGGCAGCCACGCTTTTGTTACTCCACTAATGCAGTGTATTAAAAAAAAAAAAAAGAATTTGAATTAGCAATGATTAGTGCTCAGCTTCTTATTGTTGCTGCAGATGCTGTGATATTTATTTTTGTAACTAATAAGCTTGAATCGATTCTTTAAACATCTTTCTGTTATGATTTACAGGGGGGATTGAGCCATCAAGCCTATCAAAAGCATTAATCTTTAATACGAGGGCAATTCAGTTATCTTGCCAGAAAGTTTTAATTAGAAGGAAATTCTTCATCTCTGTGACGCTTAGCTGTATTAATCTTTCTGCATCAGTGTATCAAGTTTTGGAGGAACAATGTTTTAAATTAATTTATTCTTAAGCTCAATCTTCAGAGCAACTTTTTTCCTTCTCTCCTGACTGCTAGACAGGACTTGGTGCCTCTTGGACCCTTCAGTTGACATTTACTTTTGTAAGTTGTACCAACTGGAAAAGTTGAAGAAGGTTTTCTGAAAGCGTGTACGTACAGCCTCGGAGCGTGCAGGTGGCTCTGCAGGTGCTGTCGGGACAGGGAAGGGGCCGTAACGCTTCCCGGTGAGCTCCGCAGCGCTCCTCACTCCTGCTCACAGCAACGGGTCTCTAACCATGGCTGGCATCAGGACCTAGGGCCTCTAGACACTTGATGGATGTAGACTTTCTCCTGAAGTCACTACAACAAATGTCATCATCAGAAATGGTAGTGCAATTAAATCTTTTTTCACATGATACATTATCAAAATGAGAATTTTTCATTCCAGGAAAACATTTCAGACGTTATTGTTGTCAATGTATTAGTGGTAAACCTTGATTAAGATGATTTGCACAACAGAAAAGCATATTTCAAAGTTTCTCATTTATCCTAAATTACATTATATAGAAGCTACTATTTTTCTTTACTAAACCAATTGCATAAACCAAGAGAGAACACTTGCATTAAATAAATAAATAAAAAAAAGGAAATTAATTCCAGGTATTTAAAAAAGTTCACAAGGAAAAAAAAAATAATCCTTGATCTAAGAATGATCTAATCCCAGCTATATATTTATCTGTTTCCCACAATAGTGGTTATTCATTGTAATTGCTGAGTTTACAGGAAATTGTTAGTGTATTCCTATCTAATATTAAATAACAGATGTGTATTTCTTTCTAAATGTTTATACACATCTCTTTTGAGAGGCAAATTTAACTGTTGTATCTTGCCCCTTTCTGACTATCTTCCAACAGTTAGAACATGAAAAAAATACAAGAATTTACTGCAAATAAATTTTTGTTAAATACCATTATTTTGTTAAACGTTAAAGTTTTGTGGTTAAAAAAATAGAGAGCTTTCAGTCTCTGAAATTTGAAGCTTTTCTCCTCTTGAAGAACCACTGTCCTGAGGAAGTGATATCCCATGATATTTCTCTTCCAGAATTTGTCAAACAAATATTCTTACTTATATATTGTAAGTCTGCTGCTAGTGGTCATCTGCTTGTACTTTACGTTTTCCTGGTAAATTGTACCTGTCCAGATGAAAAGTCCATCTGCAGGTTTTGGTTTGATTCCCTTCCCAGATCAGAAATACGCCTCGTGCCTTATTTCACCCTTTGTCCAAGCCCTTTCTAGCTTGATTTGCCAGAATAGGAAGATGGAGGTATGAGCCTTTCTCTCAACTGTGGGGTTCTTTGGAGAGGCGGAATGTTTTAGCAGTAAAGGTTCTTCTGTCCTCTTGTATCTTTGTCTTAGAGTAGTTTTTTGGCTAAAGTCTGTTCCCGCAGGATATGCTAGTGCAAGCAAACACATCTGTTGTGGAACATCCAGACAGTCCTGCACCAGTAGAATTTCCCTGTACGGAACACAGCTGGCCCAGCCTGATGCGAGCTTTCGAGCACGCTGCTTGACAGAGTTCCTGCCCCGAGGCACAGTCAGCCAAGTGTAGGTTGTCCTGGTACGTGATACAGGTACGCTGCCTTCTGCTGAGAGAGCGTGTGCTGGGGCACTCGCGCTCCGGAGGAATCTCTCCTTTGGGCATCAGTGTGTACCCTTCTGAGCACCGGGTTACAGCTGGATGAAAACAAGTCCGACAGGCAAGTATCCTCCAGGATTCACGACACATTAGGTAAAATATGAAGCACCACTAAAACTCAATGGTTGTATCTAATTTTTTCCGTATCTTTTAGGATCTGTTTGGAAACCTTCACGTTTCAGTTAGTTAGCTGAGCAGCAAACACTCGTTGTGTTTCACATTACTGTTCATCTGAGCAGCAAAAACATCATAGAAAACTGCTGGTGAGGCCAAGACTGACTTACCTATGTTGTCCTACGTTATGTTTTTACTTCTGACATCAAGCTTTTCAAGAGCCACCATGTTTGTCTGTTGTCCTGGAAGAGTTAGTACTTGTTTCAGACAATCCCATTCAGCAGCTGTTTCCAGAAATGGTATGATTTCGGAGTTATGTCTCAGTAGTGCATTATTTAAAAGCTTGCTTAAGCTACTGACTGTGCGTGGTGTATCTTCAACAAAAAGACTCCACGTTTCCAATTAAGGTCCAGGGTTTTGCATGTATACGTCTTGTAAATGTATACCAGAACAATGTGCTCTGGGGCCAGTAAGAAGCTGCCATGGTCTTATACTGAACACCGGAGTCTGGTTTGGTGTTTGAATATGTGGCTTAGGAGACCTCTAGAATGGAGCAACAAAGCTAAAAGAAACAGGACTTCCCAGGGTGCAGAGAAATCGTTCAGCAAGAATTATTGTATTTGATTGACTTGTGCTTGTGAGAGAATCCATGTCTAATGCTGATGAACAGACAGAAGAAAAACACTGCAATAATCTAAAGTTTTCTTTGAACTATTTCATTTTTTCGGTGCTGAAAACGGAGTGTCCAGCGTTCTTGTTCAGTGACTCTTGCTAGCACAGTTTTTGCTTTCAGGCTCACTTGTGCATGTCTAAGTGTGTTCCTTCATTTCTTTTAAAAGAGTTATGCTTTCAAATGACTTACAATATAGAAGAAGGGTAAACACGCTCTGTCATTTCTTAAAATGTTCTCTATCATCTTAAAAGCGAACCCCTGAGTTGTTATCAGTTAAAAGCCGTCATGTAAGTACATTCCTTTCTGTCTGCCTCTCATCTAAAAACTGGGTCCTAGACCCCCCATTTAAGACTTATTTTGCACTAATTCATTATTTTCAGAAACCCAAGTCTGTGAGCTTTGAAGAAGTATTAACATATATTAAGGTATTGTTTAATTGTTGATAAATTAAGTTGGTCTGTAAGGAAGTAAGAACAGCTATCAGTGCTCAGACTAAAGAAGATTGAATTCTTGTGAAACTTGGTCCTGTCTGTCTCCCGACGCTGGCTACCCCCACTATCCCAGCTTTCCCTGTTTGGCCATTGAAGGCTGTACCGTGTCTGATTTGGGATTGCACGTGTACGTGTTGATTAAAAAAGCAGAGTGTATATATGGGGATTAGCCAAGTGGCTGCTCATTCTCAGAACAGAAATAAGAACACGACATTGAATGCTTCCTCGTCAGTGTGGGCCACTAATACTGGCTTCTGTCCTCTCTCTGCTCACTAACTTTCACAGAATTGCTAGTAACTTCATATTTTTGAGATTTATACTGCCCTAGCAGTTGTTGTTGAAATTGGCTTTTTTTTTTTTCCCCCCAAATTGCAGGACCAGCTAGGTGGCATGATCATAAACATTTCCTTAAGAAAACTTGTAAATAGGGTTTTCCTAGATTATTTTTTTAGATTTTTTTTTTTTCATAGATCCCCTTATTCTGAAATTCAGAGTATGGCATTTTAGTCATTTAAATTATGCTTAGGCCGCTAGTTTTTTTTGCAAAGGCTGTAAAGCTTGTAGGGAAGTTCCAAACAGGTGCAGAACTTCTCTTCCAGAGATCATAGACTTGAAACCGGAGTACCGGTACAGACAGAAGTACGCTATGCTTTCACTGATGTCAGCCTCACCATAGCAGTATGTAGTATTTGTACATCTTCCAGTCCTGACTGAGAAGTTCAACAACTCAAGAAGACTTAACTTTTGTCCCTTCTAGAGATGGGCCCTGGTCAGGCCTTGAAGCATGTTGAAACAGCTCTTCAGCAAAGCAGCTCCTGTTCCGGGGAGCGTTCTCCATAGTCTGTTTGTGTGGTGGATCAATGGCTCAGATTTTCAGTGTCGTAAATCTCAAAGTTCAACAGCTTTCCAAAGCAACGCGAGCGCTTACAAAAAGTAACCTATGGTTGACTCGAGATTTCAGTAATGGGATCAACAGTGCTCATGGAAGGCAAAGCAATGGGGAAGGTATTTTCAAGCTGAAGAAACACTAGCAAAACAAAGCATTAATTGGATAAGGCAGATTAATATAAATACATTACTTGGTTTCTAAATGCAGATACGAATAACCCAGTACTAAGCATTCAAACTTCATGAATGAATGCACTTACCAAAATAGATTGCAGTGCTTTTGCATGTGTCAAATACTCATAACCTTGAAGACATTTCTGTGTTGGCTGAATAGATGTTTAGCTCTTACACTTGTAATGCCTTTCTCTGAATGCTTGTGATATGGGCCCAGGTCTGGCTAGCGCACTCGGAGATTTTAGGCACCCAAGTCTGTGTTCAGAACAGGTCTAGCAGCAGAAATATAAAAAAATTTCCCCATGAAATCTAAATGATCATCAGTTTGTGCAAATTATTAAATACATTCACAGGAACTTAATGCTCCCATCAGTTTTGGTGTACATTGCATTCGTACTCCGTATTCATCTTTGTGGAGGGAAAATAGTAATAAAAGTGTATTAATTTTCTTGGCAAATTGAGTACTCTCTCCCAAGCATGAATATGATACAAGGCTAGTATGTTCATGTGTATGTCTGAAAACAGAATCCTTCTATGGATTTAATGTGCTGTATCAAGAAGTCTTCAAACTGCAATATGTATAGGATCCACCTTCCTTATAAGGCACTTACTTACATTATTCTCTTTGAAAATTTTCTGACTCTCAAATACTGTGCGTGAAGGCCTATAACATTCTCCTTTATTACAGCAACATCTCCCTGTGACATTCAAAATGCGTGTCTTTCAAGGATGCTGTTATAATAAGGTCTGGAGTGTTTGTAATAAATTCCTAGAGATCAATGAGTAGTTCATGAAATAGCTTCACAGCTGCTGGTGTGAAGCAGCAGTGCAGCAATATAAAAACTAAGAAAAAGCAGCTGCAATTGCTTACAAAATTAAATGTCTTGCTCCTTTTGACATGAAATTACAAAAGGTTATGCTTTTCTTTTAATTTACATATGCAAGCATTATATTTCTGTCTTGAGAAGAAATCCTCAAAAAAGGACTGAAAATTCAGAGAAACTGAATTACACCTTTCTCTTGCTCTGGGATTTCAAGGATTTCCCATATTTTGATGAAAATATGCCTAAAGGAATAATCATAGGACTATTAAACACTTGAAGTCAGTCAATACAATAATAGGCTTGTAATACCTGCTGTAACTCTTGACTATATGTTGTTGCTACCAGTGAAAATTAGGTGACTCTTAGGCCAGGTAATTACCCTTTCACTATTTCTGTGTATCTAGCCTAAATGCATTAAGAACTGGTGAGGATTTAGCAGTGTCCACGGAAGATGCTGTCATAAGAGCCAAATGCTGTTTTGAAGGAGCGTCCTTTTATAAACGTACAGGAGCATTTCTACATTTTAGAAAGAACATGCATTTGTGCTGTTGCAATATACCATTTATTTATTATTTAAACTCTTCTATAGGCGATGTTCTAAAGTCATTTTATTGAAGCTGCATTCTTTATAAATAAACTGCGCAATGTGACGTGTGATGTACTCCATAAACACACGGGCATGGCTTATGGCAGTTAAGGACATTGTGAGGCTGGACCTGCATATTTAGGTCATAAGATGATTCTGAATGCACAAACTTTGAACTGTGTTTATTCTTTAGAAAGCAAATATTAAAATGAATGCTTGTAGATTAACTGCAAAAAGTTAATTTAAAAAAATAGTCTTAATTAGAATCAGCTAGAATTATTCCTGGTTAAAACTTTATGAAAGGACCTTCTTCATACCTGATCTAGAAAGCTAATATCAAAAGTGGATATTTTCAGGAAATAGTGCTGCAAAAGGAACGCATCAGAAATTGCTCTTCTCACTCACAGGCGAACGGTTTGCACTCTAAAATAGCTAAGCTGCTCTTGATTTCCAAAGATGGAGTATCAGTCTGCTTTACAATTACTTTAAGCCAGTTTTGCTCTTTAGAAACCTGGGAGAAAGAAGAATGAGGCTGTGTGGGTTTTTTTGTCTATCAGTCTGCATAATCAATAGTTGACACAAAAGGACTAATTGCTCGTAGCGTTTAAAAAGAAGTGCTTATTAGCACAAAAGCTGTGTATCCTCTTATTGTAGTTAGGAACCACTACTCTGATACTCATCTCCAGTCGCCATCAGATAAAAAGAGCTGATTTCAGCCACGATCTGGGGAACAACTAAGGGCTGTAGGAAGGTGGGAAGAACATGATTTTAGAAGTTTAATCCAGTCTGTCAGGAAGTTTCTCTTCGTTGTCAGTGAGGGGATTGGCCTGATGCCTTTCCATTTTACCGCTATTACTAATATTGAAATCAAGATAAACCAGAAGACAGAGACTTTATAGTCCCTGAAATTCAATCAACTAACACTTAGTTTTTAATGTTTTCAAGTATTTTGCCTCTTAAAATTTTGTAATCATCTCTGTTCTGCCTTTCCTTCCTTATCTGGAATCTAGAAGTGTAGTAAAACTATAGTGAAAAGCTGACGCTATTTTAAGATGCTTTATTTTAAAACAGGGAACAGGAATAGGCATAAACAAAACATAAAGTGCCTTCTGCTGACTAGCTACATCAGATAATGCTCCAGACAATTGATTTTGTTGCTTGTACTTATGGATGAAGCAATGTGTTGGCCTGATTCAGCACATACGTATCATGAGGTTGTGGAAAAGGTTAATTCTACTTACCAAAGCAGGGGCTGTATATAAAACCAGATCAGCGCGTGTGCACACAAAAAAGAGAAAATTAGGTTGACTAAAGTGCTTGCAAATTATGCAAGACTGCTCAACGTTACCCACTGTCAGTTATATCTTAGGAACTTACAGCACCCAGCGCTTTCTGAAGTTGTTTGAGTTTCAAAAGCTTTCTGCAGAAAGATTCCGGACAGGTTAATTAGCAACGCCGTAACCTAAGTCCCTTCCACACCCAGCGTGTTCGTGTTGCTCCACAAACACGTGCTGAAGTCTAATTATGTGAGACAATTCTTGCTAATTCCTGTGATGCTCTGGTTGGAGCCCGCGTTCCCCGCAGCTTGCGGCAGGGAAGCAGCGTAGCAAAGAGTGAGTGTCGTCATCTCGTCTTACAAACATCATGGATGTGTCAAGACGGCTTGCAGGAGCAAGGCTGCAGAACCTGGGTATTCTGTTTCCTGTAGAAGCAAGGCATTTTTTTGCGTCCTAAAACTTTGTTAAGCGCTGACCCCCTGGCTCCCTGCTGTGCCGTTCCCCAGCTCTCTCGTCTTCCTTTCCAGGGGTCCTGCACCGGCACGGCCAGGTGGGGAGCGACGGGTCGGAAGCAGGAGGGCAAGGCATGGGTGGGACTGTTAGCAGGCTTGCTCCAGAAGGTTGAATTGCAGAAAAACTGCACTTTCAAACTGCATTTGCCTGGCACTAGATGTCTACAACCATATTTAGGTATCTACATGGGCGTTAGCTGGTAGCTCCCTGCTTCTCTGAGATCCATGGGCACTGGGAATGTACAGACTGTACAAAGATAATCTTGTAGGTTGGAGGCCCAAACAGATTTCAGTCCCAAATTTACCAGAGTTGATCAAAGCCGCATTGGAAGGTGTCTGAGCTGCTATTGCAAAGGAAGAAACAGGACTCCAGCACAACAGGACTATTCCTTCCGTCTATTGAGCCTATTAAAACACAATCATGTACTCTAAGCTGAGGGATGTTTTAAACTTGAGAGCCAGACTCTTTCTGTTGTAAAATGACGTAGTTTTCTTTATTTCCGGATAAGGAGAAATTGGTCCTTATATTTAGGTACTTTTTCATAGATTGTCCTCTTAGAACTTCTTTCAAAAGATCTGGTTCCATCAATATTTTCTTTGGTGTACCATAGCCCTGTGCAACTGTACTTTTTTTCCCCCGCTCACTTAGATTCTCTGCCCTTTTGTGTTGTCAGTTGTTGAGCATTTTGCTGGTGTTTCAAACTTCTTCCTCGGGGTTTCAGAGCCTTAGGATATTTTCAACTCTTTCTTGGTGCCAATTCCCTGTGTACTTTAAATTTTTTTAACTTATTTTTGTTTTGACTTCAGAATTCCTTCTAAAATAATGGTTTGGGTTCTTTCAGAGGATAGAATGAATGCTTCATATTTTTTCTGTGCCTTTGTTGGTAGACAGTATACTCAGTATACAGTTCTGCTGTCTAACACTGCACTTTACGTGACAATGTTGCTGCCAGCACCTCTAATTCTACTTGGAAAGTTTCTGGTCTTTTTCCATGATATATTAATAGAAAGAGTAAATAAATTATTACACAAAGTTATTCAGAGATACTTTAAAACATGCTTTAACTCACATGGTTGGGAATGTTTTCCAAGCACCTACTGCTAACACAACTCTGGGTTTGCTCCTGACTTCGTTAAATGATTATACAGGAGATCAGAAGCCTTGCTATAGCAGTCTATGTAGTATAGAATAAATACCGCCTGGCTAATTCTGGACGATAAATGGAGAAACCTATATTTCTTAAAGATAGCTTTTTCAGCAGTGCCCTTGCAAAAGTAGGCTCTTTCTCCCCTTCTTGCCTCTTACATTTATTCCTAAAGACTCTTCCTATCGATACAAGACTAAGTCATTCTTTTATCTTGATTTTTTTTGTGAAAAACTGCTTTTCCCTTATGGCTTCTTTTGGCCTAGAGCTTGCAAACCTTGTGTCTTTGTCAGAACGGAGTGAAGGAATGCAAAATTTTCTGCCAGTTGCCCCAGTGTATTAGCACTGGAGCTATGTGAACCTTTCCAAGCGTGATTTGAAAGAGTTACTTTCAAATCATAACTTCTGTGGGAGATCCAGTTTGGATGGGTTCACAGGCCAAACAGTTAAAGGAAAGGTTTCAGGCTGAGCCCCCCCCTCCCCTCTCCCGACGCGTTTTCCCGTGGGTCGGATCTCATTACGAACCCACAGGCAAGGTACAGGGTCAATCACATCATGTTAATTCATACAGGTTGGCTGGTTCACTGGGACTGGAAGCTGGATTAGAGGTGAGAAGTTTATCACAGCAACAGAACTCTGATCTTAGAAAAACAAACATCTCTAAAATAGGTCCCTAATTATCATATGAATCAAAACCTTAAATAAAAACAAGATCATTTTAAATAATTGAGGGAATCATACAGGGAATCAATCTTCCCCTGCCAGGAATACTCAGAGGTTGGTTTCACTTCTAACACAACAAGAACTCTGATCTCAAGGAACTATTTCTTTCTGAAACTTGAGTATAATTACATGAGCTGAAATATAAAATAATAATGAGTCCGTTCTATATACCTATGAGAATTACCGTGTGAGAGACACAAGGGAAGGAACCATTTTAATGACTTCTCTGGCTGGAGAGGTGAACTCAACTGAAATGCTTTATCTTTCTAGGGGCAGGAAAAAAAGTGAAAATGCCCTCAGCTGAGCAAAAATGACACTAGACAGCTTTGATCCCATGCATTAATTTTAACTTATCAGGGAAATGTAAGAAGCATTAAATACTTTTCCTACATGAGCTCTTTTAAGGAGTAAATTTGAAATATGTTATGAACATCGTAAGTTTGGTCTGAAAGCAGCCAATGGTATCCCAAACAGCTTTGCTTCATTTTTCTTATTAGCATTGTATTGTGATCACGCTGTATTAAAGGGTTGTTTTATTAATTTTTTTTTAATGTCTGGACCTAAGGAAAGCCAAGTGTAAAGTTTGCATTGTTACCTTTAGTGGATGTCCATGAAGATTTGTACACCTCCTTTTCCTTTGTGCTTTCGCTTGACTAGACTGACCTTATCAAAAAAATGCAATTCAGTTTGATCTGGATATGTTCTATGTACATGAGAGAAATCTTTGGCAACTGCGGGGATATTTAAAAAGGGATGTGTAGTATGTGTGTGTATGTGCTGTGCCTAGGGTATGCGGTACGTACTGGCAGCAATTGCTCTACTTCTGAAGGTAGTGCTGTACAGTAGATTTGAACCTAAAATGGCTGACTAGTTTCTAAATAATCCCCTAGGAAACAGTTTAGTCTAGGCCATTATCTTGATAGTTCATAATTAGGTTCAATAATAAAGCTTGTTTTGCTGACCTAGGTCGGATCATGGCGTCCACCGCATCTGTGCGCAGTGACCTTGCTCTGAGAGTGTATTGTTAGAAAATCCATTATTATCATCACATACACTTCGGAGAAGTGGCTGTTTTGTGAATTGATGGTGTGATGTTGCCACTTTAGATAAAAGAATCCATGAATTATTGACTTAATGAGTTAATGTTGCTTGATTTCACAACAAGGTCTTTTTAGTCTGGATGCTATTTACTGAACACATAATCACAACATATGAAGGAAGGCACAGATAATAGTACAATGCATTTACAACCCTCTTCACTTCTAACAAAGCAAAGTGTTAGCTAAGAATTGTTCTGTTTCCTTTAGAAAACCATTAAAACTTAGGTATTATAAGCAATTCCTGTTTAAACAATTAACAAATAAATGTTTTTCACTCATTTCATATCCCTTCCTTCTGTTTGGTTTAAGGTCTGTCACCAACAAGAACTTACTAATTTTTTTATAACCTAAACATATCTTTGTCCCTAGGACTAAGCCTAGTGCTGCTATCACATGGAGATCCAGGAAAGGCTGTTAAAAGTATATCCATGTCATCCAAAGTCTGTAATATTAGTATTTTTCTTTTAAAGCAAAGTTTTCTGGTAAATTTATGGAATTCAGAAAGCTTGAGAATATGAAGGTTTTATTATAGAATGTAGCTTGTGAGAAGAAAGCAGGAAAACATACGGATCTTGTCCCGGAGCAAGTATTTGAATGGTATACGCATCAGGTTTCAAATACCTGCGCTGCTTTGATCCCTAGGTGTGAATCCCAGCTCTGTTAACTGCTTGCCCTTACAAGACAAAAAAGTGAGGTCTGTGTGCAGTGTCTCATGGAAGCATGTGTCCTGTGGAAGTGTAACTCACATTGCAGGGAAATTTGTTCTCACAGAGACATGAGGACTGTGAAATTCAGGTCTGCATCCAGGTCTTCGGAGGGGACCATATCAACCAGTATCTTTGCATTCTTCTGAGACTTACATTAGTTCTTCATTCACTCTGCAAAACCAAATAACTGTAGAGAATTGTCCCAGTAGGTTCTCTGTACGTAGCTCCCACCTTAGTTTCTGTAGAAATAGGTGTGGTTCAAACACGCTGGCCATGTATGACCTGAAATACTGTCAGGAGAAAACTTGATTCTGGCACTTCATGGGTTTTTTGCGTTTCAGTCTTTGAATAGTGTTAATTGCTTCATGTTTTCGACTGGTGTCCCAGTAGTCTAAGGAGCTGCCAGAAGAGATTGCGTCATCAGTGGCAAATGAGCTGACATTTACATATATGCAAAATACACAGGCCTTTCCTGCCCCAGCTCCTGCACGGCTGCGCCTGCGGCTGCTCCTCCGCAAGGCGCTCCGCGCGGGTGCAGGTCCACCTTCTGCAGGTGCAGAGGGGATGCGGGGCCAGGGCAGGCGCTCGGCCGTTTGCCTCCACCCCCGGCGCTGCGCTCTCTAATGGAAAGAGCAGGATCAGGAGGGCAGTGAGGAAGCAGGACGAGTAGCCCACTGCTCCTTCCTCGGGTCTCACAGTTTGCTGGATCCACGCTCACTCACCAGCTGTAGATCAGGGAAAGGAGGCAGGCAGAATTTTCCACAGGAGTGTGTGCGAGAGCTTTGGAATACAGCAAGGCACTTCGTTGCTTTACAGTGTCTTCCATCTTCCCCTCAGTGCATCGCACAGAGCCGCAAGGGAGGAGACGGCTTCACCGGTGCTTTGGTTGGACGTTACCGCCGTGCACAGGGGAGGGATGTGCTGCTTGGCCCAGATCCATGAGGAGAAACGCCTGCCTTCTGTTGAGGGAGAACACAGACCTTGATTCCAGTCGCGCTCTGTGTGTGCACCCAGCTACCAGAAACGTTGGTCTCCCGGTATTTTGTTTGTGCCATGGAAGAAAAAAACAATCCAAGGGTGTGACAGAGCGTGTGGACTTCATCTGTACTCGGAGCTGACTTCATGTGAGTGAACCCAGGCTGGCAGAGCATACAGCTACATAGCAGCAGATGCATTTTGCAGTTTTTAAGGCTCATCTCTGTGTGCGCCCTTCTCTTTACTTCCTTGGTACCAGCCTTCCCCAGTGCTGTGAAGTTAGTTTTCCAGCCCTTTCGCCTTCCCCAGTGCTGTGAAGTTAGTTTTCCAGCCCTTTCGCCTTCCCCAGTGCTGTGAAGTTAGTTTTCCAGCCCTTTCGCCTTCCCCAGTGCTGTGAAGTTAGTTTTCCAGGCCTCTCGAGGCAGAGAACCCGAGCGGTTAACTTCCGAGTAGGAACTGAGCGCCTTTCTGCGCCTCACAACACTGCAGGTGGGAAATCTGCCATCTTATGATCTACCAGGGCTAAACTAAGAACTTTTACATCTGGTAAAGCCTATATTGAACAATTAGGGGAGTGAATTTGTAGCTCTTCCCCATTTATATAAAGTACTCGTTTCTAACCTTCAAGTGTTCTGAGATATTGGACTTTAAAGTTGTCAGTGCTCTGAGAGTGCCCTGAACCTCAGACCAATACATTTTGGGGGCAAATTCCTCATTTGTAGGAAGGAAGAAAACATTTTTTTTAGCAGGTTATTATCTGAAAAAAATGATGGTTGTCTGCAAGCAGCTGATAGGTTTGGAAGGTTCGAGGTAGTCCTGGCAAAGATGGATTAGTGGGCAGAGTGCAGGTGAGGCGGTCAGAGGTGCTGAAGAAATGCAATTTATCATTTGGTTTTGGAGTTTAGTATATGTATGCTGCTGCTGCATATATGGTGTGTGTGATTATTTTATATGAGGGATAATGGTGGTTTTAGCCCTGCTGTAAAGGGAACTGGTGTCTTTACTAGTTGGATGATATGTATTAGCAGAGGAATTGTAATGATATTAACTGGAAACCTTTTCTGGAAACTCTTTGACCAAGCAGATCTGTAATGCTTTGTTAAAAATACGTGCATTTTATTTGCCATTCTGTGTATTTTCAGAATCTTTATACAGAGATTTGGGGTTCATTGTGGGTTTGGGTTATATGTTCCAAACAACTTCAATTACTTCATTAGCCCCACTTTCAATGGGCTCCTTGCTTCCCTGTTCTAGCAGCCTGCACCTCTGTGTATTTCCATGTAGCCACTACGTTAGCCAAATTGATTTTGGGCTATCCCATCTTCTAGAAACTTCAAATTCTTATATTAAATTATATTGAGTATTACTTATTCTCTCTGTAAGAAATGTTGTTTTAAATTTAGATGTCCTTAGTGAAACTGTTAGCCACTGTGAACAAGACTGGCAGAGTCTAGCTTATTTGACTTACTAGGAATAAAGTTGGGGGCGGAGTTTGCCATTAGTTCAATTGATACCTTCACGGCTGAGATACCTGTCAGGTATCAAGGAAGGTGCTAAGAGCATCGGATGATCTTTCTTCTATTTTCTAATAAAATAATAGTAACTGTTGAGAGATCTTCTGCAAGGCTGACTGTACTGTTCCTCCGTAGTTTTCTGTAGTAAGTGGTCTGCTTTTATAATTGTGGGGAAAAAATAGTAGATGACTGGCACCAGAAGAAATCTTAGTAGTAAGGGCAGAAGTTATCAGAGAGGCAGTGTTAATGAGAGCACATCTGCTTTTCAAAAGCATAAATTATTCCAAATACTGAAATGCTTCCTGTTCATTCCTACGTATAGCAAAACAGCACAGGGTTTTGTTACATTCCTATACTGGTACAACTTTGATATCTGTGCATAATTTCTAGTGGAAATTGGGATCTAATGTAGTTTGTGGACACATTAAACTTATATGGCAGTGGAAGCAATAGCATATTTGGGAAAAAAAGCATATACTTTGTACATAATTGTGTGTAAAGTGCAGTTTCTATTTTAATTTTCTGACTGAATTAATTTCTTACCTGGTATAATGTACAGGTTAGTTTTATTTTTCATCCAGAAGCCTACTCTTCAGCCTGCTAGAATTCACCTCGTTTGGATCTCCCAGGTTTTTGTGTTGCTCGTTGGCGAAGGCTGTAGCCAGACGCCGTCACTCGTCCTCAGAAAGGCTTTTTAGGCAGCACCTGAGAGCAGCCCTGCCTTGGCAGAGCGTGCGCGGTACACTGCGTCTTGCTGCGCTCCGGAACTGCCTGATGGGGGCAAGGGCGTAGGTAGCTGAGGGCATGAATTGCAGCTTTGAGGGTATTAGTACAGATGATCCCTTATCCCAGCGGATCGCACGTTATGAACAATCTGTTGCACATTATGAACAGTGTAACAGAAATCACAGCAAAACCTGAGAAGTTAATTTTTAGGAAAAAAAGCTGTCCAAACTTCCTAAACACGCATTGTCAACAGGATCTGTTGTCTGAGACAAGACAATACAAGTGTAATGAACACTTCAGTTCTCAAGTGTAAATGGGAAGCAGCTTTATTCTGGTTTGTTATTTCAACCAGCACGAGCAGGGGACGACTCTGGCGCCAGTGTCAATGGCTCCGGGCGCCGCAGTACCGGGAGCCGAAGGCGATCGCTGCTCCAGTTACGTTTTGCTCAGACATGGTCACGCCTGTCCCTGCCAAGCAAAATAACTCTTCGGTCCCTGTGTTCCTCATCCTTTAGTGACGCTCTTCTCTTCACAAGAAGCTCAACCACGGGTTCGGTTGTGGCCACCAGTGAAACACGGAATTGACTTGCCATAGTCAGGCCTGACTGTGGAATCATTTTGCAGATGAAGATGTCAAAAGGCAATCTGCAGTGAGAGTGACAGCGTGATTAACCAGAATGAGGCCTAAGTCAGAAGCAGCGTGGACCACTGGGAAATTAAGGCACCAATTTTCACCGTCAAGATTGGCTGTGATAGGGCAGTATATCCTAGCAACAGCAGAAACCTTCACCTCACCATCACAGCAAAAAGTAATTTTGTTGTGTTATCTGTTCCAGTATCTTTTAATCAAAAAAGTCTTTAAACAGAAAGTAAATACTCACATGTCACTTTTCCTGGACCTGCTTTCTTCTCTAATTGGGAAATCCCTAATTCAGTGAATTAAAGGTTACAGAAGCTTTAACACAGATTTAATTTACTTTACCTTCTGGAAAAAGTGTTGTGGGAATGTCTCCTTGCAGCTGCAACAGGTTAAGAAAAGTTTTAGAGAGTAACATGGTTTTAATCATGCTTAGCATAAAACCTGTATCTCAAAACCCATGTTATAAAAATGTGTGTTATAGGTTGGACACATCACGCAAACACTGTTTATAAAAAATATTAGTGGATAGAAAGGACAACTTTCCTAAGAAACAAACTGCGGGATTAAACACTATTATCTTCATGAAGGGCATATACTTCACACATGGTGTGGAGTATAACTTAAAAATCCTTTTATTTGAAGGATAGCATAGCTGTCTTCAAATAACGTGTTTGCTTCTTTACTTAGTAAAGGATTTTGCAGTCAAATAATCTTTAAAGTGGATTAATTTGCATATTCCTAAAGTATTGTCATGGTCTTGGCAGTACATTTTGCTATGTTAGCTTTGAGTGATGCTGGTAAATCTTTGGGTAGGGCTTAAATTACTCTGGGTGGACCTTCATGATCCTAAACTGGGGTGGTGGACATAGATTTTCTTCAATTATAATTATGCAAAATATCTGTTTTCACACTGTTTTTCTGGTGTGTGTATTTGTACAGGTACATAAAAGCATATTATATGTGTGTATTTACACAGGTGTTATCTGTAAGAGCAGACTCCTCTCCCATGTCCTGCCAGTTCCGGCATCAGTTGTGCAATGGGAGTGCTTGAGACCAGGGCTGGTGCAACAGGTCTGAAATTCATTTGGTTCCCTTTGGGGAAGTTCTATATTACAATCTGAAAAGTGGGCAAACTTTCAAGTAGGAGGAGTGTTCTCTGCAATTATTCTGCTTAAGCAGTACTGAAAATCTTTAGAATGTGATTTTTTTTTTTTTCAGTCTGATTTTCAAGGACATGTGCCAACATGTCTTGATATTTTTGAAAATCAGGATTTCTATAGACTTGATATTAAAGAGTCTGCCTGTGGATTACACTGGTATGTACATGGTAACATCAATGATATAAACTTTTTTAAACATGGGTACCTAAATGTAGATTCTAACCCATATTCCTACATCTAGGTAGAAAAGGTTATATTTTCCAACCTGTCAGGTGGCTGTGGTGCTCTCTGATTGCAATGGGATTCATGGGCACGCATCACTCTTGAAATTCAAGTCACTTCTATGAGGAACCCAAGTTATGTTCAGAGTGTAATGCGTATTCATTAAGATTCCCAAATTTTGGCCAGACCCCAAGATGCAGTATTTTTAGCACACAATCCAAACTTAATAGCTTCGATAGTAGCAGTAGTTGCAAGTCCTGTACTGATGAAAAGGAAACCAGATCTTTTTCAGCCTACCAGTTATGGGCGATCAGAGCCACCATTTTGTAAATTTTGTAAGAAAACAAAATGGAGACAGAAATGTTCCACTACTGTCCTGCTATACTGGTTGATTTACATGTGAAACATGTATTCCCATTAGCTTCCAGGAAAAGTTTGAAAATCTAGAGGTGAAAGTTTGTCATGCTGTGAGCCAACTGTCCCATATTGATGCAAAAGGGAGAGAGCAAAAGCCAAGAAAATGCTTTAATTGATTCATCAATGCACCAAAGTGTGAACAGGCGTGATGAAGTGTAAAGAGGGATGTGACACCAGTGTGGCAGAGCTGTCACAGTGGAAAGGATTTCCTGTAAAAGCGATGGCACTTAAATGTTATCTAGGCCTCCTGTCTGAGCTCTCATATTCCCTGGAAATTTAGTCTTAGGGGAAGTGTCTGAGCAACTTGTGAGCAGCCAGGCGTCCTGCCACCTCAACAGGTAAACATATACAGGCTGTGAGGAACCCGTAGTTGTACCGAGTTTGAGAGTTGTGGGGAGTAAGGAATCTCTGACAGACCCAAACAGTAACCCACCAACAGATATAATCTTGAGGTCATCATTAGCAGCGATTCTATGTGGTGAATTTTGTCCTAAAGCATCCTAAGACCTATAAACAAAGTTTAAATTGGAATCAATATTCTCAGTTTTAAAATTATGCCTCCTTCAAGGCATGATGCAGCAGTTGCTAGGTGCTGTACATTAGACTGTACTTCAGAATGGTGGGATAAGACTGAAGGAGAGGCTATTGATAGTGAAATATAATTGTAGGGGCTGGATTTGAGCCAGAGTATTGTACCAAAAGGTCGTTGCAAAGTTCTCCAAGGGGTTTTTAGTGAAGAGATTGTAGCATGCATCTCATCCAAAGAATAAGAAATCAAAGAAGGTGAAAGCCCTTAGAGTCACTCTGAGGTTTTGGCTCTGGATTCGTTTGATTAACTGGGTATGAATGTTACTGATTTAATACTGATGCTTCTTACAACACCTAAAATCACTGCTGTGTATTAAGATTGCTTGTAGGGGATTAGACACGTGAATTACTCTGAAAGGGGTTTTGCCACCTTTGGAGAAATGTTTGTGAAGGAACCCCTACCATTATGGCTTAGGCCATTTGCTTTTGCCTTCAGAGATACATCAGTTTGTATTTTGCTCTGGGAAAGCAGAGATTCAAATATAGTCTTGAAGAGTAAATGTTGGCAGAAGTACAAATACAAGCAAGTGGGTGTTACTACTACTATGGTTACTCTGCCGCTTTGAAAATCACTAGTCAGACTCCATTTGGAATATCTGCAATTTTGCAATGTATTATAGGAAGGACATTGCTGACTGAGCTTGTAAAGCGCAGTGGAAGGCAAACAAATGCATGATTTAGGGTTTTGAAAGTGTGACTTCTAGAGAAAGATCGACCTAACCTGTATTCTTTAACTTAGAGGGGGGAAAAAAAGATTTGAAGGAGTGAGAAATACTGGTATGGGCAAAAAATAGTGAAGTCATCTGGAGACAGGTAGATGTTCTAGTTCCACACAGACCATATAGCACCACCGAATCAATGGCACGTCTGAGGCTGCTTTAGACCACTATTACCTGTATTACCATAGGTGGATGGCTGCTGGTCCAAGACCCTGTGCTTGGTGCTGTGCCCCGTCAGGCAGGAGAACGGGGTGCTGTGCTGGAGCGTCGGGCAGGAGCTCAGCGCGGGCCTGAACTCATTTTACGAAGGGCTTCACTGGCATCACAGGGAATGGGACTTTTAAAGTGGCGTTTAGCACATGTCTCTGCACTGTGGTCATGAAGAATCCCAAACTGTGAGCTAGAAAACAGGGGACTTTTTTCCCAGCAGGTCAAAAAAGTGATAGATGGATTTGAGTAGAACCGCAGTAGAGGGCGCACACTTTATTCTCTGTGGAAATAGCTGAAAAGACAAGTTTATATTGAAGTGGATAATATTGGACTGTCTTGCGATGCACCAAAATAAACTAGAGAAGATTGCCAGAACTATGCATATTCACTTGCCTCAGCTTTGACATCTCTATACAATACACATTACGGTGAGCCACAGATTTGCATACAATCTCTAGTGGGGAAAAATGTAATGGTAGCTGGGTTTAGGTAAACGTAGTACATGTGGATTTATGTTTAGGTATGTCAAAGTCTGATTTTCCCTTTTTCTGTGATCAACCTCTCTTGATTTCAGAAGAGTTATTTCTGATTTATACTTGTGGTGAGAAGAGACTGAGGCTGAAATATTTTTCCCCGTTGTCCACATGCTGAACACTGTTGTGATCCTGCCAGGCGCTGAGCCCCTCTGGGCTGTCTCACCTCCTGCTGCAGTACCCAGCCAAATACGAATTCTGCGTTCCAGCCCTGCCTAATCCTGCAGTCCCATGAAAACATACAAGTGGTAGAAGACTAGCAGGCAGTATTTTAATTCAGCAGTCTGTATTCTACTTGGCTGTAAAGAAATAGTGTTGCTGACACTTTCACACAGTATTTTGAAATTCCTAGATATCTTTGCTTGCAACAGATTCTATTGTAATATTACATCAACGGCAGAGATAGCTGACTTTAAAAGATTAAGAAATTTTATAAAGACTTTTCCCAGGCCAGTCAGTGCTGACCAGCAATAAGCCCCATTGTCCAGGGCAGATTTACAAAAGAATATAGGCATTTTAAGATGTTGTCTTAAAATGTTGTAGATAGGTGTCTGCTTAGACATTTGTGCCAATCTGCCCTCTTAGGCAGCGGCATACCTTTGATTAGTGTGGCTAGTCTACAAATACATTAACTGAGATAAGCAAAAGAATCATATTTGAAATGTATCAGTATGAATCCTCAATTGAATATGCTGGATGTAAATGTTTGCTAAAAATGTTTGAGATGGCAGCGTAAACTAAAGTTACGATTGCAACCTGTATGTGTCTTTCACTAAATAATTTTATTTTTAAATGTCTAAAACTGGTAACTAAATGCCTAAGCACTAAACACCTAAAAGTCCTTGTGCTGACACACTGGAGAAATCTGAAAAGTATTCGTTAGCTCTCAGAACTCTCTTGTTTCTTGTCCTGGAGGGCTGCTTTGGTCATTAGACAGAGCTGCGGGTTAAAACAAGAGGATTCTTGTACCACCCCTGAAATGGCAAAAAGTAACCGCAGAGGCTGTGGTGCTTAGTGGACCTGGCTTCACCTGGGGTGAAGGCATTGCTCCAGTTTGAAGGGAGTTTCAGCTGCCACATGCCCCAGGTGCCCACGTGAGAGCTGCCTACCTTGAGCACAGAAAAGGTGCTGCAGCATCACTGCCTGGGGCCCGGGATGCCGTGTAAATACGTAACGCAAAAGCAGTCCCTTTCCTGGAAAGCCTCTAGAGCCTCCACAGCACAGTCCATGTGCTGTGACTTCAAGCTGTGAAAAAAGCTCTCGGGTGTAGACATCTTGACGGGCATTTGTGTCATTTAATGGGCTGACAAATACTCCAACTCCTGTGATGATGCTCAGGACTGAGAGAGAAAGAGAGTCCTGGGAGAGCTGCTGCAATGTGGGACGGGGATCTGCTCGTTCAGTGCCACTCCTCCAAGAAACAGATAGAAATAAGGGGTGGGTGCATTCTAAAAACCTCAAGCGGATAGAAGGATTTGTTGTTCCATTTTGGATTTGCAGATTGGATTTCCTGCAAAAATGACTACAGCAGCTCCACCACTTAAGGGACAAGCCCACTTAAAAGACATGTTTCTGTGCAGCTGCAGACTCGCACATAGATAGAGGAGTTCAGCAGCACTACACGTCTCCCCAGATCTTTGGGATAATGGAGCTTGCGGGCTTTTTTTCTCCATTTTGTCTCTTCTGAATATCTCTGCTCTTGATAATCTCTATCTGCAGCCTTATGTGAAGGCTCATTGCCTTTAAAAGTTGTACATCTTGTCTTGGATGGTGTCTTTAATTTGGAGATTCTGCTATCTATTCCCATGATATTGCAAAACTTCCACTGTTTGAGGCATTAAGTTAATGTAATCAAGAATAAAATGTATGATGTTGGCCAGATTCCCTGTTAGAGTAAGCAGGTAGAGCTCTACTGACTTTAGTGGTTCCTGACAGTTGTGAATTTGATCCCGTACCTTCCTTGAATAATAGCATTTAAAATAATGTGAGTTTAGGGTAGGGCAGGAAGCCCTGGATGAAATATCTTATTGCATTGATTTGTCTCTTATTTTCTGTCCTGTGAGAATACCCAAGTTGCAAATAAAGGGTCAAGAAGGACATTTAACAATATATGGTCTATACAGTATTAAAAGACCATCTCACAGTTAATCATGTGATTAATTTCTACAAGAAGGCTCCACTAAGTCTGCAATAAAAAGAAGTAATGAGGTTTTATAATAAAATTGAAAAGCTTCTGTGATGCACACAGAAGTCTTTTAAATAAAAAGGTAAGAAAAATCTGTCTTCCTCTCAGTCCACAGATTGCTGCAGTAGCTTTCTCTGTGAGGGCTCTTGGGCTCTGGGATGACATCCAGCTCTGGCTTGGAATGGTCAAGTTATAGGGCATGTTTTAGGACTCTCTTCCTTTGCAAGATGTGTTTAAAGAGAGGAGATTCACAAACTGTCTAATGCACTGTTGTTACGTTACTGGCATTTCATGGTACAAGTTGCTGGTCTACAGGAGGGTTGACCCTGAGGTGCATAGGGTGGCGCTGTAATTGTGTAAGGACTTCCCAGTTCCTCAGAGACTGTGGAGACACACATTCATGTTACAAATGGCAACTGACAAATCCTGCTGTAACACTGCTGCAACCCTTGTTATTGTGACTTGGCACTTATGTCCTGTATTATGAGGACTTTCAGCAAGCGCATTAAATTCCCCTGGAAAATTCAAGATGCGTATAAGGATGCCTGCTTTCCTGAGAACTAGGAAGATCAAGAAATCTGTGAAAAATGCATAGTTGAAGCAGAGGGCCCAGAATAAAGCAGCTGAATACTAATCCGCTGGCAAACCGTGCTGTAAACTGGGTTTACTTGAGTAGCATGGCAAACTGAAGGGAGCTCACTGGCAGAGAGTCTAAATCGTGAGGCTGTAGGGAGAGAAACCTGCAGCTTGTGAAGCTGGCAGTCAGCGCTCTGCTCACTGGAGAAGACAGCAGCTGTTGAAAAAGCCAGGGAGGTCTTGTGCTTTCTGCTGGGGATCCATCTGATAAGGTATTGTAGAGCAGCACATCCTCACAATGTGCCATAGTTGGTATTTCAGCTCACAGGAAGCAATTCTTCTGCCAAGTTACATTTGCTGTCCTCCTGTTGAGGCTAGTAAAAGGCTTGACAATGTGCTAGGAGTTCAGGTGAACCCGACTTTAAGGTCTATTAAGTGCATTTCAGTTACAGAGTACTTTTAATGTGTGTGGATACACATTTTGCTAGATTTACCATGTCAATCTGGTCACCAGTGATTAATCAGTATATAAAATTTCCAGGACAGCAGTTACTGGGTTATTTGATTCTTAATGTTCCTTTCCATAGGTCGTTAAGCTATATGCTGGATAGTAAGTCCTCATTGTAGGTAACCAAAACAAAAGTACATCTAGTTTGTGCCTTTGGCCAGTATCAGCACAGAGGCCGCTACGTAGAACTTATTACCTAGAATTACCCGGGTCTCCCAGGCTGCAGAAGACCAGGCATTCCTGGCTGGAGCAAGCCATTAATTCCGTGGTGCACTGCTTGACCGTAAATGCGATGGTGAAAAATCCGCAGAGACTTCCAGTCTGGTCCTCGGGCAGCACGTGTTCAGTTACGCTCCTGCCTTCCCCTCTCCCTCACCACGACCCCTGGAGGCAATCATGGCAGCAATACTTAGCACGATTTAGGACCTGTTTCATGACTGCTCTAAGGAGAATAATAGTCATATGTTGTTGTGGGAGGGCATTCCTAACAACTATGACAGAGCAAGCTGATCTGCGTAATAATGAATGACGTCCAGTGGCCAAATAGCAGATACGGACAAATCTGAATCTCAGGTGTGGGAGTCCTATTTTCCAGTTTCCTGCTTTAAATTTAAGGCTGCACAAATGAATATGAATGAGAGCACGAGGAAGTTGGAAACACAAAGAGAGCACAGGGATGTGTTAAATTAACAAATAAAGTTAAAACTCAGATAAAGAAAGACCCAAAAAATAGTCATAAGGCCAATCTGTCAGTCCCATTCATTCTGACTCCAAAATTCTCTTGGTTTATAGACATGAGGATGTCACGCATTTCTGGAGTCAAATGTTGCTCAAGATTAGCGATGTTGTGCACAGGAACCAATTTTCACTACTTGGGATCTTTTCTGATTTTTTTTTTTCCTCAGCATAACTTTGAACGCAGCCCCTTGAGAGGAGGTTGTCTTAATGTTCTGGCTCTTTATAAACAGAATATGCTGTTAAAATAAAAAGGACAGTTTCTGACCTTTTATAATAAGTGTGCATAATTTTCTAATTGCACCCGTAATCTAGTTTGTGTTAACTTACTAATTTTAAGTATCTAATATAGGAACAACTATTTTTGTTATTTAAAAAAACCCCAACAGTAGTTATTTTGACTTATTTCTATGTGCAAGAAGTACTTTGGGTTTGACCAATGTGTGTGTTTTCTAGCAAAATTTCTACACGACTCCAGTTCTAAACCCAACAATTCTACTTAAACTTACAGACTCTCTTTTAGGGTCAGAACCTCACTTGGACTTGAAATGTGTCTTTTAGTTGGTGTTCAGGAGCAGAAGTTGTGTCAGGTTTTTTTGCAAGTAGAAAGGTCTGTAGGGAATTCTGTGATAACTCTTCTTCAGAAAGACCATCTGATTATGACTGATTCATGTAGAAAATGTCTTCAGGCAGATAAAGTACTTTGAGAACCTCTATGAACGTCCATAAAAAGTTTCTCCCTTTAGTTTACCCTAAAACCTTTTTCCCCTCTAAAAAAAAAAAAAAAAAAAAAAAAAGACTTACAGGAAAGAGGAAGGTCTATAGAGTTGGGCAAGCTAGAATGAAAGCATTGCAAATATGCAACCAATAAAGTAAGCCGTCTGAGTGGACTAGCCATGCAGTTGCATGCAATTCCAAAGATTTAAAATGAAACTTAGCTAAATATTGTTTTAGAAGCAACCAAAGAATTGCATGGAATGTCAGTGTCGCAGGTCTCAGAAAGCACTTAAGACTGAATATCAGGCAGAACCAGTCTCTGCATTTGTAGTTTTGTTTGCTATTACGCTTTTTACAGCACGTTGAGCTAAACTGATGTTTCTGCTAAAGGGATTACATACCTTGGAAATCTCCTCCGCTGCAGAATCTGCCTTTAAGAAAGCATTTCTTGTGAGACCCACCCTAATGCACTAAATACCCTTTTAAATTGAGGGCAAACGGGAAGTACTCTATGATCCCTCTTCTGCATCACTTAATAATAGTAGCACAAATCCCAGAGTCCTTATAAAAATCATTACTGAAATCATTAGGCATTTTGTCTGATTAGGGATTGACTGTAAACTGACCAGAGCCTTCGGGACTTTTCCTCGTGGGACCCCAAAGGCTGATCAAAGTTAGATTACTAATGCTGTGTGACTTACTCCCTTATGACTAAAAAGGGCACAAAAATGGGTTGAAACAGGAGACAGTCATCAATTCTAAAATATTGGAAAACCTCTTAATCTTAGAAGCATAAGTGAAACATATGCATATGTCTTTTACTTTCATGTATTTCATACGTGAGTAAACATGCACGCATTTTCATTCTCATCTTTCATGTGTCATCGTGAACACATACGCACGCGACAATATGGAAAACAGACTTAGCACTATGTTACCTGCAATACTGATGTTGATGAAACGCTAATACTGAAATACACGACAAAACAATCCCTGCCACAAAAACATCAGGCATACAGTGTTACACAGGCCACTTCAGACTACAGAAAACCAGTTCACCTGGGTCACAAATTATGGAAAACTTCCTCTATGTATATACGAAGTCTTTAAATTGTGGGATGAAGGGTGTAGGCAGCGTGTACTTGTCCATTGCTGTGAAAGAGAAATTCTAATTTGCCATGGGCATAAAACTTTATTATTTGTCATTGCATTTGCCCAGCTAATATTAACATTGGCTGCTTTCCCCAAACTACATGAACATGTAAGCAGTTGGCAGTCCTGGTGACAATATGTAAATTACTCAGAGTGGACCTAATCTTGTATAATAAATGCCAATTTGACTCTAAATTTGTTAACAATATTTTAATGTGGTAATTGAGGTCAAGGGAGACTCCAGTTAAATGCTAAGCTATCTATAACTGTCAATGTTAAATAGTACTTAGGTATCCTTGCTGAAAATCAGATATCCAGGTTAACATATATCATTGGGGTTTTGCAGTCAGAAATCAAATAAACTCTATTAGTCTTGGCATCATGTAAGTATATTAGTTTATAAATGTGCAGCTGCAACTATCCGTAGCTTTTTGGACTTGTTTTGTATTACAACAGACCAGTAATTGCACTTTTTCCTGTTCTGTATATAATTTTGATTAGAAATCAAGTAATAAATACATGCCTAAAGGCTTCTGGAAATTAACTGGCATGTTTCTGTTCTGTCAGCTGATTGACGAGGTTCAATTTTAACCAATTTTATTCACAGTTTCACTTATCACTGCTTCTTTAAAAAGCTTTCCAACATTGTGATAGACATGCAAGTGATGAACTTCTATAGCAACTGCAGTGGACTGAAAGGATTTTGTCTATTAAAATGTTCTGATTTTCCCCGAAGGTGTTGGCGCTCATCAAAAACATGTGGGTAATTGTGAGTCAATGTGTGCCTGTTCTCTTTTTACAGCTTTGATGTAACTGCAGCAGGTTTGGGAGGAAGTTTTATGCAACGACATCTCTCATTGTTTCAGTTGCATGCGATTTTTGGTGAATGTTTCAATTGAGTGTTATTTCAGACAAAGGAGACTTGTCCCAATTTCCTTATTCTCATTCTGTCCCTTGTTAAATGGTCACTATATTCAGCGTAAGAGAAGATGACGTCTCCCATGGAAACCAGCCTCCTTTAGTGTCGTTAGCCCACCTCTTTGCGAGGGAAATCATCACCTGGGTGTAGTAGCCTGTCTCCTTATGCTACACGTGGCAGCATACGGCAGCTCTGGGACCATCAGTGCAGCCTCCTGCGCAATGTGGGTGGAAGAGATTATGTAAAAAATGCAGCGCGAATCCCTCACTTCCCTCGGTCCCACGTAAGGAGAAGGGTCTCCTCCTGACGAGAGGGCTTGGGAGATCCCCATGCAGCCCTTTGCACTGACAGGGGCCTTCTGTGCGCTGCGGGACACGTTACAGAATTTCTTTGCATCACCCCAGTGATGAAAAATGCAGAGCTGTTGTATTTTACATGCACAGATACTGCTCTTTAAAATAAGGCAGGTATTTCACGGGCTCAGATCCAAGGAGCTACTGAGGAAGGGGACACGTGGCTATGGTAGATGAGGAGGACATGGATTTACCGTACTACAGAAGGGCAAGGAGTTTAGTCATGGAAATAATCTTGAAGTAATAGATGTGGTAAATGTGGTGGTCCTAGTTCATTTGGTTCCAACAGCATCGGCACAGGACAGACCACAGCTTCTTCTCCAGCCCTCCCTACAACTGCAGCCCTGTTCTTAGTGGAGGACTGCATGTGTTAATGACCTAATAATAATTATTTCAAATAGGTTTAGAGGAATTACTGTTTAATCCAGGATTTCAAACATTAGTAAACAATTCCTATTCAATTTTGATTCCAGGAAGGAAGAGCAAAACCTTATTTTAGCTGAGCGTCTAAATATAAAACTTTGTCTTCAATTCTAAACGCTCAGGACTCATGCTTTGTAGGTAACGGTATCCCATATAATGATATCCTGCAATCTATCCCAGTTAATCTGGTTGGTTTGTGTTTTGTTTAGCACCTTGTAAACTTTGCAGATCTTATAGGTTTGCACTGACTGAATCACCAGATAAGTAATAGTTTCAATAAAATCTCCTCTTGTGGAAACACTTCATGATCAAATTTACAGAACAAGTAAAAAAAGTTCTGTATATAATCCTCTCCCTCCTTGTAATGCTTATACAGGATAATACTACTGTAAAGTATGTTCATCCAGTGGATAAAGGTGTACTGCATGATAAATCAGTTAACAGAAAGCTGATGTTAAATTTAAGCTGCTTGGATCATTTCTCCTTACACCAACTTCAGGCTCCTATTGCAGGCAGTGGGGATGTTTGTCTGCGGGAAGAAGGGAAGGACTGGGCAAGGACTTTAGGATTTAGCCCCTGGGCTTCAAAATGGATTTAATAAAAACAAGTAATAACCTGCAATACACCATAAACCCTGCAAGGTACAGGAGAGAGATGGCTGGCTGAAAATGACTGTACTTTTCAATAGCAGTGTAGTGTGGGCAATTGATAGTTAACATAGTGAACCTGGAAATTCTGATTTAAATCCCATTGAAGTCAACGCTTGTTACACAGACCTTGAATCGGGTGGGTGGTTTGTGCATTCACTGGTCAGCATAAGGTTTCTGGAACTGTCAGTCATTCTGTGTTAGTGTGGTTATAATTTCACTGATTCCCGAACACCTTAAGAAGGTAGCCGCACAGATGTTAACCATTAGTCCTCATCTGCCTGTTTGCAAATTACGATCCTTCAAGGATTACTGTGGCACCTGAACAAAAGATTATATATAATCTGGAGAAGTGGTGCTATCGAGAGCCTCATAAAAATACACCGGGACTGAATGCAGCATCTTGATTATCACACTTTCATACGTTGTTTAAGAGTAATGTCCTTGTGGTTATTGGGAGCCAGGGCTGACATACAAAACCATCATTAGCAGCTAGGCTGGAGCAGCTGGAGCAGTGCGTGGCGCTGAATGCAGAGCAGCGGTTCAGGCACAGAGCATCTTTTGTCTAGTGGTATTTCCTGCTCGTCCTCGGGGGAATCCCACCAAACCCTGGACATTCAAACCCAGAAAATTGCTCTGGCCTTGGCTAGACTAATAGAAGTCAAAACTTCAATCAGGCGCTTATTAGTTACTTTGTGCACGTGGTATAAGGTGCCTTTGTTGGTGGCAAACAAGTGCAATTGCAGTTTGGAATTGACAATGAATTTTTTTGCTATCTTTGACTGCTCAATATAAGGTTAAGATTGGGTCATGTACCGAGGCTTTTACCAAATTAATGCTATCGGGGGAATTACGCTTAAATGGAATTCTTTCTATCTAAAAAATTTCTTCTGTTTTTTTCTCTACATTTTCTCTTTGTCAGTTGGCATGAGTATATAAAATAATTCAGACAAGTCAACAAATGAATCAATACATAAAATACTATGATTTGAAAGAGAGACCATGGTGTCTGCAGCAAATCTTGTGCTGATTCTTCAACCTGGAAGTTCTAAGCAGCTCCTGCTTTTTATCAGTCTTTGAATAAAATTTTCCAACGTGCCACTTGATCCCAGTTTAGGTTAAATCTGGGCTGTTTCCCTAAATTTAAAAAAGATAATTTGCAGTTTTACTGACCCCTAAGTAACACTGTGAAATACTTACCGTCAGCAGTTCTGTGCTGCTATCATGAGAAATTATTCATATGCAGCTCAGCTAAATGCCACTGCAGAGGTGTAGCCGCATGAAGGCTGTTTCTTTGCAAATGAAATCTGCAAGAATGCACCGGAAGCCACACACACCTCGTGTGCTTGCTCTTCAGGATGATGCCTGATCCCATGGAATGACAAAGCTGTTCTTGCCCAAGTGGTAGTAGATCTCCAGGGGCAGATCATTCCCAGAAACAGGAAAGAAAAATAGCATATAAGCAATACAAGTATTTAGTGAAGTTCCATGACAATATCACACTTCAGATTCCCAGATTAGAAGGATAGACAAGTTTGAGCGTAGACTTGCCAGCTTCATCATCTGTGGACTGATGAACGCAGAGCTTGTATTTGACTAGTGATTCCAAATCTTGCTGGAAGTAGTTGAGGGTTACTATCCCTTTAGATATGCCCGACACAGAAAGAAAACCGTTTGAAACCACCTTATCAAATGCTTCGTGCTGACCACAGAAGTCGTGGGAAAAGCTATCAAAAGGAACTTGTTGGAGTCGTTTCGGTCCTCAAACTTGTTTGTCTTAAGTGGGCGTTACAACCGGTATTCATGTTTCCTTAGCTGCATCTCTGCCATCCGAGCTGAGGCTGCAGGAATCTGCAATATTCAAACAAAATTGGGGTTTGCTCACAGTTACGTGTCGCTCATTTTCTTAGACTTGGGGTTTGCTTTGTATCATCCCCTTCTCTTTTTGATAACACATTGGCAGCAGACAAAGATAACTCAAAGCAATATTATAAGTGAAGAATATTTCTAATAGAAAAAGAGAATAATTTTCATTTAATAAGATGGCACTATCAGCAGCAGGGAGGGAGGTAATGTTATGGAAGCAAATCATATGCTCTGAAAGCTTAAAATTAAAGGGAATTGCAGAATACAAAGAAGTCTGAGTGATAAGGTTCATAATGCTTTTTGCTATAGATTTAGCTTAAAGCTAGCTTTCAAAAGCAACATTAGATAATAAAAGGTATAAATGCTCTACCAACAGAAACTTACGTCCTAAATGGCAATGTACAGGTTTTCTATAAGTGACAATGTTTCTTCTTTATTATATTAACAACATTTTGCATGTGTTTAATCAATGGACTTTTAATTGGTTATTTTGAAATTTTTTTTAATATACTCTCATTTTAACTATTCAAGTACAGGCTGGTAGTCAATGACCTTTAATTTGAAAGGAATGATTTCACTGCTGACAAGCATTTAATTAAGATTTTATATTCTTCCTGACTAGGAAATAATCCTTTGTTGTCCTACCACCTGAATAAATTGTGCGTGATTCTGGAATAGCTAAGACTTTTCGCTCAAAACATCTGACAAACCCTATCGAGAAGTTCAAGTACATACTGGTTGTTGATTGACAGCAGTTCATAGATTGCTAAAAATTTCTGTGAAGATGATGCTACATAAATAATACTCTTCATTAGAATATCATACCACCTGAATATTTTATTAAGTCTCACTTGATCTTTTTTGAAATAAAAAAAAATTTACTAACAACATTCACGTCAGCGTCTTCTCATAGATCCTGTGAAATGATTTTAAAATGCTTTTAGAATATTGCCTTTAGAACAAGCATTTCTGTACAAGTAAATGTGAACGTTTGCAGCCTAAGGAGTGAAGAAATGCTAAAAAAAGCAGGAAAAGCAGAGGTAGGTAATTTCTCTCTAGGTATATTTTCACAGTGCATACATAAAACCAAGATGATAGACCCGTTCCTCAGCCCACCTTTGAGTATTGAACTTCCTCCATGCATCACACCACAGAAGAGGTTGTGCAGACAGCACTGTGGGCCACGTGCTCTTATTTCCTTGCACTGATTGCAGACCTTCTCACCCTGCTGTGCTGCATTTCTCAGTAGTACGAGGATTGCTGGGGAGCTTCATCCAGGTCTTTAATGCTCACCACTCTGTGGTTTAGAAAGCAGAGCTCATCTGCTGGGGTGAGATGCTGGATCTTCACTGCAGCTGCAGGTCTGAAGTCTTGCTCTTCCACGTGCTCCCAGAGGTTCTCACGTGCTTCTCCACAGTCATCTGGGAATTCTTCAGGAACAAAAGGAAAAGCTGACTTCTCAGACTCCCTCATTTCTCTGCATGATTCTCTGCAGTTCAGTTTCTAGGTCTTTTTACAGCCAATTCTTAATCTTTCTGCTGCTGTCTCTCTTATCTGGACCAATCATAGAAGGACCTTCAGCACTTCTTGTCGCTTGTCAAAATGGATTTTGTGTAGATTGTTCTCATCCTGGATATCTGTAAGATCCTCAGGGACTAACTTCCTTTTTTGTGTTTCAAAGTCCACGCATTAGTTGACTGATTTCTGTTCCCTGCAAGAGCCGATCTCCTCAAGTATTTCAGAGAGTGTGCCTAGAACAAAGCCTACTGTGAAAGAACGCTCAGAGTTGAATATAAAGCTGTCGTTTAGCAACACGGAGGGTGTTAAGGTTATACAGTGAGAAACAATTGTGTTTAATATTACTTTTGTGATATTGGAGTAGGAAAGAAACCCAAGAAGAGACTACAGTACCTAATTTTGAGGGTTTGATAGTTTTCCTTAGATGTTATTCCTTTCAAGGCTTTCTGAATTTTTTGCATTTCTGCTGTCTCTTCTTCAAGCAATAGCTGAAGTATTTGTAGGTTTTGACAGAAATCACTATGTAAAGGAGCTGTACTGCATATTTACAGATTTACACATTTACTTTGGGCGCCTCCGCACTGGTGCAGATGACATAGGCATAAATTTTTAGATCAGAGTGAGGATTATGTCTATTATTGGCTATTAATTGTGGCAATAGTATGGTGGGACCTATAAAACACTGCCATCAGATTCTTTTTGCATGGACACCTTGTGGTCTTGATAAAATTTCCAGTGCCATTATTTTCCACGGTACTTCTCTGTATTTCCTTCTCCAATTTCTCTTTTATATGTATCCCAGGAAATAGATGTGTTTGGAAGTAAAGGTGTTAGTTATGACAATTTGTACAGATTTATTGACTTTCAAAATGTAAAATGGCTTAAAGTGTTTATTTGAAATATCTATAATGGGTGTTATCTTGCAATTATCAGAGCTGGCAAAGAATAGAAATAACCCTCTTTTACACTAGTAATAAACTTTTGCAAATTTGTAATTAACAGCTGTGCCTTGAGAGTCACACTTTAAATGACTTGAAAATTTGCCAATTTGTTTCCATGCATGTGAAAAGGAAAAAGTCTGCCACAGAACAGCCTGGCTCCAAATGCTTGCCTTGAAATCTAGTGCTATACAATGTGATTTACAGACATTATGTCCAAGTTCGTAATATTTGCTTCTTTGATAAAACTTCATAAAAGTCAAGTTTCATCCAATATTGAATTTTTATGACTACTTAGAAATGCCTGAAAGTTTGTTTCAGAATTGCTGCTGACAGACCTTTTAACTACAGAAGCGCATTAAATTCACTGTAATCAGAATACAATTACTAGATTTGTATTATAAAACAACTATGTTATTGCCTACAAATAATATGAAAGAAAAAAGGAAATAAAAATTGCCTATCTTAAATAGTAGCAAAACAGTGATTAATCATCCTGTTCATGTAAACAGGGTTATTTTTCTTTTTATAACATGACATCGAGCCAAAAGTATGTGATTGATTTTATAAATCAGTCACTACCCTGTTCATACCATCATTTTTTTTCTTTTAATGCACTCTGCATTAATATCCTGCCTCTGGCTTGTTTCATTTAATTTCTTCCTTGCCAGTAGAAAGTAAGCAGCTATGTATGTTTGAAGGCGGTAAGCACTTCTCTGCAAACAAAAAAAAAAAAATCACTGAAAAAAAACCCCACAAGAGAAGGGAGAATTTGGGGACCTTCCAGAGGGAATTCAACGATAAGCATGATAAGCTTGTTTTGTGTTTGGAACTAAAGAGTTAGATTTTCTGTTAGGCTTTCAGAAATTGCTCCTGCAATAATAGCTTTACTGCTGTTAAACCTCTCACATAATATGCAACACCTTTCTGACTCTTTCTAAGGATTTCCAATACCTAGCAATGGTAGATAACACTCAGGACCACATCCTGACCTTCAGCTCTGTGACTGACTAGGCCATTTTTGCATTGTCCCTGCGTCCTTGTGAAGCTCTAAGCTTTTTCTCCATCATTGTTTTTATTCTGATTGCTAACCAGGCTGTAATTCAGCTAGTTTCTCACTTGGTCATAGAAACAGGGAATTTCAACGAGGCATAAAACCAGAAATCCAACCAGAGAGGATCTGAACCACAGTTTGAGTTCTGTTTTATTTGTGTTAAACTATTTATTGACCCCTGTGTGCTGGAGCTCTGCACGATCCATTTGATAAAGTCATAATAATTATCATAAATACTCAAAGTACAGATTTGTTTGTTGTCACTGGCCCCTTTTTACTCAACATAATTTTTTCTCAATCCATTAGTAAAATGTTGTTTCTACTTTATGTCACTGTACGCTTGGTCTTGTAAGAATGAAAGTACTGGGAGCTGTAGCACGCATTTTAATAGACGTTGGATCAAGAATATGCTGATGAGAGTCTCAAATATTTTTCTAGTATAGTCTGTAAAGCTCTTTTAACAGATTTTCCTGTCATCTACTGAGATGACCTACCTTGGTCTGTCTTGTACTGTTGATATGGCTTGCACTGCTACGTCTAAAGTTTCTCTGTGAAGTCCTCTTTTCCTCACAGTTGTTGGTTTGCATTCGATAACTTCTAACTCTTTCTACCAGCATCCAGTGTCCACATCCTAAACACACTCAACATGTCCTCCTAATTCTGGAGAAGACAAGTTGTTGACTAAGATTTAGCAAATTTCTTCTTTTGTGATGAAGTTTCTCGTTTAACATTCAATATCTTTCATAAGTGCATATATTTTACAAGATGTCTTGCTTCCTGCCTAATGTTTTAGTAGACCTCCACTTCTATCCAGTTACGTGTTAACATTTGTGGGGTCGATAATATAGATTGGTCTTGGCACTTGGCCCTTTCAGATGTCCTCATACTGGTTTGTCAAGTCATGATGTCTTGGCTCAGTTTGTTGTTAAGACTGCAAGAAACATCTGGAATTGTACTGAAGTGAACGAGAAGAAATGCAGGATAAAATCAGCTTGTAATTCTTTTACGGTATATTTCTATAAACAGCAAGCTAAGTGTACCGCGTCAAGAATCTCTCATTCCCTTTTAGTAACTGTATGGTGTAGTGTTTATCTATGTATTTGTGTATTTTTAGAATTTTCTATTCTTTGTGTCAGGAAATTAGTCTTGTTACCTGTTAATGAATTTTAATTTCACATTTCTTAAAGTTGGTTAAAATGTAGTGCCTCTTATAGGATTTATTTTTTGTGTCCTTTTCATTCTTCTGTCTTCAGTTTCTGGGCTTCATTGTAAAAGCCTACCAATCTCTGCTCCACATAGTGGGTTATATAAAAGCTGTTCTTCCTCCTTATCTTGTGCTGCTTTATGCTTCTATTATACCTCTAGATCTTGTGAAAATTATTCCTTTCAGAGCAGCGCCTTTTTCATGTTATTCCTTTTCCTGCACCTGAGTTTCATACCTTATAGTGCTTCCAGAGCATTAGTTTTGCTCTTAAGACTCAAAACTGACTTGGGAATCATTTCAGTGCTGATTGGTCTGTATGTATACTCTTTTCCTGGAGTATGTGGCGCAACGTGCACATACCTTTCCTTACGTTGTGGATCCTGAGGATGTTCTCCCCAGGAAAATAGGAACCTTTTTCATCATTAGTGCGGCTGCTTCATTGCCCGGGCAGCTGGGCACCGCCTGCTGTGTGCACGAACTCCAGTGGGACCGAGACGGCTGCAGGATCTCAGCTGAGCCAGGAGCGTTGCTGCCACCTGGAAAAGCCCTCAGAGCTTTCCCATTTGCACAGTACGAGAAATGCCTGTTGCTGTTACTGTAGTGAATGTCCTCACGTCCAGGAAAACCAGCCTGTGCTTCCTCTTCAGTTATGTGCTATTCTATTTCATGGGCTTATTTAACATCTGCTGGCAGATGGCTTTTACATAGCAAAAGGCAGGAGGTGGCACGGTCGTGTTAGAGTAACAGGCGATTTTTAAAGGTTTTATGTTTGGAATGGAAAGAAGGACAACAGCTTACTACTAACCACACGATCCGAGTAGTTAAATGGACAGCCCTGGACCACATATTTAAAGCTGTGGCAGTAGATGTGGGGCTGTTTGTTCAGCGCTATCCCATCACAGAATTACACAGCTCGCTGTGGTTGCAGTCTGATAATTATTATTGATTCGCTCTCAGGCTGTCAATCTGGGGACAGCGCTAAAGCAGTCCATGATGGACAGAAAGAGGATTGGACAGCCACCATCCAACGAGGAAACTTCATCTTGAAAATGAACTTAGATGAGATGGTGCTAGTAGATAAGGGTAATTGATGATTGTTTCAGAGTGGAAGAAGGGAAAAAGGAGAGATAAAAAATTTCTCGTTGGCATTCATTCTTAGTGTCCTGTAACACTCCAGGGACTGTCTGCAAACTCTGTAAAGTTTAAAGTTTCTATTTTCATTTGTTAGCCAAATATACTGCTCTTGCTGTAAGTCGTGATTAGCTTAGGGTCACCAGGATCCATAAGAAAGACATAACAGTACCTCAGGGAATTAACTTTTCCCAACCCAGATGTATTATCTCGATCTACTTTTGAGTTCCTAAACATAAGCAAATCTTAGTGCTTTTAGGCTGGTTAAAATGTTTAACACTTGAGATGTAGATATTAGCACTATGGATCACTATACTAAAGACTTGCACCTTCAGTAATGAGACAGTTATAAATTGCATTTTGATGCATCCATACTTGTTATATATTTCTTTATAAATCTGCTCTAATTAACTGTCATCTCACAGGGGAGTGAACGGCTATAACAGAAGTGCTGGACAGTTTAGCTAGCCAGAGTCTCATTTCACGATATGGTCAGCCTTTGTATTTTTTAAACGCCATACAAAATGCTTGAGATGGAGAAATCAGTGCAGATGAAATAAAAACCTACCTACCCATCTTGATCTAAGTTTTTACCTGAATGCTGCCCAAGCATTTATTTCAGCACCAGTAATGCTGGTCACAATTTCCTCTGCTCTTCTGGTAACTGAAGTTGAGCCATTGTGTTTCAGCTAGGGTTTCTCCTTGTTGGTCATCTTGCCACGTGCAGGACATCTGGGACCCCAAATCTCCTATAAACTCCAGGAACCACAGTGTGTGAATTCAGAAGTGCCAGCTGGAAACAGGCGTTATTGCTGTGTCTGCTGCCTGGCAGGGAGCACCTCTGAGTCTCCTGAAAACTAAACCTTTGGACAGAGGGGAGCAAATGGGGGCCCTCCCCTCTTCAGAAAATCCAGATTTACTCTAATATGATTGCTGTGGAGAGGAAGTGGGGTAATTAGTGTGTTTTGCCATCTCTGATGTCTTCAGCGTGCTGGGAGGGCTCACACCTTCTCATCCTCTTTGGCAGGACAGCCAAGAGCTTGCTTTCAGCCCTAGGGTTTGGGGTGAACACTACTAGTTTGCTTGTAGGGGTGACTTCTTACTGGCTTTTGTGCACAAATATTGTCCTCATGTTACCTTCCAGCCTAGCAGCCACTACATTAATGTAAGTATTTTCCCTGGTATTTATATGCCGTTTGACTGCTGTGATATGAAACATCGATCGTAACTGAAAGGGGCCATTAGGGAAAATTCACTTGGATTTTCATACAAGCCCTCGTAGGGGCCTATCTTATGTGCCTAAGCTACGAGGCCAGTGCCCCGAGAATTTTACAGAGGAAGAGAGGAGGTCCTGCAGAGGACAAGGCTGGGCAAGTGTCTAATGTCTGTGACCTGACTCAATTCCTTGATGAGCTTTTCTGTCCTCTCTCTTCGTGATCAGAGACTGGCAGTCAGAGCAGAGATCTTAAGGCAGCTCAGACTCACAGCAAAAGCAACCCTTCCTCTCTGGTGTCTGTCATTATTTCCGACCACTGACATCATCCTCCAGAAAACAGTATGGAAGAGTGAGATGCAACCAGGAGGGTGCATTCCCCTTCCTGCCCTGTCCAGTAGGCATGAGAAAGGGCACATCCACTCTTACTGGTTGTGGAAGGGAAAAAAGGGGTTCCATCCAGGGCCACAACGTTGCCTGAAGGAGTGTCAGTGGAGTGGAAGGTGTAAGCCCAGTGAGAAGGATTTATAATCGTCTTTTCAGGTAGCCAGGAAAGTTTACACTCTGGGATATAGCTAGAAAATGGTTAATCCTGCTTTCCTTTTACATTCTTTCTCTTTAGATGAACTTTCAGATAAAGCAAAATTGTATTAAACTTTTCATTCCTGTGCCTCAGAAATAGCAGAACCAGAATATTTCAAACCTGAAAAACATTTGCTGTCAGTCTGGGACTAATTG
This sequence comes from Chionis minor, assembly GCA_013398295.1. Taxonomy (NCBI): domain Eukaryota; kingdom Metazoa; phylum Chordata; class Aves; order Charadriiformes; family Chionidae; genus Chionis; species Chionis minor. Next base: position 163,003 of record VZSF01007796.1, on the reverse strand, counting down.
TACCAGCCATCAGCCAAGAAGAGTAAGTTTATCCTCAAATTCTATGATAGAACAGATAGAGCTTTGAAATGAAATTGCCTGGATTTCTATGGGAAAAATGAGGACTGTGATGGAAAAGACATCATTCTTTCATTTGTGACTCGTCAACATTTCCAGGGTTTACCCGGATCACCTGAAGAATTAGCTAGGGCAAGATCTTCTGCATGGCCACTTTTTTCAGATATCTCAAAGGCTTCTAAATCCAGTTGTTTTCTTAACTTGGCTCCACTGTCCCCTACTGTCCACAATGTGGATTCATGTTTTGATTAGTCCTCCCCTTCTGATTAACATCATCCTTGGGAAATTAATACTGTCCACGGAGGAACACTGTGCAGATGTTCTCTCCTGTCTTACCCCTCCAAATACTGTCCCTACAAAGGCTGAGGATGAGGCCAGGAGAGGTTTTCCTGGGTGCGTCCAGGGAGAGTCACGTAACGCTGGTGCGGCACTGGGGTTGCTGTCAGAGCTGCGGCGGCTTCCCCAGCGTCCCCAAAGCAGCAGAGTCCCAGCGTGTGGCAGCAGAGAAGGGCTGAGGAGGGTGTGAAGGAGCCTTCTGCTCACGGCAGATGCGGCAGTGCTGTTAGCCCACCCTGATCCCTGTGTGCAAAGTGAACTTGCCTCGTCTAAAAGGGATTACCAAAAGGTCGCGTTGGGAGTGAAAAAACCAAGCTAACTTCCCAAAGGCTGACTCCTTTGAAGCTGTTGTAATCAACGTGCATTTTAGGTGCGATGTGGAGATGAGGGTGCTGTTTGTATTTGGATCTTCTATTTCATGGGCCCTCGTTGGTGCGGTTTTACTTCCCTACTTTCTAGTTAAAGGCAGAGCTACGTGTGGTGTTAGCAAGAAGAGCATCAGACCGGCCGTATGGGACACAGCCAGGGTGTGCAGCAGACCACCGCTCCGTGGTCAGAGAGGCTGTCCAAATGTTCACACTCCGTTTACAAGTTTTTAGCATGGGTCAGGTGCTATTTTGAACTTTACCAGGCTGCCCAACTGCGTTTGTGTATACATGCTTGTATTGAATGGCCGTGGTGCCCTGTATCTTAGAAGTCCTCCTTTTACTCAGATTTGCTGACTTTCACGGTCACGGCAAGGTCTGTCTAATAGTCCGTCTTTTCCCAGAAATTGTGAATTGAATAAGGCTGTGTAAGTTGAAGAATTGTTTCTCTGATAAGATTGTGGTTTTTCACTGTTGATATTAATTTGTATCTTTATTATTTATATTAACTAGCTTTCTTGGCTATCCCTACTTGCGGCAACAGTAACTGCTAGTCCTGGGCCTGGGCCAAGCTGCATAAACGCCAGGAGAGAGCAGTCAGCCGCCCGCAGGCTCTTTGTGCATGGCTCAGGAACGGCTGCAGTATCCCTTCAGGTGCCGCAGCCCTGGGAGCCCTGGCTTCGGTAACTCCCCGTGGGACTGGGCTGCCCGGTGACACGGGCTGGGGGTTTGCAGCCCCCATCCCAGCCAGGCTGCAAACCAAGGAACCGCGCTGTCCCCAGGGCAGTCAGAAACGCAGTTCCTCCCATCAGCAGAAAGAGTCTGTGGCTCTGGCGATGCTCCTTTGCAGGAAATAACGTCCCGTCCTGTGAGCTCGTCAGCCGGGCTCTGGCCGAGCCTCTTAAATCCCTCCCAAAATGAGGGTGCTGAGGGTCTGGGGCCGCATGGGGATCGCACGCTGTGAGGAGCAGGTACAGCAGCGCATTGACTCCCCTGGGAAGGTTGAGAGGGCAGGTCCTGCTTTGACTTTAGGGGCCGTTTTCTCAAGTGACAAGCTGTGACTTGGGGACTTCAGCAGGATCTGAGCCCGTGTCCTGGTGAACTCCTCCAAAGCCAGCACAGCGGAGTAGACAGCGTGGCAACAGCGGCCGTGGCCGTACTCCAGGCGCTGTGCCAGAGCAGAGGAATAATTGACGATATTGGGCAAATGACGGGAGATGGCTGTTCTCTGACAGGGAACCATGTGCCCCTCTCACTCATACCCACTGCAGAAAGGAAAACGGTGGGTCCTCACTGAAGTGAGTAATATGAGGGAGGCTGTCCCATCGGTTCCTTTGAAGAACACCGGTGGCTGGTGGGTGTCGGCACCGGTATTTACCCCTAGCACAGAGTCCTTGCGTGCTGCGAGGGGCACAGGGTGACACACTGGTGCGTGGCGTGCGCTTTCTGGAAGCTGGAGGCCTGCCATTGCTGGGAAGAAAGCTGCAGCTGGAGGTATTGAATTTCTTTAGATCCCTAAGCAGACCTGCAGGTATAGTAATTGATCACAGAACACGGTGGGCTGGACTGAGATGCGCAGAGACGAGGCAGAGAAAGGCGCCGTTCCTCAGCTGCCTGACTGCTGCTTTCTGCATCCCACTGTTGGCGTCCCATCTGCTGCCCGGGCTCTGGAAGCGCCTCCCGCGCCTCTGCCCTGGTGTGCCAGCTGCTGCCCCGTGACGATGGCGACTGTCCCCAGAGGCTGGGCTCTGTCCCGCCTGCGTGTGCCTGTTGCAGATACTGCAGCCTCAAAGACGAGTCCTTCCAGACGGACACCACAATTTTTCTCTTGCAGCACCAATACAGCATGCTGTGCACTCGTTAGGAAGCAGGAATTTTTCAGGAATTAGGAAGCTTTTTGCCTAAGGCTCAGTGGCCTAAAAATAATATTCTGCACCGAGTAGTTTAATACGTTTCAGCAGTTTTCTAAGGAGCAGCGTTGCTGCTCTCCTCTCCCAGTAACAAGGTAATAATCCAAAATCAGACTCCCCGGCGCTGCAGGTGTAGGAACCGGTGCGATATTTATTCTTTACGTGTTGCAGCTCTGAGTTGTCCTGTCTTCCACAGCGGCACCATCTCCTGATTCCCGACCCGAGCTGGGGCGGGGGTGGGCGCTAGCCTCATGAGAGAAGAGCCCGATAATCCCATAAACGGTCGGGACACACTTGTACATCATGTGAAGGAGACTCTGTCAGTCGGCAGGTGAGCGGTTTGGTAATAGAAAAGGAGCTGGTTTGCGAGAGCTGCCCCGCAGTCCCACCACGTGGAGCAGGTGTTACGATAAGGTAATGGGCTCTTGTGGTAACCCTTGTGAATCACAATCCTGGAGGAAAAAGTAGGGACAAGCCCTTCAAACTGGGTTTCAAAAGCATATAAAGAGTTGACCTTACAGAGGTAGTTCAAGGAATAACCTAATCTTTCTGTCCCATATCCCCCCATGTACAAAAGCTTGCCTGAAATTGAAAGGAGGGGGGGAAGCTTGTAAAGGCGATGTTGATACCAAATAAAGAGACCGGTGTCCCCACAAAATCATTTTACAGCCTCTCTCTGCAATCTGCAGAGGATTACAGGTTTGCAGCATGTTTATGTCTGGCTGAGACCAAGGACGGTTTGCTGCAAAACGGTTATCGGTGTCGAATCAAGGCATAAACACCAGCTCCGAAGTAGGAAGCCTTAACGATTCCAATGAATTGAGTGGAAGAAATGATGCGTCTTAAAGACAATGTTGCTTGAAGAAAATATATTTTCTGCTGTGGTTTTTTTTCCATTATTAAGCTGTAGTAAACTCATGTACACTCACAGACTTGCTTTCTGCAAAACTAACATAATTTTAACAATTAAAGATTGAAGTGTGGACTTCTGAGATGATCCCTTATGACCTACACTTTATTAGATTTATGTTACCTTTTGATATGTTCTATTTGCTGGAAGCCCCAGCATCCTATCATTATGATTCAAACAGGCTTTGCTCTCTGCTCACAAATAATTGATGCTCCCTTTGCACAAAGCATAGTTTGCAGCTGATAAGCAGCAGGGTAATTGGCACCTTCACAGGATATTAGGCAGAAAAAAAAGCATCACACTTAGCAGACAGGAAGCAGACAGGAGAAGGTAACCAAATAATTGTGGTAGTGTAAGCGGGGCTAAATGCTACTTGACAAGTTCTCTATGTTTGTACTTCCTGTAGTAAATATTAAGATTTCTATTTATCAGCAGAGGGGTGGGGGCATGGGGGGAGCCTGTGCAACATGCATGTTTGTGAGAGAGCTGTATTGTTAGTATTATCTATATGGAATATGGTTTACTCATTTAAAGCCACTGTGCAGTTTTAAACGCATCCACATGGAGCATGCCTGTGGTCCCCTGTTAGTTAGTGGGTGTGACATAATTAACAGCACTGTCGTGTCAGACGGGTGGCGATGAATAACGCTGAGTCGCAATGGATTCCTGCGCGGCTGCATGGTACACGTTGTGCCTACAAGCTTNAAAAAAAAAAAAAAAAATTGGGTGTATTTGAGGGAGCCAAGAAATGCTTTCAAGTCTAAAATCTTACTCCATCTGATGCAGATAAAAAGCTTCTTGGCTGCAGGCACTGGCAGTGTCACTGTGTCTCTCGAAATATTTTTAGTTTGTTTGACTTTGCAGTGCTATTCTGGTACAACTTTTGTGGTGTCCAGCAGCTAATAGCTATACATTTATTTTGAAATTATCCTTTCAGGTTCAGCCATGTACCTGTTAAGACTAAAACCGTTGAACAAATGAGTCATATCAAATGTGCAATCTCATCAAATTTAGCTTCTTAAGCTTTGGCTGGTATTTTTAACGTGTGGCATTTCTCACCGGTAATTGCTTTTTCTTTATTTTCTTTGTATAGATTATGGACTCCATAGTAAATGTATTGGTGCATCTTTAATCTTGTGAGTCACTCAGATACTACACCGAGTACACTGGAAATGTGTATATATAGAAAAGTTAAAAATAAATGTAACTATGTAATGCCATGCACTATTTCTACCAAAAACATTTCTGTTTACGAAGATACGCTTTTATTAGCTGCTACTTACAGTTTCCTTGTGCGCTGTGTAAGTGTGAGAGGGGAGGAGAATATTACTTTAACAAAATAATTTGGTGATGAACTAGATTCTGTTCTCTGGACATAGGCCAATTCTCAACATTTAATAGTTATTAAAATATCCCTGTGAATCTGTACGGCGCACCAATATATATGTATGAGGTTTAATTATTGCTATAGGTTTGCAAAGGCTGTGGCGGTGTATTTTATTAGACACGAATAAAGAGTGTCAGTGGAAATAAGACCTATCACATTATACACCAGCTCGTTCTCAAGACAAGCACTTGTGTCTGTCCTGATGATGGTGTTGCTGTATTTGTTTTCCAATTACATCTTGAGTGAACTCAATAGAGCACAAGGCATGATGGGAGCAATCGCCTTTCACTGCAATTACTGTTTATGGTCTGCCCAGAAATAGGTGAAGAAACATTCTTATTTACCGTCCGTACTTGATTTCCGAGTGCATTCCTTAGCACTTGCACTGAAACAAACCCGCAGCAAGAGGCGGCACCTAGCAGAGCCCCTGGGCTTGGTGCTGTTTCCCCCTTGCACGCACAACGGTTGCACCAGAGAGCAGGATTGATTTCTCCAGCCAATTATGCTTAAACACGCTAAGCTTGTTATCGAGCTGCGTTGTTGTTATGTAGAACACCATGCTTATGTGGCACAGCGCTTTCCAGCGGTACCAATTACGAAATGAGCCCTTGCTGTCTTCCCAACACGTGGATGGGTGGTGGGAGTCCGGGTCTGAGTACACGCGTCGGGAGGCAGCGCGTGGTACCTCTTCACACGGGATATGGTTTGGGTAACTGTGGCTGCGTGTGTCTCTCTCTAGTAGTTGTCAAACAGAATTAGTATTTTAAGAGCTCATAGATTGGTTTTCGTGCCACATCTCATGGAGCATCTTTCTATGCATTTAACATCTCCAGAAATAACAATCTCTTTTGAATCAGAAAACAAACATTCAATTTTTCTCTTCTGGGCAGAAATATAAGTACAAGTTTTGTTGGAGAATACTCTCAGTTTCTTCTTTAATATTATGACAGTAATTCTTTTCTCAGTGGTGGAGTGTCCAGTGTAATTGTAGAACTCTCTATTCCATTTTTAAGCTTTATTTAACCATTTCCCTGTGATCAGCATTGTTAGCCTGTTATGGCATGTTGTGTGTGGAACGTTTGTGTACGGGATTGTTTTGTTTATGTGTGCGGAGGGGCCTGTCGTTCACAGCCCTTTCCAGCATTCCCCAGGTACTGCGCTGAATTGGTACCAGCCTCGTGGTACTCCACAACCCAGCTGCTGAAAACCAGGATTTCTGCAGCTCTGATTTCACAGGCTCTAGCAGGATGGGCCCCTGGAGCCAGTGGCCATCAGGGCACGGCGTGAGCATCTGGGGCCGAGCTGCTGCTGGACGTGTCCCGTGGTTCGCTGTGCTCTGCTCCTCCTCCTGCTCTCACGCCCTGGGCTCCGAGCAATACAGGGCTCCCGTAGCATTCCTTGAATTTCCCGGGAGTCCAGAGGGGTTACCGCAGCGTTTAGAGAAGTAAACCCTTCCTGAACTGATCTCAATCTGCTCTGCTCTTCCAGAGGAACAGCCTGTTCCTTACCCACGTTTCTTCCCACTTAGCCTGTCCTCCTGCGGGGGCTTTGCTTGGCAAAAGGAAAGCTCACACAGGAAGAAAAAAAATTTTAACGCCTACCTTTGATGGGGAATCCTGGCTGAAAGGACAGAGCACCTCCCCTCCAGCTGCAGAAGGGTGGGGAAACAGGATCCCAGTCATCAGCTCCGGAGTGAGAGGAGTTTCCCTCGATCCCTGCCGCCAGCCGCTCCTTCCCTACTGCTGCCAGCTGCATTTTGGGGATGTAAGCACTGGCAGAGTAACGCCAGGCTGAAGACAAGCAATGTTGTCTTCTCTGTCTTGTTGAACTGACCGTTTAGGAGGAGAAACAAAGCCACGGGGGTCACACCTAGATTTTTGTCTCTAATTTGCAGCATGTCGATGCCTGTAGCAAGCTGAGAAGTATCTTTCAAAATATACGCTCTGATGTTTTAAATGAGGAGAAGGACTTAAAATACAGCTCTGTGGTGTTGGTCGCTGCCACAGATGTAGCTCTACATTAGGAGACTGTGTTAATAAAGGAAATATCACTTCTCCTTACACAGGACATTAACCCTACATTGCTCAGACAAATAAAGCCATAAATTAAGGTGTAATTTTAGTTACAGCTGGAAACGTACCATAGCCTAAGGAAGAGAAATCTGCTTGCGATGCCATCGCAGCTGCTGCCTCGGGTCGCTGAGGCTGCCGTTACAGCCCCGAGTGACGTCCAGCCTTGCCGCGCTCCCTGTTGCTGTGGGCACAGCAGAGGCCTCTTGTCTTGAGCTGTCGAGTACTACAGGACCCGCAGCGCTGAAGGGCCCCTGTGCTCCGACATCCTTTTCCTGCTGCCGCTGCTGGTTTAGGCAATCTTTTGCAGCATTTCTTTGTTGCTGGCAGGAATCTGAGTCAAGATACATATTGCGGCTGTGCTCCGCAAGCAGCCTCCTCATCTGGTAGAAGTGACAGAGTACTTCACAGTTCTACAGACACTCATTCATATGTCGCGCCTTTTTTTTTTTTTCTTTCCCTACATCCTGAGTGTGAATTAGGGTGATGCTTTTAATGCCAGGATGACAATTTGGCATCCTTGATGTGATGTGCATTATTGGAACAAGAGAAGGCAGCGCCTGCCTGTTTAGATGAAGAGAACACTCAAGAGGATACTTACTATTCTTCCAAAGTCATCATTAGGCTTAATTAGTATTTGTTAAGTGGTTTGAGATTTTTAGGTGAGTACTGTATTATTTACCTACTATTACCATTTATATGGCAATAGAGAGGACGGCTGATCGTGTGGTTGAAGCAGAAGCTGTAGAATCAGGAGATGTGGCTCCATGTCACAACTCTGCCAAAGATTCTTTTTTTGTTTTGTTTTGTGACAAGTCATTTAATCTCAGTGTCTCAGTTCTCCATCTGTAAAATGGGAATAATAATGGTGCCTTGTTCCCAGCTCTTGCTTGTCTTATTATTGATGGCTGCATTCTCTTTGGGGGTTAGACTTTCCCTTGCTTAAAGGCTTAACACAAAGAGATCCTAATCTCAGCTACTTTAATACAAATAACAGCTACAAAAAATAGCGCTATTACTACCTGGGCATCAGCATGACTTGTGACATCAATATCATGCTGACAAGCTCCTTACCTCTCAGGATTTGCTTTGCCCATCTCTGCTCCTAATCCTCATGCATTCAGTCCTGCTGGTGTGGAAAAACATCTTCATGGTTAATACTCCTCCGTCATGAAAGGAACATTACTCTGGTTTTCTGCCTATCTCTGCTTGTCAGGGCGAGCTGCTGGCATTACGTCCTGCGTACATCATGGCTTAGTTGTTGTACTCAGAGAAACCTTTAGTTAGTCCTGGCATTTATTTCTCCAATGTGTGTCCGGTTTCAGAGGTTTGCAGCTGCCTTTTCTCACTTCTCAGCATTTTCTGCAGCACCTTCCTTTGGCGTGGCACAGTACTGCCAGGTCCTCCTCCTCCCCTTTCACAAGTCATCTTTAATAGGTTTACGCGGCCTTTTATCTAACAGCAGAGTGAAAACAGCAAAAATATCAGCATTGAGCTCATCTGCTTTTTCAGGGCAGAGTTTCTGAAGCTCTCAGTGGAGGAGACTGCAAGGTCTTTCCTGGATCTGTGCCCTATGATCAGCCCCACAAATGCCGCCGCCACCTCCGGGTGACGGGGCACCAGCCGCGGAGCCAGCCCTGCGAATAGTTCCCGTGGTTGCAAACCTGCTCTCGTTTCTGGACTGCAGACCTGCAGGGTTTCAGAAAGGTCTATTTGGTCTACAGCATCTCCTGTAGGCAATACCTGTCCTGCCCTAATACAGGCATGCAGGCTGGAGCCATCACTTCGAGGAACAGGATAGTTCTCTGCGACAATCCGTGTTAGCAAAAGACTGAAACGCACAGTTATTCAGGAGTGGATTCGGCTAGTAAGGCTAATGCACTAAATGACAGTCGAGTCCACCTACAGGAACATGTATTATAGAGTCTTAAAAGATCTGAAATAATAGAAATGAAAGCTACCATTAAAGAAAATTTAGGGGCAGGTTAAATGCTTTTATGATTGGTAGAAGTATCATAAATTAAAGTATATCATAGTGTTTATTACAGTTTCAGCCAAAGGAAATAATAAATGCAATGACTGGCTGATTAAAAAATATCCTATTATTGGCTAAATTATTAGTGGGCAGTGACCCTAATTAACAGGGTAATAAACCTGAAGATTTGCTTGTGGTGCAGCTGTTAAGACACCATATGCTCCAGGTAGAATTTGTCCTGAAAATGAGAAGGAGCCCGAGGTTCCTGGAAGAAACAAAGCAAACAAAAAAATTGGTTGATGAGAGTCCCTGGGTTACTGGAACTGACACTGCATTGTAGGTTGCAGACCATAATTGTCCTGTAAATTTATGGCCTGGGTAATAAGAAAAGGCTACGACATAGTTCTCGCATAACGCACCAGGCAAGGGCGGAGGTCAGATAACAAAGTTCATATCCAAGCGTAGGTTCTTCTGGACATGAGACTGACTTCTGTTTTCTTCATCCCACCTTGCGATTAAGCCCATGAGTAAACGTGAAGTCTTAATGTTACCCTGCTAAAATACCTCATGCAAGGTATTTTTGAAGGGGAGGGAAAGAAACATCTGTAATAACACAGTTCCGTGGATCTGATCTGCTTTGCACCCAGTCTCCCCCCTTTGGGATGTCTCCCTTGCAATCTCCCTTTTTCCTGTCATTTATTTGCCTAGGTCTTTCTTTGTAGTTCATGATCTGATCTAGCTGATCATTGCGTGGTTTGTGCAGTGCCCACAACAACGGGACCCTGTCCTAATTAATGCCCTCTTCAGATTTTTCTCAGTAACTCATTCTGTTCACAGCCCAGAGGAATCTCACGTTTCCCTGCTTCTCTGATGAGCTATAAACGTAAGTTCTGGGAATTTTAGAAGAGCCCCAAAGCAGTCTCCGAATTTGTTGATGCATTTTGTCTTTAGAAATAAGGGCAAACTTTAAAATTAATTATTTGTGCAGGTTTATAGATTCAAGTAAGGGATGATTAATTTAATCATGCTTAGAAGTCCAGCTATCTGATTTGCATGTTAAATCTGGTCATCGGATGTCTAAGGGCTATAAAGTGCTCCTGTACTTACTCTGGGTAAAAAAACTGATGGATAAAATTAAGGTCATTTTCCAATATCAGGCCTAATTATGTGCAGGGTGGCCTTCAGGCAGCAAAATTAATCTTGTACATTCAATGGGGCAAAATGAAGAGCACCAAACCAGAGGGCCATCTCACTGCTGAAATGATTTGTTTCATCACAAAATAATGTACAAATAGGAAATTCTCTGGTTCTCTTTGTCTTCTCAGATGCTCAGGGGAAAAACCAGTTATCAGACAGGCCTGCTGTATGGATAGCTATCTGGTTTTAAATTTTTTAGCAATTTTAATTTGTTTAGCTTTTTAATTTGAGCATTGCCTCTAGTTAGGGGTAGAGTGCTGCCCCATGTCTCTGGGGCCTGAACCAAATTCCACTGATGCTTTTGGGAGTTTCCTGACTGCTTCCAAACCGCTTGTGGTTTTGGAATAAGCTATCGATGGCCTAAAATGACAGCACAAAATTCCTTCGCAAAAGTTTGACTTGGGGGTAGAAATTTAAAATATTACTGTTGTTCACAAATTTACTGATAAATGTAGAGGTTTCTAAGGCAAATTCTTTGGAACACATGTGATACCTTATCTATAAAATGATCGCGTGGTGTTTTTCCCCCACAAACACACCCTGCCAAAAAAGACCAAAGGCAAACCAGCATTTTCATTGTGCCCCTTCCTTGGCAAAAATCCCTGCTTCCCATAGTGCCACGTGACATTGCTTGTCCTGTGAAATTTTTACCGTTACTGCAGTTATTTAAAGGAATTGCCATAAAATACACATGAATTATGGTCAGCAGTCACCCGTAGTATTTGTGGCTGTGATGGAACGTGAAGGCTGTGTGCAGTACGCGCTCTGGGTCTCAGGACCTTGCCCAACGGGAGGGGTGGACCTGCTGCGTCCTCCGTTAGCCACACTGGCACGACTGGAATCCTGTACCGTATTTCCCACCCCTGGCAGCCAAGGCTCTGCTTCCTGCTAAAATTTAGAGGCAACAGAGCATCATCTTCTCCATCATCTGTGTGCGTGTGTGTATGTAAGTATAATAATGTTTGCAAAGCTTTCATGCACTTCCTCCCTCTGCTACCTCCTCTTCCCCAGTGATTCAGTCACTTCATATTGTAATACTTTGTTGACTATTGATTTTTGGTTAAGGTTGGAGCCCAGTACAACTGTATGAGCATTCGTTGGCTTTAATTTGATGTTATGCTGCTGCCTTCCATTCCATATTGACAGGCATCCTCTTATTTTCAGATTGGTGTCCATTCACTGATGAACGCGCACTAGGGGGATCATGACCTTTTCTCTTATCTGGACAGCTCTTGGCTTCATGAACATTTTTTGCTGCAGGGTGTTATTAACAACAGGGTGATAGAACAAAGAAATGAAGCAATGGGAAGCACATCAATGTATGAAATTTGCTTTATTAGGATTCCCCTGAGGCCAGAGCAGTCCCTAATTACAGAGGTGTTACATCCCTTCTTGGAATAACAAACTATATTTTTAGCAGTAATGAGAGCATGATTTTGAAATCACTGTGTGGACATCCTCCCACTGTACAGATGCTTGTTAATTCACGTTTTCCCAGAAACTGCTTTTGAGAGAAACGCACAACAAAAGAAAAGCTAAACATCCGTGAAATTACCTACTACCAATTGAACAAAGCATCACACATTTCAAAATACGTATTTTGAATTTTGAGCTTTCCTACCATTCTGTTTCACTATGGAATTTGTAAAATAATCCAGTTTGTTAATACGCTTATGCAGAGACATGTCCACAATGTATTAGCAAAGTGAGTCTGAAGCTCTTGTAGCATCTAGATGCACTGTTTCGACAAATACTGGGAAGGTTTTTTGGTTATAGAGATCTTGTCTGAACACGTCTGGGAGATGAGCTGGCATAGTGAATTCCCGAGAATAGGGCTGGGTTGATAATTCCCAGATTCTTCTTTCCATCTTGATGCGAATTGTTTCCAGAATATCCTATTTTAATCTTCTTTTGGTCCTCCTGCTGCCAGACTTCTGAGGCAGACCAAAGGTAAAAAGAAAAGCAACCAAAATATGATTATTCTGCATATACGTGTTTATTATAACCCATAGAGCTCTTAAAAATAGCGTGAGCTCAGCAGAGCTCATCTTAGCTCTGCACAAGCTGGACGTGCTCACGAGACAGAGGAGACTAAAAGGCCCCATTGAAAAATCTGTAACCTGCTGATTAGCCAAAAAAGCGGCGCTTATGCTACTGCCCCGGCTTCTGACCTCTCGCGTCAGATGTGCCTGGCAGACTGGCCTTTCCCAGGACTCTTAGTTTGCAGATCTGAAAACAAACGCGGGCAATCCAAAACAAGCAAACACACACACAAACCCACCCAAACCGCAAGTGCCAAGGTTAGCAATTCAGCTGTGCGAGCGCTCCTTGAAGCTTCTAACGCGCTCTTCCCCCTCAGCCCTGCTCTTCCCTTCCGTCTGTGTGCGAGGCAGCGCGGTGGGTCGCAGGGACACGGCACCGGCGATGGTGGCGGTGGTTTTCAGCTGCACGGGCTGTGACCAGCTTCACCATCTCCGGTGGGGTGCGGAGCAGCTCCAGTCCCCGTATCCCACTGCCCGCTGTGGGGCTGACCCTTCCCCTGCGGTGAAAGCGTTCCTCATGCAGAGCAGGGCCCGGGGCAGCAGGTTTCAGGGCTAGATGGGCACATAGGTGGTAAAATGACAGCTCTGGCTTTAGAGATATTTCTTTGTTTAAAATGGAATATTTAGAAAATTTGGTAACAAGAAGCTAGAAAATCCTTCTAGCAAGGAACTTTTAAAGTTCTTCCTTACCACAGGATTTACTGAAATATTCCGTTTTCCTGCCACTCTCTTTAATTTGCTCTTAATTAACAATGATAAAAACAAACAAACTTGAATTGATGACAAGTTTTATAAGTGTTCCTAACTGCATTGTAAATTGAAGCTTATACAGTGTTTTCTTCAGCCCATAAATGCTTTTTCTCACTAATAAACAGATCGTAAATGATGGGAGTGCTCCCATGTGTTTCAAAACTTTGATGACAACGCTCGCTGCTTTGTAAAAATAGCCAAGCATTCATCTGGCCAAAGAAGGGGAAAGAATAATTTTTGGAGCCTGATAAGTAGGCTCCTCAGTTGAAGTAGGGGACAGGAATTCCTCTGCCTGGGTTAACGTATGCTGACTTAGACAAGAGAAGAAGGTTGTGAAATGAGAGATCACAGTGACCTCACTTGGGAGGGGCTGTGAGAACAGGGGGAGCTGCTCCCCTGGGAAGTGAGGGGGACACATCCCTGTCCTTGTCCTGGAGCAGCCCTAGGGCTGGTCCCTGGTGCCCTTGCCCAGACCCTGGGAGCTGCCTCTGCGTCACCGTCACACCTTCCTCACTGCTTGGACTGCCTTCTTTCCTTCCAAAGTACTTGTGGTTCAAAATGCCAGGAAATGAAATAAAAGTTTTGCTCCGCCTGAAATTTTTGAAAATTGGAGAAAAAGGTATAATGTAAAAAGACTCTTGGTGTTGTTTTTGTTAGATAATTCAGCTTACTCGGAGCGTCAGAGAGGGATTCACATAGGCAAGCCTTGCTCTGTGCTCGATACCCTTCCGAAGGACCCTGGTATTTTTGTATATGTGCTGTGTACTCCACCACTCAGGACTGCATTACGGGCGTTTCTCCCTCTCTAACAATAATTCAGTCAGCCAAATGCAAATCAAAGGAAACACTTAAGTGGCTCGTTCCCTTTTAGAAGGAAAATGATACCAATAAAAATATTTGGCTTTAGCCCTCTTCTGCCCCAGAAGCTCCTTCCAGGCTCTTCTGCCTCTCCCCGGATAGTTGTTTATTCAATATTAAGCTCCCCCTTCCCAGAAGACCGAAGCAGCCGCGTTCACGCTTCCCCAGCACATTGTGCTGCCGTAATGAGGACGAAATGCTTTCAGATCCCGCGCTCGGTGAGAGGCTGACGCTAACCAATCTGCTGGGGAAGAAGATGACTTTGTTCAGCCAAGAAATATCTCTTTGCTGGGCTCCTAAAGCCCACCCTAACTGCTAGAGAGAATGCTAATTGAAAGATGAGGGTGTAATTGCACCAGACAAGTAATTTTTATTGAGTAATTTTTCAGTGTTAGGTGGGCAGAAACAGCAGAGCCTCCTATTAGCGTTAAGGAAAGATGCACAGCTGAAACCCAGAACCTGATAATGAAAGTTTTCCTCTTTATTGTAACAGTTAAAGCACATGAAATGCCTCTGCAGTTAAATTACAATTAAATGCTTTCCTTTTTGAGATGGCCGACAGATTCAGAGAGCATTTTTCCCTCGAATAGGTATCTTTGTGCTCTGTATACCTGTGAACACGGCATTCCCTGGCGCCCTTCAAAGTAGGGAGAGAAAACCACACGTACTTGTGTGCTGAAAAAGAGCCTTAGGTGGCTGATCTTTCAGATAAAAGAAGTGGTTCCAGCACTAAAAGGGAAGGAGGCAGAGGATGTACAGCATCTTCTGTTGTAGAATGCCTGTATTGTGTCATGAAAGGAAAATGGAGAAAGCAAGGGAAAGAGAGCAATGCTCCACAGTCAGGTGGTTTTCTCTGTTTTGGGGGGATAGGCTGACTTAAAAGCAAAATCCGAAGGCCCTTGTGTTTAAAACCATTTGGTAGCAAGATTATGGTGAAGCCAAGGGTATGCTCAAATCTGTAATCTGTTTTACTGTAATGCAGTACAGCTTAGTAGAGCAGCAATGTCTAAGGTAGCAAGGTTCAAACTTTTGTCTTAAAGCGCCGTAGGATGTTTACGTGGCCTCCTAATAACCACACAAACACGGAAAGTTTCCACTTCCCAGTGTAAGAATTAAACATCAGGTGTATATTTCACTTGGAGGGCTCAGGTCTGCGTCTGATGAAGCAAAAGCCCTTGCAAACACAGGAGAGAGTTGCTGCGTCCTGTTCCGGCAGCGGGCACTCGGCGAAGGCAAAGAGCTGGAAAGAATACGTTGTCCTTTCCCGAGCGCTGGCAGTGCGCGCGGCGGTGGAGCGGGTGCAGGAGGAGCTGTGAGCGCTTCCCCAAGGAGTTCAGATGGAAACAGGCGGAGGGGACCAGGCGGGACACTGCGTGGAACCTGCCTGCGGTAACACGGTGGGTCGCAGGGCTCTGGGAGTGCAGAAGGGCAGCCCTGTCCCCCCGGGGGTCCCGCGGGCAGAATATGCCGCGTGGAGTCACCGCCCCGGGCAGCGCTCGCCGGTGGAACAGCAGTAGATGGGCTCTTCATCAGGGCAGTATTGCTGTGTGCTGCTGAAGGAGGGACGGAAACATGCTTATTCCACAGACATTAAACGAGTTGTTTCAGCAGGGAGGGTGGAATTGCCAGAATAAGAATTTGACCAGGTAACTAGAGATAATGTTCCTCCTCTGTCAAAAATAGCCACAGGAACTACGGTGAGTACGGCTGCCAGAGGTGCTAAAAATAGCACCGAGCCCACTAACATTATATTGAAATATTGGCTCAGCACTGATTAACTCCCTCTGCTTCTTACCACCAAGTATTGAGCCGTTGCAGCTCCAGCGTCTTCCTCAGCCTCACAGCAATATAGAATGTGTCATGCTCAAATGAAAAACTTTGCTTTGGGTAACTAAAAAAAAATTGTTTTCCATGCAAGAAAACATGTACAAAAATGAAGTGTCGTGAAATTTCAGATGTGGGCAGGGGAAAATCCCCCCGCGCCCCCCTGAGAGGGGGATGCCGGGAATCGCTCTGTGTCCGCTGGGCATCCGCAGCGCCTGCGTGCTCGCAGCTGAGCGCTCGGCGTCTTGCACGGCTGGACTTGCCCGGCAGGGCCAGGGCTGAAGGGGAAATAAGCGTCTTGTAGGAACTCTCTTGCCATCGGATAAACAGCCCTAAGGCCGGTTTCCACTCAAAATGGACAAGAGGGATATCTTCTGTACTTACCTGAGTGTGACTGTGAAAAGCTACTTTATCTTGATATGGAGCAAAGTGCAGTAAGAAGAGATATTGTGTGTTATTTTTAATCATGTCCAAATTAATGGCTGGTGCAATTAGTTTAGGTGTAACATGAATAAAAAAAAAAAAAATTAATTTTGTCCAGTACTTAGTATTGACTAAACAAAGAATCTCTTGGTGCCAGATACATACAAACAATATCTGGTTTTCTAGGCAACTGTTCGCTTGCGCTTTTTATCCTGTGTTGACACATTACAGTGAAATGCATGGGATACTTGGAACGTAGAAGATTCGCTGTATCCAAAATCAAATGGGATCTTCAGGACCACTATTATTCTTGGAGCTCCTGAAGCTGCCCGGTGCTGGAACTGTGCAAAGGGCAGTTTGTGACGAGCAGACTCAGTCCCAAAGGCATCTGTTCGCTGCAGAGCAAAGCTGCTCGCTGCCTTGGGAGGGGGGTGGTATTTTAAGGGAGGGGTGTGTGGTGTTTTCGGTTAGGACCGTGTAAAGGTTTTGTAACAAAGTCAGAACACAGTTTGCATTCATTTTGGCCTCCATCACAAATGGCAAGCGTTCACACGGACCGAGAGGTGGTGAGAGTGAGTCTGGGGTCAGTGGCAGCTAATGATGACAGCATTTGTGACCCAGGGAGAAGGGAAAAACTTAAAGCTAGCTCAGTAATATCCAGGCCAAAACCTTCCTGCTGAAGTCTGAGACAAAGGAATTTCTGTAAATTGGCAGTGGTCTTATACCATCATGAGGGTAGCCAAAAAATGTTTGTGGTGATGCAGATTTCTCGAAGTGCCTGAAACAGGGCCCAGGTTTTTTTCTTTGGCTTGTGAGTGGAACCCTCCCGTTTGCTAGCCACCTCCTGCAGGGTTCTAAATCCCTCCGGATTCTGTTGGCATCAGAGAAACTCAAGGACAGTCAACACTCTTGGGATATATTTTTTCAAAGCACTCAGCATTGAATTAAATGGTTGCCAGACTGGCTGATACTGGGTATCTTGAAAAATCTGTCTGCGGCTACAACTTATAAGTATCAACTATTTCCTAATAATTATTGAAAAAATAGGGCTTTTCCACATATTCGGCTGAGACCCGTGCTATGGGTGGAGGGGCTGGGCCCCGGGAGCTCTCAAGCAGGGAGAGAGGTCAGGATCCTGCCTCGTGCGTACAACACCCCCTTCTCTTCCCGTCCACCCACGTGTACTTGCCAAAATTAGGCTGCTGTGGTGGAAGCAGCACAGACAGCATCCCTTGAAATCATTATTATGAATACAATTTCAAAGTTTGTTTTCAAAACCAGATCCTATGTTTTAGCGACAAACTTTGAAACTCAGCCACAACGACGCTTGGAGTTTGGGGGAGGAGAATTTATGTAAAATATACCACACTCCAAAAAACCTCAAGTATTCACACAAAATATCCCGTCTGTTTTCCCAGCGTTATGTTCATTATGTCTGCCACTTACCCTACATCAGCTAACAACCATCTGATACTCTTTAATTTTGCGTTGCTGCCAGTTGCACGTGGGCGTTGTGGCGGTGGGCGGGAGGCAGCGGGGCTGGTCCCGCTCTGCCTGTGGGTGCGTTTATGGACACGGCGAGAGCTGCAGCTCCTCCTCGGGGCTGAGATCAGTCGACGAAGCCATACAAAGGTGCGTGAATTAATTGGTAATGTGCTGAGAGGGGATTTTTGTGCCTGTGAGGTGCTTGCACCTTGTTCCTCTATAGAAACCTCTGCGACACCGCTACTTTTGAACCGAGTGATTAAATACCAGGTCTGAGGTCTGACATTCGTGTGATACCTGTAACGTTTTGTTGAGCTTGACTGAACCTGTTGAAGTTCTTTAGTGCACTGTGTTTTACAGAGAAAATACGTAACAAAACATGCTACCTGGGGCTTCCCCTGCGTTTGTCCTGCCTCTGTGAAACCTTGCCAAGGAAGTCCGCTGGCATGGCTGTAAAACAAAATCAAAGATGAGCACACGAGGGTTAAAAGTGAAATGCTCCGTACTATCCCAGGTAATTTACACGTTAAAGAGCACGGTGGAATGAATTACGATGTCATGTCAGGAGCCACGCTTCAGCCCCAAATCTGCCAATCATTATAAAGCTGAGTTTGTTGGGCCTCAGATCCAGGGACCCAGCCAAGTGCCTCCGGCAAGATCCATACTTATTAGACAACATGGGCCCCAGGGAGCTTTTCCGAGCGCGGCCCTCCCCACCTGGCTGGAGCGGTGAGCGAGGAGAGGCAGCGGCACAACAAAGCACCAAGCGACGGCGCCCCGGCTGCGGAGCGCGGATCCCGTGCCCACCAGGGCGAGTAGCCTGGCTCCCAGGGGACAGACAGGCACGTTGGATTTGTTCTTCGCGTCCGCGATGTTTAGCAATTTTGTCAGAAGGTGTTCCGAAATCTTTGAACGTCCCTCTTTCATAGAGTGGTGAGCCCCTGGTCTTCGCCTGGCTTTGCAGTTCCTGCAGAGCAGCCGCGGCTTCGCTTGGGCTGGACGGATCTTGCTGGGGTTCGCTGTTGCGTTGTGATTTACCGTGGGCAGATGCAGCGTCGGGTCATCGATCCGCCGGCGCTTCCCCCTGCTGTGTTGGGTACAGAGCCTAGAGGGAGCCATCGGGGCGGGCTGCGCTCCCGGAGGAGGAGGAGGAGGAGGAGGAGGAGGAGAGCTTTCAGCAGGATGAAGCATAACGACAGGGCTGAGATTTTTCGGAACGTTTTCTTTGCTCTTTTAGTAGAGTCGAGTGTGACTGTTTTCAAGAGGAAATGCCGGCTTCGTGCGGGGTTTGCAGATAATTCTATACTCTGCTAAGGCAAAGGGTTGGAAATAAATCAGAAAAGCCATTTTAAAAGCTGAAAGAAATACATAAAATTGTCAACCACATCACAGGCAAGGGCGATACTTTGTTTCTATGTTTTTATTCATTGCAGTGTAAAGTACAATAATATTTACAGATTTTTCTACCCTTGTTAAACCCAGTACACTCTACCTTTTTTTTTTTTCTCCTGCAACCTGCTTTGTAATACAGTGACTGGCTTTAAATCCTTCAGAGTGGAGGAGTTAGAGGTAAAGCCTAGTACAAAGTCATATTTCAGCATTTCAGACAGGGAAATCAAGTACATTTTATTTTCTGTTCCAAGTGGGCTGGGGAAGAGGAGCATCCATAAGGCAGGAAGATACCATGCTGAGCACAGGGGCTGTCAGTTCTGCTTCCTTTAACAGATCACCTTAGATTTTCCACTCTCTTTTGAAATACTGTGGGAAGCGCTTGCTCCATCTCTGTGTGGTTTTTACACATAGGTATTTATAAAATCCAAATCCAGTGAACTGCTTGTTTATCTGTTATCAGATTGTAGCCGCAAGGTATATTGGAAGCACTGCTGGATTTCATCTTAGGGAGAGTGTGAAAATAACCATGATTACTTAAAACACTTATTTCCACATTTAGCCACATCTATATGCATTTTAAGTGCATATCAACAAGGGGATGTGTAAGCAGAGGTAGGTAACTCTTCCTATCTGCCTTTTAAACCTCCCCATTGCTGTGTGTCAGTTTTTCAGAAGCAGGCACGTGAGCAGGGTAGCGTGTGTGTGCCTGCGTGTGTGTGAGAACAATTCTATAAAAGATTATCTCGCGCACAAAGCGACCGGCCCTGCCCCCATGTGCAGGCAGAGATTCCCCCGAGATTCGCGAGGAGGAATTGCTTGTGGTCAGCAGAGGGGGAGAACAATAGAGCCCAAAATGGGCAGCAGCAGCCGCGGTCGCTGAGGTGGGTGGGAGAGTGGCCAAATGGCCATTGCAGGCGACGTGGCATTGTCACTGACACTAGGAATGGCTAAAAGGTCTCACATTAGCAATTGTTATGACTAGCAGGTGGTTTGGGAGATAGGAGGTCCTGGGGAGGGATTGGTAGTTTAGACATCACCTGCTCTTTAGTCTGAAACACTCTTCACTTACTCATTAACAGAGAATTATGAAATTACTTAAAGGAAAACAATTCTGATGACATACAGAGCGTTATAGAAATCAATCCTTTAAAGGAGACCTGAATTTTTATAAAAGTATTACAGTTCCTGCAGATTTTATTTTTGTCAAGGAATTCTGTCAGAAAATCTGGCAGGAAAACCAATGCTATTCAACAGTGTTTCATCTGGCTAGAAGAGCTGAAAAAAATGACTCTGTAACACAGGCATTCCTTCCGTAAATAACTCGTGTATTTAGATTGGGAACCTGCTCTTAAGAGAGCTCCGAAGACACAAGATTCAAAACCAGGTTTATAAGAATTGAAGCTCAGAAATGTTTTAGTCCAGAGGCTGGTTCAGTTTAACCCGCAGCACTAACGGAAGATCACGTAAACAAAATGTGAATCCCCTTCTATTTCTTGACTTTGGAAATAAATTCAAGGATGTCAGGGCCATATTATCACTGGCTCTTTTAAAAGCTAGGACTGGATTCTCCAATTTCGTGGATGTGCAGATACCAATACTCTCCTGAGAACTGTCTCTCTTCCCAACCCAAAATCTGGAGCACAGCAAGTCCAAAGGCACTCTTGGAATCATATCCATTCACGCATTAACAGTCTGCTCTTCTCTTTCTGAGGACTTTTTACTACCTGCTCCTGTTCCCACAGCAGAGAGAGTAATGAATTGTGCCCAGCTTCAATGTCACGAGCACTCGCTGAGTGATCTGCAAAGTCCTGTCCTGGACACTTCAGGGGAGTTAATTCTGACAAAATATCTCTAATTAGGGACCTAGACCAGAACTAAATTTCGGTATGGCATGTTATGTGTAACTGGGATTTTGCTGTTCTCGAGCATAACTGCTGCGTGCCATGTAAACACGCGTACGGCGTTCAAGCCGAGTGCGTTAGTGCCGGGCGATGCCACCGCACGCACTCCGCTTCCGCGTCCTTCTGGGTACAACCGGCAGCGTGAGAACAGCACCGCGGCGCGTACGCACCCGGAGAGCCAGGGAAAGGCTGATGGCCCAAGGAGATGTTGTCCTTCAAGTTTTAGACTGGTTGTGTAAAACAGAAAAAATAGAAACACAATTTCATGAGATGACAATTTCTCTGACCTTGCAACAAGGGGGGAGGGGGAAACAAAAAAACCCCAACCCACCCACCCAGCCAGCCCTAGTCTCTGGATCTGCAGGCATATGGCGTTTCAATAGCTCTTCGGCTGCCATCACAGGGGGCTGGATTCGGGATGGCCGAGAGGTGATTAGAGACACCGCCGAGGACAGCTGGGGTCTGAAGCTGGCACTCGGGCATCTCAGATTTGGCGGGGTGGATCTGCACGGGGAAAGCTTTCGAGGGAGAGAGGAGGGAAGGGCAGTTTGGCGAAGGAAGGTTTGCTTCCAGGCTCACTGAATAAGCGTAAATAAACACTTGGTCCAGGCTCATTGGATAAACTGAATACGCAGTCTAGCTGCCCGTGCCACAGAAAGTAAATGGAATGGGTTAAAAATGGAGAAAATAAACAATGTGAAGGAGGCTGAAGAACTGCCAGCTTTTACAGCCTTTGTTCCCATAATTATAGCTTTGCTTAACAGTGCAAAAGTAGTTGTGTACGGCTCACAAAATTGTGATACAGATATTATAATTGTGAGGGTTTTTAAAAAATCTTAGACTCAAACATTACAAAATTTGCAGCAATCCAACCATTAAATCTGCTGTGTTTCCTGAAGATGCCTTTTGGTGAAGCCACCATGACAAACCCTTTGTTTTATATTCAGTGAAGCCAGAGGTGTTATTTCTCACAAATGAGATCATTTCCAGCTCGGAATGATATGTGCATAATCATATATATTCTAAATAAAATCTTGTCAAAAACCTGCAATCTCCCCATCTTCCTGTCATATAATTTATACTTGCAGCTTGAAGACAGAAAATTACACTGCAGGTGCGTGTCTGAGTACTCTTTCCTTTGCTGAGAAGTTGTGTTTGAAGGTATCTAGATTTGTACCTGTAAATGAAGGGCAAGAACAGAAAATCTGAGGCAAGTAAAGTGAAAAAAGCCACCATCCCTTTCATACATCTGAAATAATATACTATAAAATAAAGCTGTAATCAAATACTACTAACAAAATCTTTCCTGTCAAATGATTTTTATCCTTGCTGTTCATTTCTGAAATAACTGTTCCAGCTTCTGTTTTATTTTCTCTTGGAGAAAAAACCCACTGTAATGGTTGTAGTATATCTACATGCAATTTTTTTCCTATTTCTTTCTGCTAAATAGCGGGAAGTACTATCACGGATTTCCAGTGCATGCTCCTGTTTCCCTCCCAACTGGGGTGGCCACAGAATAGTTCTCTGCCTCCGTTCCCATCCTTTAACCACCCAGGTGTCCTCAGGTACAAAGCTGAGAATTTGGGCTTCTTCCTGATTCTCCACTTACCCTTCTCATGGTTTATCTGTTTGTTTTATCAACGTACATGCTGAACATAGGAAAGCATTCTGTAATTTTTCCAAGCTGTTGTAATTTACATGTAGGTTTTGTGTCATGCAAAACCAGAGACAAGTGATAATGAGAAATGAGGCAGCAGGCTTCCTTGTTGCTGTTGCGTTTCTCTCTGTCAGATGAATTGCGACAAAATCTGTCAGCTTCATTTTCAAATACATGTATTTGGGTGGTCATTTGTAAAAAATGCCATGGAATGTGTGTGTGTGTCCCCCGAAAGTTCCCAAACCACCACCTGAGAGGTGACACCAAGCGCGCCCAGGCTGCACAGCGGCAATGAGAAAGAAGTCTCAGTGACATGGAAACTGGTGCTTTAAACTCTTTTCTCTGGGTTTAGCTGGGTTGAGTTCCTCTGTTTCACCATCTTTTACTTTGAGGTTTGGCTGGGTAGAAATCTGCAGATGAAGCATTTACCTTGCTGCTGAAAATATCAACCAAGCCTGGGAAGATGCCTACCCTGGAATAAAAAACTTGGATCTGATGATGCAGAAAATGCAAATTTTTATGAAGTGCCTGGATGTTCATATTATGCCCTTCTGTCAGAAAGAATAACAAGGGTTTTCCTCAGAAACAGAAGAAATAAATTTTGACTCCTAATTCGGAAAAGGAGTAAGGTTTAAATCTCTTACTTAAAATTTATTTACAGGCACTAGAAATTTCAGCCCAGAAGGATGACCTTTTCAGAAAGCTGTGGAAAAAGTTAAAAGGGAAACTGCTTCGCACAGCTCCAGTACTGCAGCTGCTGATATGGGCACCCAGTAAAGTGTATAGAATGAAATAGCGCTGATAATCCTCATAAAAAATTTAGAATAGATGCAGGGTTTGAAACTTTTGTATCCCAAGTGGGTTTTATTTCTTTGGTCCACGCTGGAGTAACTAGCTGAGGGCTCATTAAATGACTGAGAATAATAAATAAGGGAGTAAGAGAAATTACATCTTTTTGTTAGTCTTCAGACAGTTGAAATTATTTATCTGTTCTTGTCACTCCACTACTTTGTGTAATTCCATTTCTATCAAAAGAAGCATACGAAAAACAAGAATGATTAGAACACTCAGCTTGCTAAAGATAATTTGCTGCCATCTATGGCTTTTCACGTGGAACTCAAATGAGTGTTACAAAGAATTAAGACAAATATTTTCCTTGTAAGAAATCTGGATGAGGATGAGATGTTTGAAAATAATTAGTAGACTTTAAGTAAGGCATCAGGCTTTACATTCTTTTTTCCCCAGATCTCCAGAAATTTTACATACCACTTCTCATGTCACTGTCATTAGAAAATAGCTGTAATATAGACGGCGCTGTGCTTTTTGCAGCAGATCTCTCTCTGCTTTCTCAGGATGCTGTGACAATACGGAGAAGCTGTAAATTTTGCTCAGCTACACTTGCAAGTTCCCCCTTTTGAAGGAGGCAGAAGCAAAACTGGAACGAAAAAAGGAGCTTGTAGAGGGCTCCCAGTCCCCTAAGCTGGGGCAGGTCTGAGCAGAAGGGTGGTGCCTGAGCCTTTCTGCACTGAGAAGTTAAAATACGTCAAGAATTTAAAAGCACGTAACAATTATTTTCAATATGAACAAGGCTCTGTTGACTTCAGCAGCTTCTGTCAAAATGTAAGATGAGTAAAAGTTTTTGATATGGGAGGAGAGAGGGAAATCAGGCAGGAAATGGGTGCAGGAACGTGTCGAGCGCTGCGCAGGAAACGGGAAGCTCTGAGGGTCTCAGCTCAAGAGCAGCGTGGAGAAAGTGGGAAGAGAAAGTGCCAAGAGGACTTTATATTGAAATGGCAGGGAGAGGATTCAGAAGACCACTGAGGTCTGAAGAAGCTGGGAAAATAAAGTTTTTCTTTAATGGAAGGGGTTTGGAAGTTGAAATGGAGGCATAATATAGAGCCAGAATGTTTAGACATGAAGATTAATCCAAAAGGTTTAAAATGCGTAACACTGGACTTCGGTCAATTCCCAAAGAACAGTGTATCTGATTAGGATCTCTGTTATTCTCCATTTACACGTGCATAACTGCACTGACTTAACACAGCAAATGTGGTTCAAATCTCTGCTGCTGAGAGTAAAATATTACTAATTACTAAATTACTAATATTACTAAGGATTACACTATTCCTTGTGTAGGAAATTGTTCAGCTTTTTCAGAACTCCAGCATTAGGAAGGCTGAACACCAGCCAAGCAGAGGCTTTTCAGGTCCCATTTTCAGACATTTCACTCTTTGCAGTGAAATAGGACCTTGCTTCAAAAACTGAGAGATAATACACAAATGATGAAAACAGGAAGGAAAAAAAAAAATCCTAGAGTTTATTCAGAGCATCCAATTCCAGTTGGTATTCACGCAGATACACATATGCTGTATCTGCACATACATAAAAGACGTATTTATCTGCACACGTGGCTAGTGGTGCTTTGGTTTAAAAAAAAATACGTACTTTCCCTCTCTTTTTTAACCTTATCTGTGCATTCTTGGGTCATGTAGCCTTTGTGCTGACTCTGGACAAAAATCCCCCTTTGATGGAGGATACATGCTGAAAGGTAGAATTCTGAATTATGTTCTCTAAATTATCCCGTGCTCAGAGAGCAAGTATTGATTTTAAAAATGACTGAGCCAGACCTCGCATTGCAGTCCCCCCAAAGCACAACAAACAGCAGTCATGTGTTCAGCTACCAAGAGGCCACTGTGCTGGCATTGTTTCAAAAAATCAGAAAGTCATCAATCAACCAAATAGTAATCGGAATAAGTACATGGTATCTAAAGACACATTTTATCCAGTTACATGCTCCAATTCAGTTAGCTACGAGGAGAATTAGAACAATATTGGACCGATTAACAAGTCTACCTTGGGAACTGTGAGCTGTTAAGTTATTTATTTTGCTGCCTTGTATAAAAGAATGAGGAGAATTTCATCTGCATAGTTAAGCATTCAGTAACTTCCCACAATAAATAACCCAGCATCTCTTCACGCTAGAGGTTTTTTGTGGAGCCTGATTGAGAACACGGAATTTTACTGTAATCGGTTTCTGCAGCTTTCAAATGGTTTGGACACAATTGTGTTTCAGGAAGATTTTTATTTTTTTCTTCAGGAGCCGTTAGTCATCAGGGCGGCGATGGAACTTCACAAGCAGTAAAATTATTAGGATCAGTGTATTCAAAACATCATTGAGTTTTATTTTAATGATACAATTTAAGAATCAATGCAAAAAGCACGGTTTAGAATTTCAGTCTTGCACAATTCAATTGAATCAATAATCTACGGTGTTGCTATGCAGTTTACGCTTCACAATAATACGAAATACACCATTTCTAAAGACAGACATGGCTGAAAAATACACCGTTCAAGTGAATACATCCAGCTCTGTATATTTACAGCTGTCTTTTGGGAGATACAGGAACAGCCAGACTATACGCAATGCTTTGTAAGTTAAGGTAATAGCTTATGCAATTAAGATGGTTGAATTTTTCAGTACTGCTCTATAGCACTTCCCAGAATGAAATCTCTGATTTTTAGGTTTAGAGGTTTAGAACTCCCAGTCTCCGATTGCTATTAAACATAGCACATGGGTTTCAGTATAGAGCGTATTAATTTAAAACTATTTTAATTCAATAAATCTAGGGTATACTAATGAAACAAAAGGGAGATACATGTGTACTTAAGCTGCTGTAGTATAGTGTTCTAAGACCTACACTGATTTTTACGTTTAAATTGTATATATATTTTCAGTGTCTCGAGGAGAGGATGTTTTTCTGTATTCTTACTAATGATAAATACAAATGAGTTGGTGTTTTCTTTCCGTAGCGCGTTCCACCTGCCTGTGTTGTGTAATTATGTATGAAGCCTGCGAGACAGCGTTTACATTAATTTGTGGGGTTTGCTGTAACTCGGATGGAGGACGAGTTTGTATCACGCAGCCACTCCCTGCTCTTTGTTTCCTTGGCTTCCAAGAGCCAGCGAGGTTGAAGGAGCGGAGCTTTAATTACCTTCTCACCGCAGAAAGGGGTGGCTTTTCTGGGCCTGAGCTTACAAAACAGAGCCGGAAGGATCACAATTAATCTGTATGATACCTGGCCCACGTATTCAGCTGCTTGAGGGTCATCACGTTAACCCATCCCATCCCTCTCAAAAGCACTTACTTCTGCCCTTCCTCCTTGGGAAAAACCCGCTTCCGGGCAGCGGTGCGGTGTTCAAGCCGGGTGAATAGGCTTGGTGTAGGGAATGGTGGTGGGAAACGTCTGAATCTCTGCTCTCCCGTGCAATGGTCACTGCGGGACGCTGGAAAACGTGCGAAGGGAGCATTGCTGGTTCGTTCCACAGGCCCGTGTGTCTGGGGAACAACGTCCAGGAAGGAGATAGCTGCTGGGTCTTCCTTCCCGTTTTCCGTGTAAAGCGCTTGTGAGAATCCCTCTAAAGCGAAGCAGAGGTAAATCGTTCAGGTCTGCTCAGGAGCTTGTTGTCGTTACCTCCTTCTCCGGATATTTAAGTCCGGTGGAAAACCCAGGCCTGTGTGACTCAGAAGCTCAACCCCTTTGTAAGCAAGACCTTTTTTCAGTAACTATAGTGTTCTTCGAGGCTCCAGTTCAACTAAATATCCATCAATAACGAAACTAAACGAGATTTGCTTTAATAGTTTTGTAGAGGCATAAAGCATTTTACATCTTTGCTAATTAGCTAATAAGTCTTGTTTCAGGGGCTTTTTCTACTCTGCTATGTCTGTCTGTCTTGTTGAGTGTGTTTTTCTGCCTTCATTGAGCTATTGTCAGAGGCCTCTGCCCTGCTGAAAAAAAATTTCTACTACACCTGTAGGACATGTGAAGTACAGAAATCAGGGCTCGTTTTGGCACTTAGCTGTTATTAGTGATGCCGTTACAACAATGAATGAAAAAAATACTTAATATTTAAACAATATTTAATTATCAAGACATTTTACACTAGGTCTGCTGTTTGATCAAAGGAATAATGATTAACTGGAGAGACAGCTGTTTTGGTGTGTGTGTTTTGGCAGCGGAAACTATCACAAGGCAGGACATGTTGCTCAGCTTACAGATATGAGAGCTAGAAATCATTACAGGGAGTGTCCGTTGCAAGGCTGAGCTCATCTTGCTTCTAGAAAAAATATATCTTCATTTTGTGGAAAAGAAATACAGAAATTTTAAATATTCACCTTTGCTTTGCATGGAAATAGATTTCAACAGTATGTTGAGTTTTCCTGTTTTCCCCCTTCTACAGCTGGAAGAATTAGCCATGAGAAAAATTAGTTGCTACAAACAGTGATTAACCTGTGTGAAAAATAAAGTTAGGAAAGCCCTAGAAAATCTGGAATAATTGTGCGGAAGCTGTTCAGCGTGAGCTTGTAGGGCTTGTCCTCAAAAATGCAAAGCGAGACGCGTTTTTCAAAGGACACCTGGCTGATAGTCGCAGTTTTCTTCTCCTTTCCACTTCACAGCAGACATTTTTTCTCTTGCTACGGTGCTAAGCTGACAGGTTTTTCTCTGAACAAGTAGATTTGTAAGAGGTTTGAGTTTTTCACACACGGATGTTTGTAATTTTGCAGTAAGGAGAGCAGGAACAGCAGAAGGAAAAAAAGGAGACAGCGTAATTCTTATCTGTTTTGAAGTCCCATATGCTACCTAAAAATAGCTCTTTGCGGAAACTAGCTGCTTTTCAAATACCCTGAAACTGCAAACAAAACTTACATGAAATCCAGGGTGAAATAGGCATTTTCCGCTAGAGCAGAACTTTTAAAGGCTGATGACATAAATGTAGGCAAACGGATGAGGGCAGAAGTGAGGCTGTGACCAGTTACTGCCCCCTGCAGCTGCCTCAGTTGCCCAGGCCACTGGCCAGTATCAGCTGGCCACTAAATCCCCCAAACCCCCCTCGCGGCTTGGCCCGGCTGTGTCAGGAGAGCAGAGGGTGGTGGGACCTGGCCACACTCCCACGCCCCGCTGTCGTTCCAGGCGGATGGCTCTGGATGCATTCATGGAGCAGAGGAAAGGCCAAGACACGTCAGGACCATGTACGCAGGCTTTCTGTAATATATTTTATTTTCATAATAAAGTTGGGACCTGAAGGTTGAAGGAAGTAGGGAAAGGAACGCAGAGAAAGAAATCTGGATTCTTTTCCCACTCTGCCAATATTTTACTGTAGCCTAAAGATAAGATCATAAAACAACTTGATCTATTTCTTCATCTGTAAAATGGGAAGCAGAGGCATTGCCTGTGATATTGCAAAAGTACAAATGCAAAGCTCTAACCCTCAAACTGTTCTTCCTGTATGTTGCGAGAGGTTTTTCAGGTCCTATAAAGTATGTGCTGCAAAATACA
The DNA here is from genome assembly GCA_013398295.1 of Chionis minor. Lineage (NCBI taxonomy): Eukaryota > Metazoa > Chordata > Aves > Charadriiformes > Chionidae > Chionis > Chionis minor. Next base: position 134,130 of record VZSF01007796.1, on the reverse strand, counting down.
TTTATCAGAAATAAGCCAATTTACTTTAATTTTTTCAGAAAAGAAACCCAGACCCAAAACATTAAATTATCCTAGGTCTGTTAGCTGCTTTGTTTACTTACTGCTGAGAGCCTGTACAAATTAGAAAATGTAAATGAAGCAGTAAGAAACACGTGGCTGTAGCCAGCTGTGGCAAACCTCTGTTGGGAGTGAAACTTCGGTTCATGTTCACATTCCCAGTGGACTAGAATAACATTAAGTGAAATTCACATACTTCAAAAAGGTTCCTCATTTGCAATTTATGAGACGGAAGTGCATCAAAGGCATAAAAGCCAGCAAATGGTCAGAAGTTAAAAGTGAGGGGTAGCCAGGCTTCAGAAAACTTAGTTAACTAGAGATGCCATTCTATGAATAAAATAACTTACCTCAAGAAATCTATAGCTAGACCATCTCCCTTCAGATGAATATCTCCATTCTAATGCAGTGCCCTGCATTGGAAACTGTTTCCAGTGTAGTTTGCTCCCTTCTCTAGCAAGGTGCAGGAGTCACCGGTCTGCGGAGTGGCCAAGGATGGATCGAGTGCCGGCTTCCAGGTCAGCTGAGGAGCAGCTTCAGGCAAGGCAGTGGCTGTCCTCAATGATCCCAGATGGCTAAATTGACTCCTGGTTTTGCTTCCACTTCCTTGACTTGGAAGCCAAAACCAGTAGAGTGAGAGAGCGTGCAATAGATACGATACCTCCCTGATTTCCACTGTGGGGTGTCCACCGAGTTCTGCCATCATTCAGAGCTTGTTCTCTTCTAGCTGTTACGATACGATGAGATGCTATCCTTGTTGCTTTTGCTGTACACCATGGATTTCAGCTGTTACAACCCTTGGCTCAACTTACTGTCTCTCCTACTATAATTTAAAGCTATTATTGTTGTTGACGAGTTCAAGTTCATATTGACTTCATATTTCAGTTGAGGAATTTTTTTGCGTGACTACTGACCAATATTTTATAGCACAAAAAATGAAAACACTGTTTAAGGGGGGAACAGCACTTGCAGTGGTCTCTTGCACCTTTTTCTGTAGGGATCCAGAGTTCGGGTCGTGTCTGTTTTGCTCTCGCTAGGACGTGTCTAATGGCAGTTAGTTGGGTCACAAACTCTCTGAGACAGCACTGTCATTTAACCTTGGTTTTAATGGAGCTGTCACTGTGAGGTCCGTGCCTCTGAGGACACAGCAGTGGTCCTACGTGGTATCCCCATTCCTGGAAGTTTGCAACTGCAGAGTGTCCAGCCTGCCAGATGCTTCACTGGCCTCTCGTGGAGAATATCCCGTCAACCACCTATGATACTCGCTTTCTAATCTTGCTTTCCTGCTTCTCAGTGTACCTACCAGATATTCTCAGAATATGCCCCGAGGAGGATTATTTTTTCTCATTTTAAATCTGCATTTGATAAGAGAAAGAATAAGTTGGGCTCAAGTACTGTCTCTGCAGAATACGAAGGAAAAAATTATCCTGTGAAAGGTCTTAACTTACTCACTAGGCTGTTTATTGAATAGCCACTCAGTAATTACTTCTAACGCTGTTTCTGCCGGTCTTTTGTTAGCCTTTTCCGTCCCCGTTATTAGTGTTGAGATCAGTGCTACTGGGTGGGGTTTGTTTCTGCTAAATAAAAGCCTTGTACGGAGAGGGTCCTCCAAGTCTCCCCGCGCTACTCGCAGCCGATGGCTGGGATTGCATCGGGACTCCGGGAGCGGACTGTCTGGACCCGGCTTTCCTGTTTCCGCATATTCAGATAAAGACTGCCACAACGCGATTCGTTCAAATCAACACTAATTCCCTCTGCACAATAAGATGCCCTAGATTTTTCATGGGTTTCATATGTGGTTTTGTGGGGACTCTGCCCTTACAGCTCGTAGCAGACACTTGAGAGGTGATGTCCTTTTCACGACTCACGTCAGGGAGTTTCACAGATGTCTCCAGTTGGTTCAGGCAAGATTTCTACCTCTTACTTCCCAAGCAGAAGAGAATTGCCATTAGCCTTTTATGCTAGGCTTAATTGCCAATTACCAGCAGGTAAACAGCCTCATGACACCGTGTTGCTCCGAGCCTATTACACTTTGCAAAGGAGCCCTGTGCAGTGAAATCTCTGCAGAAGGAAGGCTAAAGGGCAGTGAAGGACCTCCCCATTTCTTCAAAGTTTCCAGTACCTCCTCCTAAGTTTGAGAGCACCTCGTACGCTTAGCTGGAATATCACAGTTTGCTCCTGTTAAAAAACTTAGTGTCGCCATCCAACAGTAAGGGCAAAGAGCATTTAAAAGAACTATCTTTCACAAAACAAAACAAATGGAGTTTGAAAATTGTACCAACGCAAACAAACGTAATTTTCCAGGTGGCTTTTGTAAAATAAGAAATTGCATATGCAAAATGAAGTAAAGAAGGAGCATCTGTGTTGTTCTGGACTTTAAGCAGAGCAGGTCACAAGCTTCCAGTGGGGGAAGTTCAGTATATTAAATGCACCAGCAGTTTTCTTTTGCAAATTGATTATTTAAATTGAGCTACTCTCAAGTAATGGACAATACCCGTGCTTACAAATATGAGTTTGTGTGGAGATTTGCATTCCAATCCATTGTTCTTTTTTTCTGTGCTACCAGAGACATCCAACTTAATTTCTTTGTGCTTATCTCAGCACTTACATCTTAAAATTAAAAAATACTGAGGGTTCATAAATTACTGCAAGGAATTTTTTTTATGGCTTTTTTCTCTTTTCTGCATTTTTTTTCTCCCAAGACCCCGAGCCATACTGACACATACATATGGCAGGATACAAGAATTTTTTTGCTGATTAAACTAATGCAGAAATTCGGGAAGGTTAAACAAAAAATTGTTTTGACATTTTGGCTCAGCTATGTTATTTTTAGTGCAAGACTGGAAAGGAGGGAGTAGTGACAACGACTCCTCCAGGAACTAGCCCCAAAGTGGGAGAAGCCTTTTTAAGAGGACATAAAGGAATTGCTGGGAGTGGGAATTCATCCAAAGATTCTTGGAAGGATACCCAGGCTCTAGTGTTTTTGCTGCTCTGATTTTTGGATAATTCACAAGCCAAATTAAATGTTTCTCATATTTCTTGCAGCATCCATTGCTGTCAACAGCATCATCACAAATAGAAATTAATTCTCTCATTTTAATTTACCACAGCCACTCCTGATTGCTCTGGCTGGACATTCATTCATGTTCTGCACGTTCAAACGTGCCTCTCACTGTTTGACTGCGGAGTCGGAGTGGGAATCTCCTTGACTATGAGCAGTGGAACAACCCTGTTTGACATAAACAGAGTCCCGTATTCTTCAGGGTCAGCCCACAAAAGGCTCTTCTCCAGGTCTAACTAAATTTCACTAAATGGCAGATCTTCTCTCAGTCACGCTCGGCTCCACCGAGGGTGCTTGGCAGCTTGGCCATATCTCATAAGCCTTCGCCTTCGGAGCCAGGCTTGCCAGTGCAGCTTGAAACTAAATGGGGCTGTAAATCAAAATGTCCTCATCTACAATTCTTCCCTGAGCATCTGATTGCAATCATGCTGCATGCTATTTGTACAGGGATGTTTAAAACTGCCTATAAAACAACAGCTAATTGCTGATCTGCTTAATTAAAGAGAGCCTTTTGTTGTCACATATACAAAGATAAATGAAATAATCAGCTTTGGACTAATGAGAGATAATTAGATTATGCAGTCCGATAAATAAAGACAAAAATCCTGCAGATTGCCACTGTACTCTGGGCAGCTGAGATCACAACAGGGTTTAGAGGTGCACTTTCCTCTCCTTTCTACTCTTGCTATAGTGGTTTGGATTTTTTCCATCCCAGAGTTAACACGGTGATCAGAGCTTCCAGGCATTAATGACCGTTGTTATGTACTATTATTTAGGATTTGTTGTTTAACAGCAGTGTGATTTGCATGGACACAGTTTCATTTACTCAGAATTTAAGCTCCCATTTAAAAAAAAAAAAAAAAAAAATTACTAGATCTGGCTGTTCACTGACGACCTTCCAGCCTGAACAGTTGCACGATGCTGACAGGCTTCTTCAGGGAGGAAGGTAAAATCAAATGGCCATGTTTGTTCTTCTTATTATCCTATTTAGATTGATAAACAGAGGATCAGTTTTGTCCAGAAGGTCTAAAATGCACAGGCTGAGTGAGCGTTAACACTGAAGTCTAGCAATAGCAGTTTACATGTCTTTAGTGGAAATCACTTATTTAGTGGAATCATACAGTTTCTTCAGGACTGGTATTCAGAGCTTTGGGGAAATTCCCGACCAGCTTGCTTCATTCTCCCTTTCATTTGTGGCCTCTGAAGAAATAACTTTAGCTCACCAAAAGATGCTTTTCAGGCATGAAACTAGTGCATTCAAACCATAAGATCAGGCTAGAGCTTGCAGAAAAATAACTCACCGCACAGCTATGTAGTGTGGACATCCTCAGCACTGACCGTGTTGTTCCTCAGATCCCTTCTGTTATACTGCACTGCCTGGTAACGCTGACAGATCCTGAGATTTCTTGAACAAATTGGTGAAAAAAATAAGTGAATTTGTCTTTAATTCTAATTTTCTATGGCACAGTTTTATAGCAGCTCTGCTTTTCACACAAGTACACGTTAAACTCAGCAAAAGCTCTGCTAGAATGAGGGTGTCAATAGATTACAATTTTCCGAAGCAAGCATAAATGAGGCGTTTCTTCCGAATATGGTGTTCGCCTCTGTATACAGCTGGATTCTTTGTTTTCTTCGTGGCAGTGGGTTTTGGTATCAGGAGCCAACACGCAGAAGCATTGGTTTTCTCCTAAGTGACAGGGGTATGAATTTCTTGGAGACTTCACCCACTTCATGTGATTGTCAGCAAGTAAAGATCAGTTGTTTATCAGCATTTTTGTCTTATTTACAAGGCCAAAATATCATTTTGGCAGTATGTCTTCCTACATTTATGGCTAAAGCCTAGCCTAAAGAGGGTCCTAAATCTGTAAGCAGAGCCTTATGTTGCTGCTATCATACGTGAACAATATTCTAGTGATTTTTCATAATTTCCGCACGGAAACGCGGGCGTCAGCCAACGGGGAGAGGCGGATGTTTGTCCCATTGACGCGAAGGTCTGAAGAACGTTACTCAGCACAGGGAGAGTTATACACATTCTTTGGTATCTCCTCTGATGCGGAATTGTCTCTGTAAGGAAAACAAAACAAAACAGAGAATACGAACTTTACAATTTGACCTTTTGCTGAGAAGAGGTTTAGTTTCTAATTTTTAAAGGGTTTGGTTCACTCTGACCTGTAGATTTGAACACTCCCAATGAAAACCTCCAGGAATCCATGCCCGGCTGAGGCTTTTTCTTGTATTTTTTAATAGCTTTAGTCCTACAGCGCACTTCTGAGAGAAAGTAAAACCCTCGTGAATGAGATGCTGTTGTTGCTTCCTGCTGTTGCCTCATGGCACTGCTGAACTGGAAATCCCTCCCGTTTCACCTCCACGAGAGCTCTCCCCTGCTAGAAAATGCACACGCTTTCTGCGGCCGTTAGTGGTACAGCACTTCACTGCTCTGCTGCCTCAGACACATCTTGATGACGAAACAGGTCCATTGCTTCCTCCTTTCTTTGCCATTTATGAGCTCAGATACCCTGCCTCCCCTCCAAGAGCACAAAAAGCTCCTGTCAAGGGCGCTGGCTGGATATTCCCGCTCCCTTCGGTGCACTTGCAAGACCCCAAATGCTGCTCCCGTCCTGTGGCTGCCCCGCACTTGCTCCTTGTAGGGACCAGAAGACAGTTCAGAGTAAGTCTGATCGGGTGGTGGCTAATAGTTTCTAGGCTGTTTCCTGTTGTCTTGCTCAAGGGGAGAAGGCGAGCAGAGGTGTGGTGCGACGCGCAGTGCAAGACTGAAAGGGGACAGTAGATGCTCATATGTCCGCGGTATGTGCTGGGACGCTTGCGGGCTTCTTCCCTGTCTAGTATTAAGGTCACCTTCGCAAGGATATACTGTCACACTGGCACCTATTTTCAACCTATTTTCCAGCCTCTTAAACCTAGATTAGACCAGTTAATTATTTTAATGCCTTCACGTTCAGAGTTGGGATGTTGCATAGTATTAATGCCCATTTAATTAAAGACAACCAGCCAAATCTTCCATTTAAGCTTCATAAGTTTTGCCTATTAACAACATTGTATTTTGTCTATCCTTACGCGGACCACGTCACGAACGCAACGAAAAAAGGTGGAGGAGTGCATTTAATTAAATAACAGGCGTAGGTCAAGCGTCTGCCTCATATGTCACTGTACAGCAAAGCCGGTTGTAGGAAGACCAGGTACCCAGTAACGCAGGTCTGCGGGGGAGCCCGGGGGTCTCTCCCTTGGAGAGACTCTCCACAGAGCCCCCCGCCCCGCCTCACACCTTCATCCACTGTATGTCCTGTTTATTTACGCAGGTAAGGGAAAGGAAACAGCAGGACTACCTGAAAGGGCGGATGTTGCTCATCATGAGCAAAAGAATCTGAACTGGACCCTTCGTTACTGGGCAACGGCCTTTTTTCATGGATTTTCGGGAAGATCTATATGCAACACACGTCCTCGCTCATTAAAGGCAGCTCAAACACTTAGCAAAGGTCAACTCCTACCTGGGGTAGAGCTGTGGGGAGACAAGAGGTTAAGGCTGGTAAAATTCCCATGATATCTCATATGGAGGTGAAGAGATAGCATAGGAGAAAAAAATCAGAAGAAATATCATGTCCAGCTACTTAAGAGGAATGAGCTTTTAACTCTCGGAACTTCTGCAGTAAATATTTGTCAGCCGGTATCTGGACTGCTCATCGCTAGCTACTCAAAAACAATCCTCTAGCAGTTAGTTTCTGAGAAGCCTTTTTCTTATTCTCTTTATCTCCTGAAACGCTGCTGCGCTGCGGCGGGAAGCCAGCCGGTGCTCATCCGTGTTATCTGGAGGCCTCAGAGCTGGATCAGGACTCTCTGCTGACAGGTGCTTCCCGGACACAGGGCGAAAAATGAGCCCTGCATCAGGTGTGTGAACAAATTCGTCTTACGCAGATCCCTCGTTGGCTGTGGATTATGGTAAAGGGTTGTGTTATGTTTCCTTTTCCTTAGAGATGGGCCAAAACTGGAATCCCTTTGAACTGCAGATTTAAGACAAAATCCCAGAAAGCAACTTCTCCCTTACAACTTTATTTACATCAAGATTTGGGACAAGCAATTGCGAATTTGTAGAGGGCAGAAATCCATCAAAACCAGCTTCGGTACTTGGTTGGGAAAGGCAATTCTTCTTTTTCCTCACTAGTTCCTCGGGGGTTTTGCTGGTGATTCTGGTCCTTGTAGAATGACTCCCATTCTCTGCGCAGCTGAGGGAACGGATGGTGTTTGGCGCTCGGGGAGTCAGCGGCACTTTGCACTGCCAGGTTCCAGACTCTCCCTCGGGGCTCCGCTGGCCGTGCCAGAGCCGTGGTGTAGCCAGCTGGCTTGGCCACCGCCGAATGAACAGGTAGCACTGCCATACCTTTGTTGAAGGCAATGGCAACGTCCCAATTAAAAGGACCAGCCCGTGTAGATTGAGAACGTGATCCTAAAGCCCAGGGGGAGCCAAAAAAAGCCAAGCCAAATCATCTCTGTAAATTAAGGGTTCTTCAAAGGCGTCTCTTTTTTTCAGAAGTTCAAAAGTCAGTACCCGTGTTTCTTCTTGATTTCCTGTTTTTCCTTTTCCCTGGTTTAGCTGTATAGTTGGACTCTTCATGCAGCAGTTCAAAGATAATAAATGTTTAGTGGCAATTTGCCAGCTTGAACTCACAAGTGCTGAGCTTATTCATTACTAGGAAATAGTCGTTCTCTGTGGGGAAATGTCTCCAAACATGATTAGCAAAAAAAAAAACCAACCCCAAACCCAAAAAAAGGCAACAGAAACCTTTATGAAAAATGTGTGCACTGCTAATCAATGGCAAATAGTTTCTTTCTACATTCCCTGACACATTTAAAATGCTGCTGAATATGAAGAGTGCGGTGGTGGAAGCGGGGCTGTGACGCCGTTTCTCACAACGGGCTTTGAGCCCATCAGCCTGGAGGGCTCTGGCCTCTGCAGGGGTTGAGTGTGGTTTCGCGTGCTCCCATCCCCCATTTGTCTTCTCCCACACACCAGTGAAGCCAGTTGTGTCGCAATCTTGACTTCTTCATTTCGGACACGCTCATCCCAGTAGGATGAGAAGGGGTACTGGTTAGGAGTGGGAAGTCTTTTTTTCACCTTCCTGCATGCGTCTAACTTTCGTCTAACCTAGTCTCAAGGAGCCACCAGCTACATCTCATCAGTAAAAGAGTTAACCCTTGGCCTCTTCCCCCAGCAACAGCAGAAAGTGTTGACACAAGAGGGGACCCAAGCCACGGGGAAGAGCCGCGGAGCAGGCACCTCGTGCAGGCGAGCGGAATTAGGCCAGGGCTGGTGCTGTAAAGATGAAGAATATTGATAGCGAGCTAAAGTGAACTTGTAAATGTAGTTGTGTTTGAGATTTAAAAAACTAAGATGAATACGCTTTTCATTATCTTAAAAGCACATTAGTGAATGTTTACAGTAGTATTGTAATTTAGATGTGTGCATAAATCCTCACGTAGCACTAGGTGTTGTGTTCCCTGCCTTCTCACCAAAACTTTCCTAGAAGCAGCTGAATCCTGACAGAAAGCAAAATCCATTTGAGTTAACATGGAGACCTCAGGGGAACTTTAAAATGATTCTTGAATAATTTTAAAATCTAATTGTATTTACACTCCCAACTGCTATAAGCCCTTTTTCAAACTCATTGGCAAACAAGTGAAACATGTCTGGGTTGTATGATTTATCACATGAGATTTCATCAAGGGTCGCACACAGAAATGAAGCGCGTGTTCTCAAAGCTAACAGGCAGATCCTGCCTCTTTTTTGGACATGCTGGAGTTTTTGCCAGTGACTTTTTAGGGGGGAAAGTCTTATTTGTTAAAAAAAGGTACACTCCTCTAAAGAACATTTAATGTCATGACTTGTAACATTTGCTGCTGGGAACGTTGTGCAAGATACTGATGAGAGAGCAGGATATAAATTATGAGACTCACAATTTCAATATTAATGACTCTTCGCATTCTCACAGCACTTTTCAAGCTAGCAACTCAGTGCAGCGCTAGGCATAGCAATGTAGTGGCGGTACGCCAGCGGGGCAGTCGTGCGAGGTAACGGCTGCTCCTCGGAGGCCAAATGCTGTTTCGCAGGTGAGGCCGCAGCTCGCACCCCCTGGGAGGGGACGATGGCAGCGAGAGCAGCATCCTGCGGCGCTGCCCGGTCGTAGGAGGGTGAAGCACCACCAGGGCTCCGTGCCCCCGCGGCGGCGGGGCTGCCGGCAGCTTCGTAGCTCTCCATGTGCAGGTACCCAACGAGGGCCCTTCGCCCTCGGGAACCGGGGAGTATTCTCTGGAGACACAGAATCCTGGCAGTGCCTACGGCAAAACGCTCTCCCTTTCTGGCCTGGTCCTAAAGCATTTCATTCAGGATCTGTTTCTTTAAGCGCTGAACTGGAGGGTTTTGCTGTTATTTGGTGTGTACAGCTGTAGATGGGCACACAGACACAGGGAAGGTTTGTATCTGACCTGCAGAACCGATTGCATGTGTACAGAGACAGCCTGGTCCTTCACAGATTCAGCAACACACCTTCCGCAATTCCAGGTTGCAAGCACTACATTCAACACAGTATTTGTGACACTGAGTGCTCACTGTTTTTCAGGAAAAATTCAGTAAAATAATTTCTGGCACAATTTTAATGTATATTGTGGTCAACAATACTTTTCCAGCATTGACTTGTCCTGCTTTAGCTTTAGGGGGTAAATAAATCGGTATACATTCATTGGACCAGACACACTTGCAATTAGCAGATATGAAAAACCTTAACTATTACATTAAGCAGATGCAAAACTCATGATTACCTGTGTTGTTACAGTGTTATGGCTGTGCTGATATCACAGTAAGAAAAACCTGTTAGAAAAATAAAGGTTTTAATGCAAAAGTTAATTCAGCTAGATGGTGTGTTCTTGCTCTTTTACAGGGCCCAGGATAGAGCTGAGCTGTAGCACTCCTTGCACTGCTCCGCAGTGGAAAACACGGAGCATCGCACACACGGGCCAGCCCAGGATAGAGCTAGGCTGTAGCATTCCTTGTACTGCTCCGCAGTGGAAAACACGGAGCATCGCACACACGGGCCAGCCCAGGATAGAGCTAGGCTGTAGCATTCCTTGTACTGCTCCGCAGTGGAAAACACGGAGCATCGCGCGCACAGGCCAGCCACAGTGGCCGAGATTCTCACAGCTTTGCAGCTCTCACGTTTGGTGATTGATTGTATTAACACCACAGTAGCCCAGTATTACTGGCATTTAGTTTTCTTGTTTATTTTAAAATCTGGGTGAAAAAGAAGCTGGTGTTATTGAACTTTATTCACTTACTACTACGGTTTGCTTTCCCCAAAGTTTACTCTGGGGAAATATACGTCCTATACGAAACATACAAATACACGGCATGTAACTTCCCCACCAAAGACAATTAACTGCCGCAGAGCTAGTCGCAACGCTAAGTGTAAATGCCTGCAGACGTTTTTATGGGATCAGATCCTTAAGGCTGAAAAGGAATCACTTGAATTTCACATCCTGTGTGGCTGAAGGTGGGTGCTGAGCCGCTGTTTGGATGGAGATCCTTTTCATTTTGCACCACGATGTCTCTTGGTCTCAGACAGCAGACAGCTTTGCGAAGAGTAAAATCTTAGCAGCTGAGCAACAGTAATTTAAAACCTGGTAAAGCTGTTGGGGCAGGCGGAAGAATTCCTATAGGTGTGTAATGAATGTTTTAAAATAAGAAATAAATATTTTGACTGAAGGAACTCTCTTAACTATTGCTATATGCTATATTTTTCAGAGCCTACACAGTGACCAAAAAAAGACAACCAAGAGAATCTAGCGTTATTTCATAAACAAAACCAAACATGCTGATGCAGTGGCCCCCAAAAATTTCTGGATATATACTGATCTTTGTTTGTTGTGTTTCCTGTAAACCAAAGTCCATAGTAGAAATGTAAAAATGGCAGATTTCAAGATGCTTTTATAGTAGTATTGTCTTTTCAGTCACTTCTTGGTTTACTTTGAATCACATAACAGTCATTAAGAGAGTATGTTTTCTGTGCCCACAACTAACAGACTACTACAGGACGGCAGCCCGTGGGGCCTCCTGGAATCAAGGAGCAGGATTTTTTGTTGCTTTATTTACTGGTTTACTCTTCCGTAGGAACAAAGCACTATTTAATCCCCTTTTTTTTTTCCACTAAATCTCATTTGCTCAGTGGTTTACCCCCATCCATGTGTTCAGCAGAGGTATTTACAGCACTAATAAAAGCATTTGTCTATGAAGGGTCAAAAATCATTGCTCTTAATACATTTGTGGATCCGCTTTTGAACATCATCCGTTAGTCGTAGCAGGTATATTACAGCAGAAACTGAAAAATACTTTTTTTAGTGCCAGAATTAATTAATTAATAATTCAAGTATATGTTAGAAAACAGTCTTTTTCTTATATTCATTATGCTACAAGTGACCTGAGAACTATTGTCTTCCTACATTTTATTTTAGCCACCTACCTGCAGAGGGGAAAGCTGCCATGTTCTCAGTGCTCAGCACGTGGGAATTCAGCGGCCTTCTCCCCCAATACGTTCTGTCTGCAGATTAGAAGAGACACAGACTCATCCCTGGCCAGGAAGCTGCTGGCTCCATTCGCATTATGGCAGATTGATCAGTTTATACTGATTACAGGAAATGGCTGTTAACTGGGGGAATAAATAACACGTCTGTGAGCAGGGATTATCTTAAAATTTATTATTCCTTTCTCCAAAAATGATCATGTAGAAAATCAGAGGAGGGGCAACAGTGTTCCGTTCAATCATAGAAAGATTTTCTTAATTTCCAGTAATGGCAGATCTTCATTTCCCGATTTACATAGAGGAAAAAGTAAGCATCGTTTTCTATCCCTCCAGAGTTGCCCTCACAGACTCCTGTATCCCAGCTAACATTAACAGCAATTAGCACGTAGTGCCCTTGAGTGAGTATTACACCGTTTTGAGAGGGGTGGTAGGTTGGTACTAAAAGCACAGAAGGATCGCGCATTACCCGGGCTGCAGGTTGACAACGTGTCCTGTCCCGTGCATTTGCCTGGGACACGGGTCAGTAGGTTGTGAGGGGCTGTTTGGGTTTGGGGAACACTTCCCACGCCGTGCAGTGGGACACAGCTTCTGCTCCTGCTTCCCCAGCAGACGGGGAAAGGCTGGAGAGGGTTGGAAGTGCCCACACTGCGGTTGTCTGTCCTGAAAGCGATGTTACACCCACCGCACTGTCTGTGCCCGTCTGAGGAGGAAAGTTTAGGGGCCTGCACTGGGCAAGGATATTTTATTCTTTTCATTTTCTCTCATTTGTACAAAACGTGATGTAAGTGAACTTTCTACGTTTGAGCTATTCTCACCTGTCTATATTTTAGCATTGCTGTGCTCCTGTGTATCCATTTCCAGTCTCATTCACAAGAAACCAGCTTTTTGTATCTTATTACAGAGTCCTTTGCTTTACCAAGACCATGATTAAAGTTTAAAATAAAAAGAAGTTCAACTTTAATATCGCTGTGTGTAGAGAGTAAATGTGGTTTTTGCAGTAAACTTTTCACCTCCGTTTGCTTTCGGTGCTTATTATAACTTAATAAGTTTTTTATTCAGTTTGTAAAGTGCCCCTTTTTAGCCTCTAGCTGCTGTGTGACACCATCTGTGATTTCAATAAAATTAAATTAAGTGAAAATTCAATCAACAAAAAGATTGTTGCTTCCACAACTTCACTGAGTGGCTCGGGATCATGTGTAAGTGCCGTGTCTTTCACAGGGGAAGCACAGCTCTGTGTGAGCCGCTGTAACTTAAAGGATGAGACTTCCCAGAGAATGGAGTAGTTAACATACTATTTTCAGTGTATCATGCCCAGTTTAATTAATGATTAATTATCATTAATGACCCTGTCTCAGCCCTTCTTGGCAACAGGCATTCCGAGTGACCTCTCCATTACTCTTCACCCAGGAGCCCGTCTCCAGGTGCGTCTCGGTGATGTGCCCCGTGGTCTGAGCGCGGGTTTCTCCAGCGGAGGGAGGCTCTGCGGAATAACGCGCTGAGGAGAGGGCAAAGCCTTTTGCTTAGAGACTGGAGCACAGACAGCAGGACGCATTTGTTCTTCTTAGTATTCCTGATTTGGCTGGTAGGATCTGAGGTTGGTGCAAGAGCAAGAAAATAAGGAAATTACAAGAAAATGGTTGGTGTAATTAAGAAAAGAAAGAGCTCTTTCTGCTCTTGCCCATTCTCTCCTTTTCCTTTCTGCTCAGATGTACTCATTATTTTTTCTTTTCCCATAACCATATTATAATCTTCTCTTTAACCAGTTCATAACAGGAAGCCTAATGGCTGAGAGTTCAACAAAATACCGGTAAAAACGTCCCTTGGGAAACAGTCAAGTGGTCAAAGCTTGGAAATGGGGTTTACGTTATTGTATCTGCACCAATGTTTTGCTTGCGTCCCCATACTCTTTTCTGAACATATCTAAATAAAAGGTATGAACTAGTGCCTCTTCCACTGTACTCCCCTTTGAGGCAGAAAGATGTCTTTATTTTTCACCACCTGATTTTTCCAGGACTTTCCAATAGGGCTTTACACGGCCCATGGCCTAGATGGCTCATAGCGTAGTTGCCAAAGAACAGAAGTAGTGATTTCTAGCGCAGTGGTGAGCTAATTTAATAATGGACACAAATGATATCTTACAGAACAAGAGCATCGCAGTATATGACCATAATGCCTGCACTTCCCAGCAAACACTTTGAGAAAGTGGGGATCAACGTGTAATAGTATCGGTTATTATTAGTTTCCTCCTGACACCTCTAGCTTTTTTCCCGCCTTATTTAATACAAAAATTAGGTCACTGTGAGACCTATTGGCAGAGAAACTTCACAAGAAATCTTGGAGGCTTAGGCGTTGGGTTTTGTAAACCAGAATAACTTTCTATCTTCTAACCATTAAGTCTGCAGAATCCCTTCCAGAGAGCACGGAGTGCTTAGCTCCAGAAATGTGGACTACAGAAAAATAACTTATCTGTTGGCAGTATAATTCATTTTTCATTTTCTGTTATTGTCTAGCTACAAATTTCTTTTCCAGGTGAACTGTGTGGTCCCTGGTGCATCTCCTCGAACATGACAGTACAGTGGGTAAACCATGCGATGAAGGTTAGCAAGGTCAAAAAGAAAGACCAAGCAACGAATAAGACATCAATCCAAATTCTTTACACCTGAATGTTCCGTTTTATAGTTCTTCCCCTGATCACTTAGTATAGGTTGTGTGTTTTCAGTGAAACCTAGTATATTTGGAAAAAGAGGCATGTGTGTAACAAAACAATAGGTGTCACCAGGTGTCACTATTACACGGGTTTTTCTTACGTGTGAGCAAACGGCCAGTTTGGGGAAGATATATCGCATTATCCGTTCATGCTTAAGCGTTTGGTACAGAGCCATCGATGTCGGCAGAAAGGGCTCTGCAAGCGCAGGAGAACTTGCTCTTTTCTCTGGACTGGTATTTTGCACATCATTTGTCACTGGGAGCAGGGAGAGACACTGGGCTGAGGTTCCTGCTGTGGGGAATCGCCCCAGGTACTGTTGCAGCACCTCTGTTCTGGAATTGGCATGAATATGCGTAAATAAAACAAAATGCACTGTAACGTCTCCTGTAAACGCATGACTGCATCTTCTTCACTGACAAATTGCCTGCAGAGGCCTGACGGTCTGCTGCTACCCGGCGGGAGACAGATGTAGTATTAAAACGAGATGCACCACTCGTGTGTGTTTGCTTTACAGTGCTGGTGTATTATATATCAACAGAGGAAACAAGTGTAAATATTTGGAGAAGAAATGGCAGAGCATAAGGACAACAGTGGCTGCAGACTTGCTTTTACTATAAAATTGCAGGCACGGGCTTACCTTGACAAAGAATAAGCCTGTGCTGCGTGTGAAGCAGCAGTGTATCTCTCGCACAGGGTACCGTGTGATTTCCCACAGTATCCTGCATTTCAGGAATCCTAGCTGATGTGTGGGTAATGCACGGAGTGACTCTCACGTTCAGTCCAGGCTAAGGCTTTATGGCAAATCCCACTTGCCTTCACAAGAAGCGTGCCAAGAGCCCCGCTTCTGCCTTGCCACAGGTGGAAAGGCATGGGCAGCACAGAGGGGAGAGCTCGCAGGTTTGCTGAAGGAAGCGATATTGCCAGCTATTGCGTGAGGGTTGGTATTTGTGTACTGTGTTGAAGCCACTGACATAGCTGCAAATAACAGGTGGAAAGTGAGGTCGGTTAGCTTTGAGGAAGCTTTCTGTTCAGCGTCCCTCTGCTGAGCCCGGGGGCTGAGCTGGGTGGGCAGCTCTGCAGGGAAAGCGCTGAAATAATGCAGGGTGTAAGTATTTGTTGCTTCAGTCTTAGTAATCCACCAGAGAACGCTACCTTCAGCAAAAGGAGTTTCTGGCAAATAAAAACTGTTTTCAATAGCTGCCTTTCTCCAAGTCTCACTGGAGGCAATAGGAATCTTTAAGCAGATCGAATAGACTTTGCATCGTTGCCTGTTTTGAAGATTTCTTGCTTCCTACCTAGTATTGTGGCTTGTGATGTGCTGCATTGCAGCTCCGTCTCTGGAAGAAGCAGTGTTGGACTTGATGAATCACTCTCCTTCTTGAGATATTGCCATATAGGCCTATAACTGTCATAAATAATATTGCAGTGATTGAACTTAAAAGTCACGATCTGTGGAAGAATCTAATCCTCTTTGAACTATCATAGCTGCCTGCCTTTCACTCGTTACCAGTAACTTCGCCTGATTCACTTCAAGGGGTAAACCTCTTTCAAGATATTTTCTTTCCTTTGCTTGAGAAACACTATCCTTTTCTCTGCATGCTCTGACATTGCTTCTTCCCCTGAAAGCTGGTGCCCTTGGACATTTGAACCTCATTAAATTTAGAAAGCCCGGTGACTTGGTTTTGTTCCCATAGTGATGTTGCAAATCTCATATTTGCAAGGGAATTGCATGGGATTCTTTTTAAGTAGATTCATTTTCTCCTGTGGTTGCCGCCGCTAAGTATAATATCACATCCTCTTTTATTTAGAAAACATGAGTCTGAGACCTTTCCATGAGGCACCGAGCTTTATTGCAACGCAGGGAAAAGGAGATGATGTAGCACAGAAGTAAGTACTCAGTACATTTAATAGTGGGGAAACTGCAGAAGGTAAAAAGAGAAAAGAAAAAAAAAAAGTTTGAGGCGAAACCTTTGAGACACATAATATGGACCCATGTAAATTGAGGACAAATTTTAGATATGTGGGAGAGCGTTCACAGTCCTCTCCTCTGTCTCAGGATAAGGGGACTTACCTGTGCCCGAGTGACAGGCTTCCGATGGGGAAGCAATTCCTGCTTGGGGCTCAAAAAGCACGTTCCTGGTCGCGCCTGCCAGCGCCTGCCGGAGCTGCCTAGCCTGGCTCCAGCCTAAGCACCCGCTCCGGCGCTCAGAGGAGCACCCGTTTTATTAAGGCAGTTTGAGGCCATCAAAAAGATGGTGCTCCTGATAGCTCAGGACTAAAATAAGGTAGTGCATTTTACCTTGTGTAATAAAGATAGCTGGAAGCATTACAAAATGGCTGGAGAAATCTCCAACATTAATATTTGATTCAAGATCTTTTAGTTGTCCGTGGCATATTTTGATTGAGGAGGCTTGGGAGTATATTTATTTATTTTTAGATTTATGTAAATGTGCACAGTCAACATCTCTTGAGGCACCAGCATGGCATTGAGTAATACATATTGTGTAGCGCAAGCCCATTTCCATCAGAGCAAAGGAGCAATCCTGCTCACCCCACTCAAATTAAAAAAAAAACACAAACCCAAAACAAACAGAGCCCAAGACCTGCAATTCCCTGAAGGAGCCCTTGACGGAGCAGGTGCCAGCTCACAGACGCCCGTGGGCCGGCAGTGGACCCAGCGAGATGCCGGGAGGGGGTTGTGTTTCGGGGTGACGGACGCGGCTCGGCACAGCTGTGTTGGGTTGGGTGACCCGGCGGGTGTTGGCGCGGTGCCCATACAGCCTGGCAGCGTGCTGGGGGCGACGCGGCTCTTGTGCGGCTCCCGCTCCCCAGCACCGCTGCGTCCGTCCGCCCGACACCCCCGCGGGGGAGGCTGCAGCCCCGGTAGCGAACGGGCTCCGGCGGAGGGGCAGCCCCCATCTCCCACGGGCTCCGCAGGGACACCCGCTCCGTCTGCCCCGTGGAGAGCTGATCCTGCAGCCCCTGCGCCCTCCCCGCCGCGCGCAGCCGTGCCCGTGTCAGGTTTGGATTGAGGCCGATACACGTTTGATTTTCTTTTTCAGTTCTAGCTCCAACACCCTACCTGCCAATGAAGTGACACGTGATTGTCTTTGAAAAACCAAATCTGTCCTGCCAAGCCCCAGTAAAACAGCTTTCTGGATAGCGTTTTCTGACGGGGGATTTGTTGCCGTGAAGTGTCCTGTGAGAGCGGTACGTGGTTTGCAGTGACCCGGGGACGCAGCGTTGACTGGCCGATCTGGGGTCTCCCTGGAGAGCCCCGCTCCTGGCTGCAGCCCCGCGCGTCTCCGCTGCCCTCGCTGCGACGGGGACCCCGTGCGCAGGTGCTCCAAGGACGCGCCGCGCGGGGCGTCGAGGAGGGGACATGCGGCGTGTCTCGGGGTGACGGGGCAGCGCCAGCCTGTCCCGAGGACTGAGCGCTCGCTCAGGGCTGAGGCACAGCCCAAGGGTGGTTTGACTGTGCTCTCCAAGCCTGAGCAGGTCAAACCCTCTCGTGAGGGCTGGGCTTGCAATGGTTTTGACTAAGGGAGTTTTTGCAGGTGGACATACAACTATTATCAGAGACTGAATTATAAAATATCTTCTCCTATTTTTTAAAAAGAGAAAGATTCCTCACAAACAGTTGTGTATTTTCTATTGCTTCGAAAGCATAGGGAAACATCTGTCTGTGCAAAATCCTTTCATTTCCTTAAGACAAGTGGGGTGGCAGATTTATTTTTTTAAGAAAATAGGTTAAAGATGAGAAAAAGTAGGCCCTCAACTTTTATGTTTGTTCCAACAGCAACATTTCAATGCTCTTAAAATTATTTTACGTTTTAAACTCCTTTTTTTAGTTAACTAAAATACTATTTAAACAGGTTTTTTATGCCTCAGTTTTCTCTCAAGTAAGGTTGATTATCAAAACAAACTTTCTTACAGGAAAAAACTAAAGATAAATCAGAAGGTGGTCTCCCCACTCACACACTCTGATTTATTTTCCAGAATCATCTTCTCTGTTGCGCAGCAAGACTTGAGTGAAAATGAGGGCTAAAATCTTCCCTATTTGCCCTCCTAAATTTTCCTGTACTCAAACACGATTGTTTTCTCACTTTCATCTCCATTTCATGTAAAGAAATGTGAGGTAAGAGAGGGGGTTTCTTGCTCCATCTCATTCAAAAAGAAGTTTTGAAAAGAAAAATAAAGAGAAAGCAGTCAACTGAAAATCTGATTTTCCAGAAATATTTCGGGCCAGAAGTCCCGCCTGTCTGGCCGGGACAGTAGCCCTCCTCACCCTGACACGGCCCCGTTGCCTGCTGCCACGGATGTCCCACCCATGGAAGGTCTTTCCTTCCTCCTGGCTTCTCTAAGTAAGAAATAAACACGGGTTTAGACTTGTCACGGGTTTCTACTGGCTGGCAACTTCCAGCTTTCTGAGGATTGCTTCTGTCTAATTGTTTTGGTAAGTAATTCAGCCGGAGCCCGCAAGACGACAGCGATTCCTCGTGGCTGACATGGGCTGCTTTGTGCTCATGTCACAACGTCTTTGGAAAATTGTTAGCTCGCACTGTGGTAATTCAATTTTGATGAATACCCCGTAACTTAATTTACTCTGTGGCAAAACACAATTGTATAAACAAATTGGTTCTGTCCACACCCATCGTACCTTCACAGGGTATAATTTTAATATTAACCGCTTTGAGCTATGATAGATCACAGCGCAGACCCTGGAGCAGGAATGTGTCTGTAAGCACGAGGCAGATGGTTTTACTTTCACAGTACAGCTTTTACAGAGATCATTCATTGACTGTGAGAATAACAGACCCAAAAAAACAAAAAAAAGGGAATTGCCATAATGTGTCAGAAAAAGTGTGTTGTGATAGCAGCTGAGTGAGGAACCCCGGCAGGGACGGGACACCGCTCCACGAGGTCCTGCACGGCATCAAATGCAGCAACGGGCTCCATTCCGAGGTGCACGTAGCACAAATACTACAGAAATAAATTTTAGTTCAGCAAGTGTGTTAAAAATGCGTAAAATGTTCCCCATCATTAGCACAGGAGACAACACAGAGTAGTTAAAGGAAACGAAAAGGTCCTTTCTGTGATACCGGGAACAACCTGCAGCGTGGTGCACACGCGGTGCTGCGCCTGCGTCGGGCTCAGCACGTGCCGCTGAGCTGCGGCTGCGCCCAGGGCCCCGCGATACCTCCTGGTGGGTACAGCAGCCTGGTCTGAAACTGCTGCTGCGATCTGAAATAGGATTCGGAGCCCTAAAACCTGGAAAACTGCCTTAATTAAGTTTGAGGCAGGCATACCTACGGTCATTGGCTGTGGTGGTGTGTTGCGGTGAGGAACACCTTTTTAGTTGCTGGATAACAGAGTATTGAAGGCAAAATCAATAGAGGTTTGCTGTATTATGTCTGCTTTAAATTATAGAAGTGTTGTACGCAAACATTATCAAAATTTTTATATTTGAGCCTAATAAAAGAGGAAATGGCCATTTTGTGCAGGAGCAGCTTTCCCTGGGAAAAAGAGTGATGGAAGATGTTTTGCAAGAGACCAAAGAAACTGACTCCCTTTGCACCGCTACGGAAGTGCGCTGTGAAGCTGGCCAGGCTCACCTTTTAACAAAATCCTGATAACCCCATTGATCAGAGCGGGATTATATCCAGAGTCAGATCAGCCCAGTGTTATTTCCAGAATCGCCATTATCAGCACCCTGTGCTCTCCAGATACCCGGTTTGAACCCACAGGTGTTTCCAAGCACTCTGAAGGCAAACATGTGGCACAAGCTCCTTGTAGCTTTTCCTTTCATGGATCAAGATGGTCTTAGGAAGGTGTTTCGCAGATGCTTCCCATTTGCCCCCTCTCTGAAACACAGAGGGCTCTGCCAAGTCTGCGGGCGCTGCCGGTGCCTGGCACTGGAGGCTAGGTGCTATTTCAAAACCTCACTAGCGTTAAAGCTGCATCTTGTGATGCTTACATGCATGTAAAACTGTGTCTTTTGCTCCTCGCGGGGCGCCCCGTGCACACCCGGCTGGGCTGTGGGCAGCCGCTCGCAGCGTGCGGGGTGCGGGGCGCGCGGTGGCAGGGGACGGAGGTGGCTCCCGGAGCGCGCCCGGGCGGCTCTGCCCGCTGCCCGGGGAGCCGGTCGCGCGCCTTTTAGATCGTGGGTGTGGGTTTGAGCAAGCGGTAAAGTCTGACGGAGGTGCAAATAAGCGTTTGAGGAAATTACTTTCAGAAATCAGTTGTGATCTTGTCTCGGGCCCAGGGTGCTCATCACAAATGATATTTGTTGTTTGCAGCATCTGCCCAAGGATCTCTGTTTCTAAGCTGTGGATCTGTTTTGAAAGGAGAAAGCTGGAAACTTAAAAACTACTGGTCTAAACCATGCAATGGGTATGGTGTTAAAGTAAGGACGCTTTGCACAGCAGCCAGAAGCAGCAGGAAGAGCACGTCACGATTTCTTCCCAACGCTGTTTCCGCTCCCTCGCTGTAACAAGCTGTCTCTTTTAGCAGGGAGTTTCAGGCAATACTATTTTGGACAAATTCAGGTGTCCCTAACATTGCTGTGAATATTTGTGGCTAATAGAGAACATGGTCATACAGACAAAATAGCAAATTGCATTTAATTGCCTATTCACAGGCTGCTTCAAAGCTGCTGTTGTGTCTGGAAGCAGATTTGCAGGACTAAGAGATGTTTAGCCATAGGCTGCCTTGGCCTTCAAGAACTGGGATTGTTCCGCGGTGCCACGGGTTATAACTGGTACCTTGTGCCCCAGACGCTGCGCACGGACCCGCCACTCACCAGCCCGTGAGGCATGTGCCTGAGCGCCGTCCTGAGCAGCACCGGCTGGAACCGCGTCCTCAGACACTCTGCTGGCTTGGGACTGGGCGCATAAATACTTGCTCTATTGGGGCTAGAATAATAGTCCCATTTTACCAAAAAGGATACAAAATGGAATAAAAAATAGAATCGAAACGTTTGCCCTTAACGTAGAGCAGATGCCTTTTAATCACCATTTTGGAGTTTGATCTTTTGAATTTTATTGTTGGTTTCAGGATTTGCTCCGTCCTTCTGTGGTCTGCCATGAAATGTTATGTTATTTCCACCAAAGGTGGTCTCTGTATTAAGATGCAAGCTGCTTTAGCAGTATATTAACCGTTGTGATTAATGATGAGAATGGATGAATGCTCTTGGCACTAACAAAGCAGCATGACCACATGTAAGCTTTAAAAACAGAATTAAAAAACAGAATTGTTTAAACTGTTTCAAGAAAATTATAAATGCCTTGAGATATTGATCCAGCCTGTGAGCCTGCTTATAAGGATACTCTGCCTGCTGTAGTGTGCGTAGTTACAATCTAGTAAGAGCTCATTGAATAATAAACAATGGTGGCCACCCAATCCTAAAAATTTAGATTGACGGAATTCCCTCCCCAGTGAAGAGAACAAATCCAGAGCTGCCCATAAACCCATTACTGTCCACTCACCCATAAGCCAATAGAAGATCTTGGGTTATTGGAACTCTTCACTTTAAGAGAAATTGCTTTCCTAAATTTGACCTCCCACACTAAATATAAAATATGGACCATCTGTAATGAAGGGATTGCAGCCCAAATAGCTATCATCTCTCGGTGGCAAAGGTTAGAAGGTTGATGCACATTGGTTCCATGGGGATGGGGATGTTGGTGACCTTTTGGCACGAAAATGGTCACTTGGAGCTGTAATGTGAGAGAAAGGGGTCGGGTATTAGCCACTAAAGACTCTCTGATGCTGTGTCCTTGTTAAGCTTTTACAGAAAAAGCCATGGAGGCATTGTGGGAAACAGCAGCAAATCCCATCTACCAGATCTGAATATGATACAGAGGAAAAGGAAAACTGGATATATGCTCCATTTAGGTAACATTTCTTCACTTCTTAAAAGGACAAATGTCATCTGAGCTTATAAGGAGTGTTCATTTGAAAGGGGAAAAAAAGGGTAAAAAGGCAATTTAGGTGTTGCCGGATTAATCTTTTGCCCGTCCTGGACTCAACGTTATATTTGACTGCTCATGGCGGGCCAAGTGTAGGAGTACAACGATGCGTTCCCCTCTCTTATTTACTTAAGGAATTAAGTATTGCAGAAAGCAAAACAAAAATACGGTATGTGGTTAAATGGAATTGCCGCTGTCTATACCCTGTGTTTTAGTGTAATTCCTGTAAATGATTGCGAGGGGCTATAGAGGGAAACACAGTGAGCACAATGTTCCTTTTTGATCAGCAGCTTTTAACAAAGGAAGGATGTTGAACATCTGAAAGTAGGAGTGCAGAGTTCACTGCAGGTCACCATTAAGGACAAGAACAAGGTAATGTAAGAGGCTGTGTGATTCCAGGTTGACAGGAGGATTTTAAAAGATCAAAAGTGTTTTATATATATGTTATAGAGGACCAGAAGTGCTTTCAGTCAACAGATGAAAATGCTAATGTTTAGAAATGATGAAAGCAAGACAAATGTGGTGGTGAATTCCAACTGAGTCATCAAAACAAGAAGTATTCTTAGTCTGTGGTTTTTAAAAGAGTATTGCAAATTGTCCATCAGTGCGGGTATGGTAAAAATGGTTATTCTGTCCCTATATGAACAGTTCACTGCATTTGTTATTTTGGGATGGCAGAGCTGACAGCAAGTTGTGGCTTGCAATATTTGTTCTTTTACATCTAGGTGTATTTGAATAAGTCTGCTAATTTTTTAAGCTTCACACTGTGCTCACTTCCCTTCAGTAACAGCGATAGAAATGTTTCTACTGTATAATTAAGGAGCTGGAGAGAAAAGAAAGAAACAATTAATAGCTGTTTCTGATAGAACCTTCATCGGTTTAGTGTGAAAAAGAAAAATGATGGAGCAATATTGCCACCAGCAATTCCTCAGTCAGGTGACTCTTTTGCTGGATCAATTCTGGTTGCTAAGCAACAAGCAAAAAGGCACCGTTATGTTTTGGTAAATCTTTTCTTTTTGAATATTCTGTGCTGGAGTTTCATGTACTGGGTTTATTACTAATGCTGTTGATTCAAGACTCACGGTATCTTCTGCGCCATAAAAGCCCATCTTTTCTTCTTTAAAAGGGATGATACTATTTAATTTTCAGAAAAACTTTTGTGGCTAATACACGTTCAAAAACGCAAAACTGAGCCAGTGATTAGAGAATTTGTTAAAAGAAAGCAACGGAAAAATCATTAAAACAACTCTGACATTTTTGGTTAATGATATCTACATTAATGAGTTAATTGCCAATGCATCACATTTTATGCCACTATCAAATATTAATGTTATCAATGTTATAATAATAGCATCTATTGATATAATTGAAGCTTGCTTTCCAATAGGTGTCACCATGAATAATACCATTGCAGTATTAAAATCAATAATAAGAATATTAGGAGGGCATTATAAAATGTCAATACAATGAAAACCACTTAAATAAATGCTTGATATAAAACAAACTGACTAAATATACTAAGCTATAATTTAAAAGAATAAATTTACAACCCGATGTATAACAGTTTGGACAATTGCAACTTTACTGTTCTTTAAAGCATCGGAGTGAAACTAATAATAGAATAAAGCTACGAAGAGAAGAAAAATCCTTGTGCATTCAGTCAGAAAATACTTAAAGATTATATGATATATTTGAGGAAATTCTAAGTATTGGAAGTGGTTTGGTGTCATGTTTAAGATAAAGCCTTTGTGTTGCCACAGTCCAAGATCTGCCAGCGAATGTCGACGCCTGCCTCCCTTCGGGGTGGGTTCAAGCCGGGCACACAGCTGAGCCTCGGAGCACGCGTGCCTGGCTGGCTTACGCTGGGTGGGAAGAAACCAGCAGCCCAGCCCTGGAAGAGGTCCGGAAAGACAGAATTCCCGTTTTGCAACACGAAACGTCTTGTCAGTCTGTGGCCATTGCTGTCTCGTTTCAGCAGTGGCAAAGCGGCGCGAGGACAAGGGGCTGCAGGGGGTTCTCCTGCCTCTCGGCGGCTGACAGTGACGCTAACAAAGAAAGGCTGGAGCCCGAAAGTTTGGCGCATGGGTGAAGCCAGCACTGTTTGTGTGGAACAGCAAGCAGGACAAATATTCTGGAAAAAGGCACAGTTACGGTGCTAATTGCCATCCAGGGGCCAGGGTGAAACCTCCACGTAGCCTGGACTGTGGTTGGCGCCGGGCTTCGTCCCGAGAGCCACACGGCGCTGGGTGGTGACCAGCCACTGCCCACTGCGGGGACATTTCTCCCCGCGCCAGGGCTGCCTTTGTCACGAGGAGGAGGAGGAGGAGGAGGAGGATCGTCCCTCCTGCAGCCGCACGGCTGAGCAGCGGAGAGGAGGCTGGGGAAAGCAGCCGCCAGAGACTGCGGGGGCTGCCCAGCCGCAGAACACTGCTCCTGGAAGACGTGCCTCGCCACCGGGGAGTAGTAATTCATGGCAGAAAACCAACTGGACGTTGCTTTCCTTCCCACCTGCTACGCCGAGCTGACGGGAGGCGCCAGGGTGTGCACGCTGCAGCCAGGCCCGGGCGCCTCTTCCCGCGGCCGGAGTGGGCGGCAGCCGCGGGGGCTCTTCCCGGCGCACCGCGGCACAAGTTCTGATTAAACCGGCGGAGGCCAACAGCGCTTTGAACAAGCGTCCCGGTTGTTAGCTCTGCCTGTCTTGCCGTGTTCAACCGCCCACAGTAACGATCTCCATTCCCCACCCAGCCGGGTGTGCTGCGGGAGATGCAGCGCGTTTGAAAGTTTACCTGGGAACTCCGTAAATCAAATCATTAATCTGAAGGCTTTTTATTACCAGCGTTGTCTTCAACTTTATCTGCCAAAAAAGTTTTAAGACAACTCAGGTTTATTTGCCCAAAAACATTTGACATTTACTTCATTACTTGGTGGACTGCATTCTCTTTAAATAAATTTTCCAGTGATCCGGACTTTCACCGTGAAAATCTGTACAGTGAACTCCTAGTTTATTATGCCTACTTGAAAAGGGTAATTTAATAAGGCATCAGTACAAATACTTAATTGTGCAATGGCTATTGACAATGCCTTTAAACACTTGCATATTTGCCAGATTTAGCTAATGGAAGTAGAATTGCCACTTAATGTCTCAGTTTGCACTGCCTGAAAATAAATTGTATCTGACATTCCTTTGGCTTTTAAAGGACATATTTAGATATTTACAGTCAGATTGATCTATTGTTGCCTTTATGTTTCTTGTGTGAAAAAGTATGAAGTAATTTAGATGGAGATACTTATTTACACATTAGGTATTTGTAATGGCTTCACACAGTTTGGTGTTTCACAGGCTTGAGATATTGATATTAGAGAGAGTTGACTGAAAATAACTTGACAAAATCTATTTTTTCCAAAATGTGTGGATTTGTCAAGTGTGAAATAATTTGCTGGAACAGGCTACCTTTAACGACATTTTCATTTATAAGAAGTTCTGAAAAATAAGTTACAAATTGTTCATGCAGGACTTTGCGCCATTTTCTAAAACTTCTGTTTCATTACGCTTTGTTTGGATACGTAATCTGTAACAAAAATAAGTCAAAGTGTAAAAGCAAAATGATAGCATTTTGAACATATGAAAACCAACCAATCGGCATAAGCCGAAAAATTAAGGTTTTGGTTTAAAAAATTTTTACAGTTTTTCTTTCTGATTTGGGATGCCAGTGAGATCTGCAATGTTGAAAATGTTCATAAGATGGGAAAGCTATTTTATATTGAGTTCTAGTGTGGATACATTTAACTCGCTTTATATTCTCAGAAATATAATTACTCATCTCAGTACTTCCTTTTTCCTCACCTCATTTAAGAAGCAGAAAAATTTTTATAATGAAGCAACTTATCATCACATTAAGAGGCTCAGTAGCAATTGAATTACAAGTATTGTGATACTGCAATTTTTTTCAACGGGCAGTGCATTTTCAACTTTTGTATTAAATGTAGTGTAAAGTGTGGCTCTACTTAATTCTGATGAAAGACATTTTTACATTTAACAATTCAGCGTAAATGTTAAGGTTTGTTTATAGATTGATATGTAAAAAAGTTTCTACTTGAGATTTGTGAAGTGTGATGACATAGCACTGGGAACATGTAGCATCTGTGGGGTGCGATTTATTCATTGGAGTTCGGTGTCCCTTCAGTGTTCTGTTAAGAGCGGTGCTTTGTTGAACACAAGGCTTGGTTTTCAGACATTGAGCTGGTCTCTGCGTGGGCAACATACACAGATACTTGTACCATTTTAATTTCCATCGCTTACGCGAACCCGGGAATGATCTGGTGCCTGGCACTGCCCAAGCCGCAGGGCAGGACCAGGCTTGGGAGCCAAAGAAAGAGCTTGACAATTTGGGATCATTTTTGCCAGGTTTCTGTGCTCCCTCGGAGTAAGGGTGAGCACAGGAACAGCTTCTCCTGGCTGAGCCAGTGACCACAGCTTCCTTATTTCCACCGCTCCTTTGGATCTCCAGGCTGAGGAATGTCACGGCTGAGAGCAATAACAATTTTCATGCGCAAGGTTTAATGCTGGAAGGGAATTTAAGTGATTTCTACCTTGTTTCCTGTTGCCTGTGAGCAAAGAATAGGGCACAAATTCACGTCACTTAATCTCATGTCCCTTTATTTGTGACTACTGATTTATGGATGATTTGAAATCAGCCTTTGAATCTACATTTTTGAGAATCCAGAGAAATTCAGCCAGATTTTGCTGCCTAGACACATTCCACCATGTGTAAACAATAAGTAGTGGTAAATACCCACATTTTTAGTCCCACATGCTTAGTCAGAGACTTGTGAATAGGCATAAACACAGAAATTTGTTACTCTACGCTCCGTCTCCCCAGACTGGAGGTGGCCTCCAGCAGGCTGCCGGTTCTGAGCCCGGAGAATGGCTGAGGGTAAATGGTGAGAGAAGTTCTATCAAGTGTACAGGGCTGGGGCCATGAAGTGCTTCGAAGGGAAT
Organism: Chionis minor; assembly: GCA_013398295.1. NCBI lineage: Eukaryota > Metazoa > Chordata > Aves > Charadriiformes > Chionidae > Chionis > Chionis minor. Next base: position 106,757 of record VZSF01007796.1, on the reverse strand, counting down.
AATAAAACTTCAAATTTAGCATGGGAATTTTATGGATAGTCAGTCAGTGTACGGAATGTATTCTAATGCTGTGGCGATGTGTTTGAATAACTTGATGACAGATACTTACAAAACTGCAGGTCAATTGACTCTGAAAATAGTAATTTTAGACAAAATAGTAAGAAGCACTTAGATTAAAATATACACATTAATCAGATGAGGATTAACCTCTGAGACTGATGCTGTGCCATTCAGTCTTGTGCATTGGCCATACTTAAGTTTAAATTAAAAGGCTGCATTAATTTACTTTGTTCCTTAGCAGTTCGCTTCCGTTGCGGAAGCCTTTCCGCAGCCCTTTCCCGGCAGCTGGCCACATCTGTTCTCTGCCATCTGCAGGATCACCCTGCGTCACTGAGCCCAGAAACACGGCCCTGTGGTCTGGGTGCTAGAACTCAGCCTGGACGTGCCGTGGCACTTGTTGAACAACAGGACTGGGTCAATACATTGAGGTTTAAGGGAGGATCACGCGCAATGAGGAAAGGGACCGTATAGGGAATGTTTGCTTTGTGCCTGCCGTCACCACATTCCCCGAGAAGAGACCCTGTCGCTCTTGTGGACTAAAGTGCTGCTGAGCAAGGTGCTACTTATTTTGATGTGAACCAGCAAGTCTGTTGAGTAATTTGGGGGTTTTTTACAGTTCAGTGATAAATTTTGTCACCTGTTACAAGTCCATTCTATTTGCAACCTCAGGGAATTGCTTTTGAGACATTTAAGGTGGGTTTTTTCCCTGTACATTTGGTGGGTTAATTTTGCTGATGGTATGCTGAGATGGAAATAACCACTGGAATGAGAAATAGCACTAGGAAGCCTAATACCGAGACTCCCAGCTTACAAAACTTCTGATGTGGCACAGAGAGGAACTGACTTTCCAGTTTATAACGTGATGTCCCTTTGTACCTCCTCCTGCTTGGCAGCAGCATACAGGCTGTGTGAATTCAGTCAGCTCACTATTCTTTCGATTCTAAAACAGTGGTTAAGAACTGCTGTAGTTTCCCTCCCTTAACTCTGTTTTTCCTGGCTAATTTTATTTCTGTCATCTTTGAAATGCTCAGCTGGTCGCATGCCAGTTGACTTCTCCCTGAGAAGAGCTTTGCATTTCTGGGCATTTCTGTGGGCCCATGCTGCATTGCACTGCATCTTCCTGCTCCTTCGTAACGATCCAAAGACATATCAGATAGAGAGAAATTTCCTTGTCTTCTGTGATCAGTTTATGCTGAACCATTCCTTAATTCTGTGTGTTCTTGAAATGCAGATACTGTATGTTGGTAAGTGTTGTGGTTTGGGCCAGACTGGCCACTGAAAACGAGCGACGGATGCTCTCCCCGACTCTCTCTCCAAGGAGAGGAGGGAGAGAGAGAGACAGACATACGAGTTTAGAAAAAACTAAACTACTTTGATGAAAATATTAATAAAATAATAAAAAAGAAAACAATGAAATACACACAATATATGTAAAACCAGTATCAAGCTCCCAGGACGACAATTGCATCACTGACAGTCACAGGGAAAGTCCCAGGCTGGACTCAGTGACGGATGGGAGCTGGATTCCAGATCTCGATTCGGGAACACACGGATGGGGATCAAAGGCAGACAAACAGACAGAGTCCTCCTCAGACACCGGCCACTGAAGAGAGAGCTGGCCCTTGGGTCCGTCAGCTTTTACCCTGCGCACGGGGCAGATGGGATGGGACACCCCGTTGGTCAGTGTGGGGTGCCCTGTCCTGTCCCCTCCTCCCCGCAGGTGCGACCCCTCTGCGCTTTTCCGCTTCCCACCCTCCAACGGCGCAAATACCGAAGTTGGCTGGTCTTGGGTGTTAGAGCAATAAGGATAAGCCAGGGCCTCTCTGCACCCCGCGCCTCGGCATAAATTACAACTAATCAGGTCTTATCGCTCCGAGAGCCAACAGTTTCTGCACCGCTATAACACAATACGCTGTTAATTTCAGAAAGTTCAGTTACTTAGAAGAGGCTTAGCTGCAAAGTAAAATTACCAAACAGAAAAAGGCTTCTGTTTTACCTCAAACCAGGACAATAAGGAATTATGTTTGGGTTAGAAAATATCAAGTCTTTCCCCTGGAGAAGACCGCTGCCTGCAATGTAATAGTGAGTCCTGCAATAATACATGGAGAGGGGCAGAACACAAAACGATAGTACCGAGTGATGAAACCAGGACAAAGGAGGAAGGAGTGGAGAAACTCCATTATGACCCCTGATTTATCCCTCTGTACTCGGTGGTCTAAGGATGGCTCAGCTCCATGATGCAATGGCACAAACTGCCACCTAAGGTACAGGTTCTCATATTTGGAGTTTGCTCTCAGCTGATTCAGATTTGCCAAAGTTCATTATTTCGACATTAAGCAGCACTGGAAAATTCCACTCACTGCTGGAGAGATAATAGATTTTTGCAGCTAAAAGGAGTGAATAAAAAGCCACCACTTACAATTTGTTCACGAAAAAGTTCATATAGGACCTCCTATGGAGAAATATGTATTTGTGTTTGCGTGTATGTTCATAGTGAAGCAGATGGTACATATTCTCAGATATTTATCTAATTCTGTTGAATAGCTGTTGCCAGATCATTGGGAAAGTTTTCCTGTTGAGATATGGGGCGCACCAGCTACATAAGGGGAAACTATTTCATGCTTCCACAGAGTACAAATCTGTAACCAAACTTTCATTCAAAAGCCTATAAATGTCCGCGGGGAAGATAACAATCTTCTCCTCTTGCCACTGTTTTGTTAAAAAAACTAATAATAGAGAAAAAAAAAACTTACAACAAGGAGTAATAAAAAGATAATCCATAGTCTGGGGCCTTGTGCAAAGGCAGTAAACATGAAGAATTTATTACGTTTTTCTTATTCCAGGTGGAGATTGTTAAAGGCAGGCTAACTTCTCCTGAACTGTTCAAATTAAGTTTCTTAAGAGTAGGAAGTTTCACTAAGTGCCTTAAAATGAACCCCAAGTTGGATGGTCTGAAGACACGGTAGCTGAAGCCACACGAGCAGGGCAAAAGGATGGGGGAAGCTCTGCGGGTGCCTCCCGGGGCTTGTCCCCGGCTGGCCCACGGGAGAGGCCAGGGAGGGCAGGCTGGTGCCCTCCCAGAGGGATCGGCACTTCCAGAGAAGGAAAAGGGCTCAGCTGCATTGGGGAAAACCAAACCAACCTCTGCAAAACAGTCCTCAGAAAGAAAAGAAAAACATGCAGAGAGGAACCCCAAGGAGCTGGGGCAGCAGTGCCCCGGGCTGTGTCCAGTTCGTGTCTTTTCTGCCCTCCTCGGCACTGCTGCTTTGCCACTGCGTGCGTCGTGAGTCAGGTCCAGTGCCCTCCACTCCACCGGCTGTCCCCACTCAACCTGAGCCGAACGGGCAACTGGTTTGGTGCTGGGCCGTGGTTGGGTTCTGCATTCAACACCTTATTCCTGTTGTCTGCACTTTCTTTTAAGATTACAAGCTTCTTGGGACAGACTTTGTAGTTTGTTTTTACAGGTTGTAAAAACAGGGTCTGATTTTATGGTCTCCACGTAATGGCTATCATTACGCACTCCACTATAAGCCTAGTTCCTCATAATTAATGAAAACTACTTAGGTAGCAAGGTCAAGGTGAAAAACTCTTCCTGTTGGTTTGAAGCACTTTTTCCATTTGCTTATTAATATTCTAACTGATGTTGGATTGTTGCAGCTGTGAGCTCGTTCTATCTGGCACTTTAGATCCCAGCAGTTTCACCAGGAATGGACTTTATTCTAAAAACCTTCGTAATTCCTGCAGTCTCAGCTAATGGAAGTCTTCCTATGGAAGACCCTTAACTTCTCCATGCCACCGCATGTCCTTCTCTCTCATTATGTTTACTGAGACCTGTGTCACAGTTATACTGATTCTTGCTACTAATAAAATGACTATTATGTTATCTATTATAGTTGGGATAAACTCTAATCTTTTTGGAAACCTCATATTTGGTTCAGGAAATCAGAAGTAAAACATTTGAAAGCTCACTTCTGTCTTTCTAAGCAACCAAAAGCCCGCCAAGTTGTGGATGTTTGCTTCCAGACATAATGTGAGTCTGTTTAGAACCGAGACACAAATATCTTCGTCTCCACACTATATCAAAGTTTGAACTTAATGAGACTTTGGGATATAAGAACCCATCAGCTACAGATCAGCAGCAAGAGCCATTATATTCTTCTGCAGGCAAAGTTAAGATCCTTGCTCCAATCTCATAATGGTTTTAGGGTAGACTGTTAAGGTATATTAAGTGTGCTATGAAAAGCTACACAGAATACCAATATGTAACACCAGGGTGAATCCTCTTTCTTTTATAAATCCTCCACAAAGCCTTATAGGTGCATACTCTGTGCAGGACTCATCGCTAAGAGTCTAAAACCACATGGAGGCTTACCAACATCAAATGAGTCTGTATTTGAGGCACGAACAAAGGAAAATGGCTTCTTTTGACTGTACACGTCTGATCTTGCAGCAAAATATCTAGGCTTACTCCCTATATATTACCTATTTTATTATTTTTATTATTGATAGTATTGCATGTGCTAATAGATCTTACTGAGTTGCAGGTTACCCTGGTAACAAAAGTGACTGCGCACGTTGTTCTGCGTCTGACAAAGCTGAGTTTATTGCTCAGCCCCAGCACACTCCTCCCTCATTCCTACCTGTAGCACGGAAAATGGATATATGCACGGATAAGCTACAGGTGATGAATGTCAACCCTGAAAGAGTATGGCCCTGAATGCCACCATCATGCAGTAGCTGGGAAGTTTGTAAATATTTGATCAGGTCTGAAATTAACAGAAAAAGCAGCCGCAGTCAAATTGCACAGTGACTTAAATCCTGCAGCCACGCTGCAGCCCCGGGACGGCAGAGCCTGGTGGCTCGGTGGTGTGGCACGGCGCGGCACGGCACGGCACGGCCTCCTCCTGCGGCACCCCAGCAGGCAGCTCCTCCCGAGCACGGGGTGGGTGTTTGCTGAGCGCCGACGCTGTCTGCAGTCACACGTGCACAGTCCACTGAAATCAATGGGCGCGTTTCCACGGAGCTCGGTAGGCTTCGAACCGAGTTTGCTGTGTGCACCATAAATGACAGCCGTAACGCTCCGCGTGTGGGCTCTGTTAGTGCACGTTTCACCATTTCGTGAGGACGCCAGTGTAGAAAGAGCTCAGTATCATCAAGTTATACAAGAATATAGTTACTGTAGATAAAATAGAGTTCCAAGTTCACCCTACACCTCATATGCTATAAAAGAGATGCTGACCGCTTAGTAGATTCCCTGGTTCTTCACACAAATTTGGTGGCAGAATTCAGTTCTTAGTTACAGACAGATTGCTGCAAAGGACATTGCTACTCAAAGCCAAATTCTGACCTCACTTGCCAGATTATAAATGCAGAGTGATCCCTCTGACATTGGTGAAGTCCTCTGTGCTTGGAACAGTGTAAATGAGAGAGAATTGGGAACTGTATTATACAAATTCAACACTCGGGATTTTTTATGAGATAATGTGTTAGGGCATTAAGACGTGAGCTAAGGTACATATGCATTTTATCCCATGAAAAGTCTACTTTTGATCTACTTTGAGATTGTTTGTAGTATTCTGTCTTTATGATAGCAGCGTTAACACTGCCGTCCCCGTCCGATGGGGTGTCAGTTACGCTCTTCACTTTCATGGAGTAACGCTTTGAAACTTCAAAATACTTGAAGATACTGTAACAGCCAGTGCTGCCAATACAGCATGGAACTGCTACTTCACAATTCAAGTAGTCAGCTATTGACTCGTGGCAATCTATATCTGCATTAAAATGGTGAGTTTTGGATTAATGTGGAGCTGAAAGCCCAACTGAGGCTCTTTGCTGCCAGCCTGTCTCTGTAATTGCAGCATGGATTTCACCAACCACAAAGGGCAAAATGAATGTGATCATCCCCAGCAGTCGATAGCACATTGATTTTTTTCACTCTACGATTCGCACAAATATTGAAGCTCATTTTTTAAGCAAGGAGGATTATTAATCTACATTTCTTAAAAAATAAGTCTGTTTTGAAGCATGGTACCTTGCAGGGCTTATTTAATGTGCAATATGTAAATCAGACAAGCAAAATATTATTTTTTCCATTTTAACCAAAACCTGGCGTTCTCAGCAGGCTGTGAAACCTCATCCTCACCCTTGTGCTGTCATGTGTCGTATTGTTTGGTTAAGAGATTAAAGAAGGAAATGTTGGCAGGTCTCGTTCTGGTCAATGGTCTGCGTCTTCTTAGTTTGGTTTCATTTTCACTAACCCCTGAGGTTGTAAACAGACTGTGTACAACATCACCTGTGGTTCCTGAGATGAAACAATGAGTCCAGACCGTTTCTTCCCTAAATGGATGCAGTTAATCTGTGGTGTAACAAATATACTTTAAGTCAGGGAAACAAACAAAGTTCCTGCCCAGTAGTGGTAACGTTTCTGGGAAGTCCAACGTCTCTTTTCGTCATGGGCATCAGCTGTTTCTTGGAGAGGGGTTTTCTGGAATTATGTCTTCACCTCTGTGGCTGTGAGAAAGCTTCGGTACTGCGGACTAGATTTACTGCTCTTCCCTCTGCGCGTACGCGAGCGGACGGTGGTTGTTAATGTGTGCCGGCTGCAAACGGGCAGCTGACCCGCGTGGACAACACCGCCTCGTTGAGTCCTCGCTAAGCCATCGTCACCTGTACGGGAGCGCAGTATGAGCCGCATACGGGCCTCAGCCTGACTTGTTCAGCCATAGACTCTCCTGGTTCTGGCTTCACCTTCCTAATCCTGCAGGTCAGATCACAGAAGATTTCTTCAAGCCTGCGTTTCCACAGCACTTTACGGAGGGCAGTTGCTGGGCCAGCTCTGTGCTGGATTTGGTCTATTTGTTAAAACTTTTCTCAAGGGAAGCACAACTCATGATAAGAAACATTCCAGGAGTGGCTTTAATGAAAAAGTAGCAAACGAGCACAAATTAGATTACCTTTATAAATGTCCAAGGTCAGTCAGGGCTCTCCTGTTCCTTCCTTCATCCCAAGGCAATATCAATGAATGCAAAACCCCTCTTTGCCGAGGGGCAGCCTTGAATATCAAGTCTTCATTTGGATGGATTTGATTCAACCCCCTGGTAAACCTTGACACATATGCAGGGTGGTAAACTACAGTGTAGAAAAATAAGACTGAGAGGCACCGTTTACCTTTCGCTTTGGTCCTTTTGCAGCCACCACGTTACACACTCCCAGAAACAGACCCTTATTCAAGACAGCCTTTCTTCTTTCCTTCCATGTTCCCAGTTGAGCTGATGAGGCACCATTCATGGGTCAGAAATGCTTTTTTAGGTACAAGTGACAGAATTAGACGCATTTGAAGCTGATTAGGCTCCTCACTGTCATAAACCCTGCTCCTGGTTTTAATTGTTTGTCCCAGTAAATCCTCAAAGTAGAGCAGTTGCTGTGTGTCATTAGCTGTGTGTTTGCTTTCCTCGGGGTATTTAGCTACTTACTCTGCAGCTTTTATTGCACTTAGCAGTACAATAACATCTCAAAATGCCCTACCTTCAATTCCAGAGAACAGTCAAATGAACAAATATTAGTCACACAAAAAGATAATTCCCTGAAATAAAATACCATTCATATTATGATCTAAAGAAGCTCAAACTCCAATTTTCCGTCCCTAAAAGTAAGAACAGCCTCAAATATGAAACCTTTAAGACATGAGCTGTGCTTTCTGCTTTTAGTGGCAGAATAACGGGACGGTGGTTCTCAGCTCAAAGTCCTCGTACCAACTGCTGCTCCTGTAAGCGCAGTTCCAGACTGAGGAGCTGCTGAATGGTTGAGTTGTTCTGAGAATCTTTTTTCCTTTCTTTCGTGATAGTCGCCTGCAACAGAGGATGAATACTAGTGAGAGGCAGCAAGTCACGCAGAACCTTCCGAGTTTGGTAAATAACATAGTGTAGCAGGTGTATATAAAACAATCTCTTCACTAACTGTATTTTGAGGTCATTACTTGATTACACTGTGACACACCGTGGTTGGACTTTGGACTTTATCTACTATTCTGGACGTTTGGAAGTAGGAGGAAGTTTTCCAGAGGTACTCAAGCAAAGGTGTTGTGAGCTTCCACAGAAGCTCATAATCTCCTAATTATGCCTTTTATCTCTAGCTGGTTTTTTACCTAGCTTCCTGCAGTCCCACACATGGGGAAGTCCTTTGCGTCCTCCTGCTTCCACTGATCGCGGGGATTTCAGGTAACATAAAGTCACTTCAGTGGACTGACTCCAGTGATACAGGCCAATGGAATGGCCTGAGAGCATAAATCGGGAAGGTGTGGAATCGAAATAATGTGTCTGCAACACAGCAAAACAGCTCAGATATGTTTTTTATCTGTCCGTAGAGTTGCGCAACTTGCTCTGCTGTTCTGTTGCCAGAGTCCTTCCAAGCAGCGGGGTTAATTTTTGTGATGCCTGTCCGTTACACTGATGACAAGGTAGAGAATAAATCCATGTGTTCCCAGAACCCTTTCTGCTGCATGACTACATAACTGCTGATGTCAGTCACCTTTGCTTTTGCCCTTTTATCAGGTTTTTGGTGGGGGACAGACTTATCACAGAGAAAGGGGGAGTATCTTTAAGGGAAAAAGTTATTCTTATTTCCAGCAGATTTTACCTATAAGATCATGGACATAAATCACGTTCAAAATAGTCAGTACTCGCAAGAGGATCATGCACCACTGGGTATTAAAGAGCACTCATCTATGTTTTCAGGAATATTTCAGTCCACTGAATAATGAACTAATAGTTGTAAAATAAATATAAATGTGTGACATTAGAATGTCCTGTCCAAATTTAGTTCAAACCGATCTGACTTTATGTGTTTGCTCTTCTATTGTTTCAAAGTGTCTGCAGTCACCAGAATGCTGAGTTTGTCCATGCCTTCTGTTTCTGTTTCCGTCTGGGTCTATGTATGCTTGAATGCAATAGTAAAGCTTTTAAGAAAGGCAGGATGCTCTTGGGGTTAGAGCATGGTAATAGGATTCTGGAGACCTCAGGTCTCAGTGTGATGCTGCCACAGCCTTCCTCTGAGATCTTAGGCAGATTACTTAGTGTTTGACTGATTCTCCTGCTCTGTAAAAGGGACATTAAGATATTAAGCCCTTGGAGAGTCCTGTATCAAAAGTACAAAAAAGAAATGTACAAAGAAATAGATTTTGTAAGGGCAAGAAAATACCCCACTGTCCTGTAGCCACAAGGAAAAGGCTGTTGAAATCTTTCCCTGAACAGTGCTGTGTCATGAGCTCTCAATTAAAATTGTAATGGGAACAAAGAATACCTGCATTTTGCTGTGCTAGACAGTCAATGAGCTGTGCAGAAAAACTACCTGAGAACAGTTGCAGAAGTATGCTCTTTGCTGTTTAGCTCATTTAATCTTAGACATATCTGCTCTGTTTTAACTAAGCACTGAGAAGGCTGTCATCAGTTACCACACTGAGATTATCAGCGTGCAGTTTAATATAAAGAACGTTATTTGAACAAGGTCCAAAGACATTTGTATACAAAGCATCATTGGAAGCGCCTCCCAATTCCTTTGCAAGTGAATAAATATGTTTTCTCCATGGTTAGAGAATCTTCTTTACTTAGTTATTGATTAGCTGAGTCAAGCAAACGTGTAACCTTATCTAATGCATTCTCACCCTCCATTTGCCCCAGCCATAGATTAAAATTTGTACTTAAATGAAAGGAGTCTTCCTTCTTCCTCCAGCGACTCCATAGGCTGCAGCTCTGGGTGGCATTCACCCATTTCAGCAGCTCTCTCCAAAGCCACCTCAGACACCTCTGGGCAGACGGGGCTGCCTGAAGAAGGGGGCAGGTGTTGCCACGAACCTTTTCCGAGAGGCAGAGAAGGCAGCACTCACTACTCCCCGGCACCGGCTACGGCGAGAACGATGCTCTCGGCTCCCCTGTGCAGCTCCATGGGGCCAAGCTCCCGCCCCAGCCCACGGGCAGAAATGTGGGGTGGATGCTGTCCTTGGACAGCCCAGGGACGAGCAGAGCAGTGCGTGCCCTTGGCCGTTGAGGAAGCCGCCTGGGAGGCAGAGGGAGCTGCACTGCCGAGTTGCTGCTCCACGTAAAGACTCGGCAAAGCTGAGTAAGGGTTTAGAGGATGGTAAAAGGTAGAGGAATCCAGATATAAACATAAAAGATGCCATTCCGAAAGCGTGCAGGAATAAAAGACAAATGGTAATAGGTCACTCTGGAATCAGAATCGTGAATGACAGAAAGAGAGCTGGGAATGAAAGAAAGGGCAGGTAAATGTCAACAGTTGGGGAACAGAGATCATGAACTCTCTCGGCTGGAAGAAAGTGCTCAGAATATTCAGCAAAACCAAGTTCGATTGTAAAATAAACTTGGTATCTCCAGTCTGACTGCCTGGCTAGCAATGTTTTCCAAGGTATTGTAACAGATGAGCAGCTGAATGGAAGAGAAAACCCAACAGAGATGAGAGATCCAGCCAACACATGGAGTAAATGCTTGTGATACACAGGCACAGATACTTCTGTCAGAGTATGTTGTGTCACCTGAAAGGGAGGTGACAGTCCGTCTCACACAGGAGTAGGTGCTAGCAAAAAGAGAAAAGATGCAAAGTCAGAAGGAAAAGTAAACAGGCGTGAGAAGTGAAATGTATAGAAGGTGGCTGGAAAGAGGCTGCGGCCCTTCCTTTACAGTGAAACAACTTCCACTTTTTTGGAGTCTATAGAGATGAACAAATGCCCACCAGCTGTGAATCTCACCTACGAATGTATTTCTTGTGCAGTGTTGTTGACGAATAGCAAGTTGCCCGTAGGAAGCTGGTATTTGTCCAGTGTTAACATTTGGCTTTTTTTTCTGAGGATCATTGAAGCAGAATAAAAGCTTTCAGGATTGGCATTAAGATGTGGAACTTTACGGGTTGACCCTAACCTAGATTAGCAAAGTATAGAAGTCGATTGCTTTCATGACAGTTTGATGGCTTATGTGAAATAAATATTGTCTGGATCCAGTTTCTCGTGCACGTTAATCGCTGCATTGTTTGCATTAGTTTTAGTGTTGGTACCAGACTAGTGTTGGGTGCTGATGCCCAGGTGAGCCAAAGTTGGTGCCCTCGGCAGGAGTTTTGGACCTTCTGAAAACGGAGGCACTATAAAGGCTGTGTGAACAGCCCACACTGACATGCTTCAGCTAATCTGGCTTTTTTCTGTGGATAAAAAAGACCATTCCAAAGATTCTCTATCTAACACGTTTCAAGTACATTACTTTTAAAAAAATAAATAAATCCATGAAGTTGACAGAAAATATGCAGTATTCAGCAGATAACAAATCACATTGCCTCAGCTCTGAGGCTGTTCATCAGACACATTTGGTATGGAAGTGGTTGGTTTTATTTGGCTTTAGAAATTAGAGGGCACAAACTTCATAGCAAATGATGGGGTACAGTTATTTGCTCTTCTTCTGTTTGTCAGCTATCTACAAACAGTCCTGTTTTGACAAGTGCACCAGTTATTTTAGTCTACAAGTTGATCCTTTCTCTTTGACTAAACACTGAGCATTCATTGTTTGCTAAGTCGTTAACAGTGTATGTTTGCTCAGCTCTGCCATGGAATATCCTGCTTGATCTCTGATCAGATATCTGAAAATATCTAGCAGAAAGGAGGGACAGGGAAGGTTTTCAAGATGGGTGTACTAATACTTTTATCTTGAAGTTCCAACCAAGTGCATTCACACGATTATCAAAAATTTTTGTTTTCCATTAACACAGAAAGAAAATATCCCTTGAGCAATCCAGAAGATGACTGCACAAGATGAAATGCACGGTGCAGCCAAAATTAACCTCATTTTTAATTTGAACAACTGTTGTCAAACTACCTTTTTTAGCAATTGCCCAGCTCCATCCATGTGGTTTGGCCTTGCAAACCACAATAATAAGAATATCTGGTGCCCCAGCTGGAGAGATAATCAAATGCTTCTTACCTTTCTGACAAAGTATTTGTCACTATTTTTCCTCTCCCACTGTGACATTACCTTGTCACGGGTGTAATTTTTTGGTGTTTCAAAAGCCTGTTGTTGATCTTCTTACAGAGACTAGAGATCTCAACAATACTTCTCCTTCCCTATTTGTAATTTACATCTTTCCCTACAATCTAAATACAGTAATAGTCCCTCTCTCAATTGTTGTCCTGCTGTTACTTTATACTGCCCTTTTGGGTCTTGCTAGTGAAATTAGTATGACCAGGTGATGATTTTTAATTGCTATAAAAACTGCCTGCCATGGGTTGGTCTCTGCTAAATGTAAAGTCGGAACACTTGTGCACACATCTGATGGGAACCCTGTTGTGCCGTTACATCCCAGAGGAATTATTCAGCAGCCGTGAGCAGGATGGTCTCGCTCCTTGCATCCGGGGGTCCCGGGGGGTGGTGTGGCTCGGGTCTGGCTCCGTGCTGGGATGAGCAGGAGGCGCCGCAGGGAGCGGGCGCGTGGAGGGGCGCAGCCTTCCCCAGCTCCTCGGGAACTCCTGCCCAGGGTCGGTCTGAGCTGACTTGCGGCTCCGAAATCTGCAGTGGAGAGTGTGACTTCTTAAATAGATAATTTTCAACACAGAGTAGCTTTGGAATACTTTTGAACTGGTTTTGCATCTTTTTAATCTTATATTGTTAATCCTTAAATAATAAATAGAATTGCTCTGGTCGGATGCTTTTCTCTGCAGATATATTGTATTTCTGAGGCTTCCTTCTGCCCAGAGAGGGTTTCAGGGTTAATTTATATCCATTTAGCTAACTGGTGGAATTTTTGTGCTTGTACTCTTTTATGTCAGCCTTAGACTGATTATGCAAATTTAGTTCATGTCTGTAAATTCATCAACACAAATTAAACCGATGTATGAATACTCCCATGCAAAAGTTGCTCCAATTTAATTAAATCAGTATCAAACAACACTCTCCATGCCTTTGTGTATAGGCCAGGCCTTCATGACTTAGGTCACATAACAAAAATTGGACAAGTCACCTGCTGCAGCCTAAAATTGGGAGAAGCTCCCTCTTTTGCTATATGAAATTTTACAGAGCCAGGCACAGGGGGAGACTGCTATTTACGCACTACCTCATTGCAAATCCTATATAGCAATGCAAACATTCGTTTTGTAAATAAATAGAAGCTGTGCTGATGACTTACAGCAGTTACGTTGCATCCTAATTAGGTTTCTTGGTTTAGGTGGTTTTGTTGTCTTTGCTGTAAAGAAAATCAGATTCAAACAGCGGAACTGATTTCTAAAATCATCTAAGAAAAATTTCCCTCCTGGTCTAAGAGCCAAACTGAGCAGTCAGATGCATGTGAGCACAGCTCCCATTTTCCTAAGCAGAAACTGCTGTGTTCGTCTAAGAACAGAATTTGCCTCTTCCAGAAGCCTGGCAGAATGTTTAAGGGCAACAAGGAAAATGGTATTTATAAAAGCAGACGTCATTGAAAATAAGAGTGCTCACGCTGCTGCGGTTTCAGGAGTTGATGCTGAATACTCAGCGGCAGGTGAAGCGCAGAGTGCTTAACTTCTCACCATCAAAGAAGAGTTCTGGCAGAATTTCCTAGTGAATTAGAGAAAGAGATGAAGCAGCTTAGGGGATCATACTGTTTTCCTTATTCTAATGAACTTCTTTGTTGACGATGAAAACTTCCTTTTCCTGTGTTCCCTTCTGTTGTCACAGATCAAGCGCTGCTGCGGCAGAGTTTCATCCACATAGCATAATTGGTGCAATTCTTTTTTGGTGTTTTAGTGTTTTTATTTTTGATGCACCCTTCTTTCTCCTCATTTCTATCCCTTCCCTTTTGCTGAAGATGAAGAACCGGAGGACTTGAATCCTGAGGTAGTTAGAAACAAGAAAGTACATAAAAAGATTCCCCGTAGGAATTAATTTTAAGAACCTCACCTTCTTTCAACCCAGCTCAGTATTTTGTTAGGGCGCTCCTTCCTTCTGCATGTTAACAGCACTGGAAGTTAGAAGTTACTTGCAACCTCTGCTCACTCTGTTGGTGGAAGGAAGACAAATTTTACTTGAAACAAAAGAAGTTGCATACGGTATTCAGCGTCCCGTTAAGCAGCACTTCTTCCTAATATTTGACATTGCCTGGAAAACTAAACTCCAGATTGTAGTAGTAGTAGTAGCCTTGCGAACACAAAGGTAAATCAAACCGGTTTTTAGGGTAGTGCTCACAGTGTTTATTGGTTACTTGTCTTTTTTTAAAAACATAATGGTTCTTTCAAAATTCATTGTAGCTGATCACAAAAGCGACACAAGCTTAAGCCAGCAACTGTTTCTGAAGTAGGGAGTGCCCTGGGAGCCCCATAGTGGGGACAGAAGTCATATTCCAAATTAGCCTTTGATATATTGCAAGGTCTGGCAAGATGCCCTATATTAATTCCATTTTAATTAATGTAGTTATATTGTGTGACATCTTCTGAAATATATATAATCACTTCATAATAAATTGTCAGGTGATTTATATTACCATTTTAGATCTTCTAAACTTCCGTTTGGATGCCAAACGCCTTGCGTGGATGTGTGAAACTCACCATTGCCAGATACTTGCTCGGTTTTCTTTCTGCCCTCGTGAAAGCTTCTCTCCTCTATCAGGAATTCAATTTTATGAAATTAGTTGCGAGATTCCTGTGCTGACAAAACAGCTACATATTCAACAAGGTTCCTATTTTGCCTTGATGAAAAATGAATGCTGTATTTTTGACCAGCACGATTTGAACCCAAGTGCTGGGTGCTGGGCGTCGTCATTACAGCAACTGGTGGGGGAGGGAAAAAAAAAAAACCAACAAAAGATGAGCTGGCTTTGTATACTGCTCCAGCTACGCAGAGACCTCTGGGAGGGATCTAAGGGAAAGATGCTGAGGAACAGGGTATAAGAAGTGGAAAAAAGCCCCTCTCAGCCTTTTTCCAAGCCAAGGAAGAGCCCCTGAGGCTCCTGGAGAGCACAGAGCTGGAAACCATCAAACCCAGCCATGTATGGATGCACCGCTAAGAGCTGGAGAAGAGCGCCATGAGAGGCAGCCGGGCTCGTTAAATGACTCAAACTTCCAGTGGGTCCCTGGGAGAGGCAACCTTTCCTTTCTTGGTGTGGTAATTTAGCAGAGATGTCCTAAGTTTCAAGAGGGAAAAAATAGCCCATAAAGTCAAAGCCCATGTCAGGGTCCTGCTATTCACTAGAAATACCAGTAAGTTCTTAGGTAGATACTTACTGGTTTCACAGCTATGAGAAGAACTTAAAATGAGGCAGTTTTCTGTAAATAAGCCTGGTTTCAATGCAATTTGTAATAAAACTTCCATCCCATGATACTGAATTGTTTTCACTGTTGTTTTCTTATGCTGTCTGTATGACAGTTCAACGTTATTATTTCAACTGGTGGAAAATGTTCCAATTTGGACTGGGTTTTGAGGGGAAACTGTTTTTTCAAAAAGTATTTTCTTGGAGGCAAACGTTTCAGATTTTCATTCAGGATGTCTGGTTGGGCATCTGCTGTGTTTTCAGCCTCATTTCATATCTACATGCAGTCAGAAACCGAGTGTATTAAACTGCATCCCTCCCATAGTCACACGATTGCGTAGGCGTAGGGTTGGTCAAGGAACTCAGATGGAGTAAAGGAACCCACCCAAGTAACTTAGCCACAAGGTTCTCTTTGGTGTGTTAGTGCTTTCAGGGTACTCTCTCTCATGCTCAGCATTTCTTTCTCATCTTCTCTTTTTCTTTGCAATTTGTTTCTCTTCTCACCGTTTCCCTCACCTTTTTACTGACCCTCTTTTTGATTGAAGTTGGTCTCTACTTTTGTTCCTTCTCTCCCTGTTTTCCCTATATAATTTCTGGTCCTGTCACCTCCCTGTCGTGTGTACACACGGGAAAATTGCTCTGTGTCTTGGGAACAAGAAACCAGTTGTGACTGACTTTGGTCTTTATGAAAGCTGGCTCCAAGGGTCCCTCAAGCACAGGGAGGGCATGGGCTTCCTGGTCCCGCGCCCATAGCACAGCTTGTGGCAGCTGAGGTGAGATGCTGAAGGGGAATCTTGTTGAATCCCAGGTGATGGCCTGGTGAGGCTTGGTGGACAATTAGACAGGCGTTCTAAGGGAAAAGTACAAGACAAGACTGCTACTTTGAAGTTGGTATTGTGAGAGGTCACGGCTGCTGTTTTGTGTCCGAGTAGTGCAAACAGTTCAGCTACACAGTCACAGGTAATTGTTTCTACATCCAGTCTTCGGAAACGAATGGCAAATGCTTTATGCCTCATTCTTCAGCTGCATTCCTGGGTCAGTCAAAACATTCTGGGAGTCCCATAAGGAGCACGTGTTGCATAAAGTTGATTATGTTAGTATTTGCATGAACTTTAGGTACCATGACTAAAGTAGCATCTGTAATCCAGTGCTGCCGAAGCAGCCTTTAGATCCTAAACTAACTGGTTGCATTTAGCACTTTCAAAAAAATCTCATTTAAAAACTTCCCTTTGGGAACTGGCTTGTTTGGGAACTGGTAATGGGATCTTCTATCTACACTGTGTTGACAGTGCTTAAATGTTAACATTAACATTTAGCGGTTTCTTGCATGGTGTGATATGGTTGCTCCATGCACTTGTCCCTTCCCAGTCAGATGTGCCCTTGGGCGAGCGTGTCATCACACTGCGTCTGGGATCACCTTGCTTTGGCCCAGGCGTCTCTCTCCAGACTGGGCTCCTGGCAGCCCCACGGAAGCTGAAGTACACATGACCTACAGCAGCAAGTGAGGCCGTGAAGTGGGAACAGATCTGCAGCTGATGCCGAGGACCCGACGTTCTCACTCCTTGCCTTTCAGGGGATTTCTGTCAGATTGGCTGCAGTCTGGTTTAACGCCCATCAGTGCCTGGAACTGATTCTGCATTTCTCCAGCACATCTTTTGGCTTAGCTCTTTATCTGCTGAATGAGGTAAATCAAAACTTAGTTAGTGGGAAAAATTGGAAATTTGCTTCAAAAGTGCACCGTGCTTCCAACTAAAACATTTGCATAAATGCAAACATAGTGAACTGAAGACACAAAATATTTGCTCTATTCTTGCATCAGGAGATTAAATCAGAGATTAACATTATTTTCTTTCAAGCCTCTTTTGCTGCCTGACGTGCGTAGGTTGCCCCTGTTAGTTTAACTCTTCTGCATTTGTAGTCATTATTGCTTTTCCTCTGGTCTGATTCCACAGCTATGAACCTTTGGAAACCACTGGAAACCAGTATGCCACAATCAGTTAAAATGACAGGTGCTACTTCTTCATTTTCCATTTTATTGTTCCTGTCTCCTTTCAGTAAAGAAAATCCAAACCTATGTTGTTATAATACGTACAGTATATTTAGAAGAAAAGTTTTAATTTTTCACTTATTACTCCAGGCCAGTAAGTGGAAAAGCGCCTTCCTTACATCTGTCTAGTGAATGTGTCATTGTCAGCTCTGATTGCAGAGATACTGGGACTCTGACCTTCAGTGACATTGCTAGCAAATTTTGACTGACAGCGTGCAACACTGCAAACCCCTGCTGCACATGCCCATCCTCCTGGAAAAAACCTTTTCTCTTTAACAATGTTCTTACGCTCCTGACTGTAGACCGTACGAGCTGCTAAAATACAAGATAAACCCAGCAACATCTAATTACACTTATCAAATACAATCTGGGAAGACATTTGCAGTCCTTGCGTAGCCAGTTACTCCTTCTGCGGTATATTGTAGTGAGGGTGTAAAAGATAGCCTCAATCTCCAAATTTAGAGTATGTACCAGAGAGTGAGTGCTGACGCCATGTGCTGCGACCACGGCTCATCTCTACTTGCTCATGCTTTGCTGCATGAAAAGGATGCTATTTTCACAAATCGTTGTATGTGGACACGTGATGGATACGTGGCTGAGGCGTTCACGGGCTCGGAGAACCAGGACCAACCCGAAGGCTGACCGTAAGTCGGAATGCAGGTTGTGTTGGTAGCTCTGCAAGCAACCTCAAGCCATTAAAAAACCCGACAGATCTTGCCTTCCATCCCTTCACGTCTCCGGAGGAGTGGTGTGTAGTCTATCGCGCCGCAGCACAGCAGCCGCGCGTGGGAAGGCGCCGGTTTTCGGGAGCTGTGCCTCGTGCCCGGTTCCCGCGGGCTGTGTCCCGGTCGGCGTGCGGGGCTGCGCGGCAGCAGCGCGGGCTCCCGCGGCCACGGGCTCAGTCCCGCGTCGCCAGCCCCTTGGGGCACTTCCCGGGCGGCTCTCCCCGCCGCCGCGGGCTGCGCAGGCCAGAGGGTGCTTTGCTCAGGGGCTCCCTGCTGCACCCGCGGACGGTGCCCGCTCTGACCCGAGCGCCTGACCCGCTGCGGGTGAAGACAGTCCCATCTTTGCGCCTCGCAGAGCCGGAGCGGCGCAGACCCTGCCTGAGCCCAGGCTCCTCCTCGGGGTGAGCCGCACAGACGGGCAGCAGCCCCCTGCACAGGGCACCGTGCCCCTGTCCTGCCCCCGTCGGAGGCTGTCCCTGACGGCCGGCGGGACGCGGGCCGGGGCAAAAGTCGGCGGCACTGAGCCCCGTGGGAGCCGCACACCCGCCCCCGCGCCAGCCCCGGAGGGGAGAGGGAAAGCGGAGCCCCTAACGGCAGCGCCCAGCGCAGGCTGCGTCCCACCGCCCCGGGAAGGACCCCCCGCTCCTGCCCCGCTGTCGCCCGCGTCTCCCCCGGCACCCCTCTTCCAGCCAAGGTCATCTCACTAGGTGGGCCAAACACGCCTCTTCCTTCCTAGAGCCCCCTCCGTCTCTGTCTCCTTGTCTTAAAAACATTCAAAACGTTTTAACTGTGTTTTCAGTTTGATTGTTATTGACCCCATATGAATAACATCTCTCGCCCTCTCCCCTGACACCCTTGATCAGTTTTTTATTAAAACTTTCAGGCTATGGTCCTTTAATATAATTTTTAATGCATTTTAAATTATTTCTGGAATTTTGTATGGTGTCCCAAATGCTTGCAGAGTGTGAGAAGATTTATAAATAAATTTATTTTTATTACACTATAAAAGAAACCGTAATATTCATGCTGCAATGATAAGATAAAGTATGTGTGGAATCCCTTTTCCTACACGCTGTGCGCTCCAAGAAATTCTGCTTATATGCAGTATTACAAATGAGTTAGACTAACCCAGAACAGTATTCCCAGTATCAATCAATAGACTATGAACACATTAGTATATTAGCAGTTTATGACAGTATTTAGGACCATACAGCATAATAATGGAATACGCTGTCTTCTGAGATAGCAGGCAGTCACATTGTCTGGCACGGCGTGAGTCGTCGTGTCCAGCCCCGGCTGTTGCCCAGGCAAAGCAAACAGCTTTTGCAGGTACTGATTGGTTTTGCAGGAGCAGTGCCCTGCTCAAAGGTCTCTGATACAGTATGTTTGAACAGTCATTGCTGTATCTTATCTGCTCTGGTAACAAAGGGATTCAAATTTAGGGGCACCGAGCAGGACCGTGGTCGCAACTGCTAAACAGAATAGGGTCTGTTGTGTCAAGTTACTTGAATCTTAAAAACGAATTTTCAGAGCCAGAAAATGCCCAGTAACTCATTCCTTTGGTCTTGACAGTATTTCCTTTGACAGCATGTGTTCCAGTCCTGCAAAGACTTAATCAGGCTCTTACTTATTGAAATTGCTTCTGTGGTGAGCAACGGAAGAAAGGAAAATGTAAAATTTGTTAATGGGTAGGTTTCTGTCATGGAGAGGGGCTTTATTATATGTCACCTGGGGATCCCAGTATGGCTATCTAATGAGGACTTACTGAAAATGGACATAGATTATGCAATATTGATATGATTCCCCCACCCATAGAAAAAATGCCTTTTCCAGCTGTTCCCTTTGCATGAAAGAAGAAAAAAACACCAGAAAACAACCAGCATGAAAGCAAGCACATAGCAAGTCACGATAGCAAGTGGCAGAGAAGGAAACCCAGTCTGTGGCTCCAACTGTCATGCGTTGTGTGGTGTGTAGGGAATGGGACAGGACAATACTCAGGCATCCCCCTGTTCCCCCCTGTGAGCCCAAGGGGAGCCCGAGAGTGGGAAAAGGCAGTCCGCCTATTTGTTTGGAGTGTGCAGCAAAGTCAAATGCAAGAACACAGCACTTGGCAAAAGTAAAACCTAAAATAAAACTGACACCACAGATTTGGAGCGTTTGCTGCCAGAGCTAGAAACCATCCAGAATGCAGGAAGCTGGTTTGCGATGGGAAATGCATTTTGTCTGAGAGAGCCCTCCAGGATGTTTCCAGCCACAAAGAGGATGGGGAACTGACATTGCTCACTGCGTGAGCATTTACTTGTCATCTGCAAGGTCACAGTGCTCTCTTCACTCAAATCCTTCCTGGAAAGCTCCTTCTGCTTCACTTCCTCTGAGAAAGTAATGGTAACTTCTCCCTCCCCTCAAAAAAGGGCTGTAGCAAAGTGAAATTCCACACGCATCAGCCCTAAGCCTGCACATCCGTGCTGCCCACAGCAAAGGGAAGCTTTGCTGTCCCTTCCCTGTCCCTCAGCTGGCGGGCAGGCAGGCTAAAAGCTCCTGGCCAGATAGCCCTGTTGAAGAGGTGGCAAATAAAAATCATTTGGCTCTTAAAGGATTAGGACTTCTGCCTTCCTGCCTGTGCAGAGATTCACTTCAAATGGAGAACGAAGCCCCCCGATTGAGTGGGTATCCACAGGGAAGGCTGTCTGTCCACAGCTGCTGAGCGCTGATGCCCACGGGTTGGTTGAAGGAAGTTGGAGGGGCAGCGTGGGCGGCCAGGGCAGGGGCACTCAGAGCTGTAGAAAGCGCTTCAGGTAGTTGTGGTGAAGTCAATCCTGGACCGAAGGACCGGTGGCCAAAGGATGGTTTCTTCCTGAAAGAGTGTTTGGAAGATGCTCTAAACAAGAGTTCCAAAAAGCAATTGACACTGCAGCAACTTAGACCTTCTATGGAGTTATCTTATCTGTATTTCATACACCTAATGAATTTGAATTTGTTTAAGAAATCTAAAAATCATCTAGGTCACCTTTGAATCTATGCACCTATTTAAGCACTCGTTCATCGGATAGTGTTTAGGGAGCCTGCTAAATGTCGTCACTTAGTGTTTGCAGTTCCAGCATGTCAGGCTTCCCTGAAAGCTTCAGTTTAATAATTTTAGTCGGACATATTTTCCACAAGTTCAGGAAAAGCTTTTCCTCAGAGAAGAATGATTCTACCACGTTTTCCCTTCCCATGTCCTTGTTTCCTCCGTGGTTCCGCAGCAGGGCTTCCCCAGGATCGGAAGTAACAGGACTCACCATGACTTAGAAATCCTGGCGAGTGGCAAGAGCTTTGCTAGTGGCATCTTCCAAAAGTCATTTTCCAGGACAAGAACTTTCCCCTGTGTGGATTTACCTCCTGGCTACCTGTGTAATAGGTATTAATTTGAAAAGCTTCAAGCAAGTAACTCTAGTGAGAAAAGGGCTTAGGATGTTCAGTGCATCTTACAGGCAGAATAGAAAAAGGTAAATACTTTGCACTATATGGTACAATTTAGATTTCATTACAATTAATGCAATCATAATTTCACAATTATATTTTCATAATAGTTTATTTTTAAATTCTTCAAAAATAAGTTAGCAGCCATTCTGCCATTACCCTTGAAGATTAGACAAACATTCATTGGTAACAACCTTTTTTTTTAGTATGAAAAAATCGTTTAATATTAACACCAGATATATGCATGTCCTATTCTGTAACAGCACCATGAGATACACCATTCTATTCCACTTTTCTCTCTATTTGTTTATTAATCAGTATATATGAGTCTCGTGGACTTAGTGAATGATTGAAATGTATAGCATCACACGTCAGACTTTTTTCAAAGCTCATAAATGATCAATATATCTTTGAGAGGGAATCTGATTTCTGATACATTTATGTTAATAAGAATGGAAACACGGGCCACTGGAAATTGAGAGATAAATCAATAGGGAGGTTGGACCTTCAAGAAGTTCAGGGTACAATAAAATAGACAGCAAAATATGCTTGCTGCTTGTCTGCAGTGCCTGGAGTGACTACAGCTGACCAACAAGGTAAATCAAATCTGCTGCCAATACATTCTTCTGCTGTCCAGATAAAACAGCGGACTAAGCCGGTGAACTTTCACCCTTCACCCGAGCTCTCTAAGCCAAAGTACAGATTAAAAAAAATCAATAACCCCAATCGATGGGAAAATATTTTTAGTCTCTAACTGAACGATATGTTTTGACAAGGCCAAAGAGGCGCACAAAAGAATGGGAAAAGATAAAAGACAGAAAATTAGGATTTTGTTTTATTGGTTGAGGTAGGATCACTATTCATTCCCCCTTCCTACAAATCCCATTGACACTGGCTAAAATTATCTCACAGGAAGGAAATAAAATGAAAGGTTATGAATTCATTAAATTGTCTGATTTACTGTGTATCCTTGTAACATGTTATCTTTGCTGGGTTTTGTTGCCGTTATTGGACACTTAACATTGAGAAGACGCTTTGGAATGTATTAACATGGAAATGGGCACTATGAGCATTTCGCGAGGGAAAAAAACCAGCAAATATTAACAACCTGTGCCTTTTCTTCACCCTGCTTTTCGGCTCCGATCCACGGTACCTACCATACCAACCAGAGTACCAGGAGCCCCGAAGCACGGCACGCCGCCTGCGGCACCCACTCGCAGAGCCCCGTGGGGTTGGTGGAGGCGCGTTGGGGCTCGCCGACGTGGACGTGGGGGTCGCAGGGGCTGGCAGGGGACGCTCTGGGCAGCGGTTTTGCTCAGCAGCTACAAACGCATGCGCTAAATGCCACCCCCAGCGCCGGCTGGGCAGCGAGGCGGTGCCGTGCCGCGGGCTGGCACTCGGGCACAAAGCAGGGATCTGGGAGTTCCCTCCCGGCTCCGCTCCTGCGCCCTCGCTGCGCGCCAGCCCTGCTGTGGGGCATGGCGGGGAACCGGGGCTGCGGGGGCTGCCGGGTGCCTGGAGCGGTTCAAGGCAGAAGGTGTGGGAAGAATTCCCAAGTACTTGCAATTAATAAGGTTTACGCAGCGCTCGGACATTTTTTCCCAAAAGTGTGTCGGCAAACTCTTTTACTCATTAACACGTTATCTGAGTAGTCTTTGTTGTTCTGTTCATACGACTTACGCGGGTCATCACAGGCCAGCGAAGGTGATGTTGGAGGGTGTGCTCCTCTTGAGAGCAGATCGGGCTGGCTGTGAGCGCTGACTGTGATGTTGTCCTTACAGCTAGAGCGATTATTGTTGCCTCCGGCAGGGCCTGCAGCTCGCCCGCAGTCCCGGGTCACGCCAGCCTCCGGGCTGAGAGAGCGCGATGGCAAGCGGCGGGCAGGCGTGCGAGTGGGAATACGGGACAACAGCCGAGTCCCCGTGCAGAAATGGGGCGGGATGGGTCCCATCAGCGCGGACGCAGGCAAACCCTCTGACGCTCGTTTTTCCGGAGCGGCTTCTCATCTCAGAGTACGATGCCATAGTGCGGTTTGCTGGGGAGGACGCAGGAATACATAGGGATAATATTATCGCCTTCTCATTTCCTTGCGCTCTTGCATCTGTAACTATCTTTTGCTTTGAATTTAGACTAGGGCGGAACTTTTTTTGTTTCATAATTTCGCAGGAAATAGTGCTGGTCCTGTCCCTTTATTCCTAACTATCGCCTCATTTTAATCCAGAGCATAATTGCAATAAAATCAAAAGCCAGCATTTTTAAATACTTTTCCCTAATTCATTTGGTCATTATTTTCACATCCAGCAGGTGCTTCCTCTTGGTTTTCTCTCCCTGACTTTTCAGAAGGAACTATCCTGAAGCTTTCCTGGGGTGGTGTTTACAATTCAAACTCCCGTGATTGAAATGCTGTAGGTAGCTCTTATCATCCTTGAAAGCTTTCAACATATGCAGTGAAGTATGATGACTGCTAGAATTAATTAGAGAAAACAGATGTCAAGCATTTGCCAAGAGATATTTAAAGAAAATCTATTGTGTAGGGATAGTTTATGGTAGAGTTTGAAATGTTACTAGCGGCTGAAAAATAGCTAAACATTTTTCCGCTTTGTAGAAAGCATACCTAAAACACATTGAAAAGAACACTTTGGTCACCCATAAAAATAAAAGCAGAATAAAGTGATGGTGGCCATATTTTTCTTCTTATTAATGCTTCTGTGAGACCCCTAAAGATGATGGGCTTGCCTGGGCTGTGAGCAGGAGAAGAATTTGACCCCTGGGACGGCTCCTGATACATTCATGGACAAGGTGAGACCTGGGATACGGAGCCCATTTCTCCAGCAGAGGCATCGGGAAATGAATCTTTCAGAAATGACAGGAAGAATTAGGAGGGTGACTTGGCCCTGGCTCACACACCAGCTCCAACAAGAAAATATCTCGCTCCTGTTCCTATGCAGATTATACCTACGCTTCCATCATCAGCGTCCGCCAGCTCTCTGACAGAGCGAGTTTGAACGCTCTTCTCTCCGCGGCAGCCAACGCACCCCGTGGCCTGTTCAGTCCTTTCTGCTTAAATGACTTATGTCCTGGCCTTCATAATTCTGTCAAAGAAAATATACAGCCTTCATCTTTGTTATCTTTCATTGTGCCTAAAGAGGTCAGAAGTTCAGAGCAGTTGGTGTAGATAGCCTGGCCGAATGTAAATACGGCCATCAGTTTTGGTGCAAAAAGGCTGCGAGACAAAATTGACAGTCTTCTTCCCACAAGTTTTGTGTGTGCAAGCATGAAACTTGCCTTCCACTGGCATTTGTACTGTCATACGGCATTAATGGAAAGCACAAATACACTAGAACGCCGCCAAAGCCAGTTCACAGAAAGGGTGGATGAATGTTCGTAGGAAATTCAATGCTTCTCTCATCCATCACTATTCACATTCCCTTCCTTGCCTGCAGGTAGAGGCACAGAGACTTATTGGATGGGATTCATCTTACCTAACTTTAGACATGTATAGTGTGGATGTCTCTGTCTCAGCTTGTTGTCTAGACTCTCGTGAAAGTCAATAGAGAGAAGCAGGCAGTTCTGAGCCCAATTCATCTGACCTATTTTAGACACCTTCTTTAGGAAAAGATGAAGCTTTCCCTAAAGCTGCCTGTGTCTCTCTAGTGACTTAAGGGCAATTTAGGCCATTAAATCAGGTGCAGGCATGAACGCTGCGTGGACACAGACATGCGGTGAATCCCACCCCTTTAGAATATTTGATAATATTTTTCCCACAGTCGGATGAGCTTAATGGGACCTTTTGGGGCCAAACAAATTACTCAATATTCTCCTGGGCTTTTCTCCCCTACCAAAAAGTGCAATCAGTGATATAAAATATTATTTCATTGGTCTAAGCCTGTTTCCTTGACACAGGCAGAGGCAATTTTCCAGGTCCGGGTTTCCAGGCCAGCGTGCCCGGCAGCCCCAGGATGCAGGGAGCGCTGCATCCCGGACGCTCCGCATCTCCTTCCCTCCCCGCTGCTCTCCCTGCGCTCGCCTGCTGCCGCCTGCCTTTCTGACCAGTCCCAGGCCACCTCTCTGCCCAGCGCTCTTCTGCTGGGGGTGGTGGTGCTTCAGCCCACACGCCTCTGCTCGGGCTTTGGATAATGGCTTTGGCTGTTCCTGCCATCACGGTATGAGAGCCGTTTAATTGCACCTTCCATTCAGCCTGAATAAAGGGTGAGTAGGACATCTATTTGCTCTGACCAGGCTCGTGATTGATGCAACCGTTAATACTTCCCAGCGTAACGCAATCTTCCCTCACCTCCCAAGGATGCTCTGTGGGCAACATGTCCCTGCGTACCTTTTTCAAGGACAGACGGAAAGTGGTATAAAAGGCGAGCGATGGCGGTGGAAATGCCAGCGAGTCCCTGGCCCGTTGCTGAGGGGTTACCTGTTTCCAGCATCTGTCCCACCTTTCCCTGCTGCCCTTGGTGTCAGCAGAAAAGGTGCTGCTCCCTTGCTCAGCAGTCATTTCTAACGGGCCACTGGCCACTTCTCCTGCAGTGTCCTAGGGTCATCTTGCCCCCTGGGAGAAAGCCAGGAGAGACGCCTTCTGCCGTTAGGCTTTCATTCTTTCAGGTAAAGCTGGGGAAAGTCATCTTCTCAACAGGGCTGTACTGAGCAATCACCCGTCGCGTGCCTTGACACGGTGAGCTTGTCGGGGATGGCAGGTCCCTCTGCCGCACCAGCAAAGTGCGCTGGTGATTCTCAACCCAGTCAGACACCGTGCCACGTGCTCTCCCCCACAGTGTACAGGGGGAGCAGCCCCCTCTCGGACCCAGGGATGTGCTGTGAGTCTTTGGACGCAATAATTACACCCAGAGAACAAAAAAAGCAAAGCACAATAAAAAAATTACTACACGCAGCACTCTTGAGTAAAACAAGTCCAACCTGTAGTGTGTTCATGGGGCCACATAACAGAGTTCAAGCCATCCTTCAGGTTACTGTAAGTCCCAGGAAAAATACAGCAGCACTTAAGGAGGCAGGAAGGGAGAGAGAAAAAGAGACCGGGACTGTAGCCGTCAGGAGAAGAACCACACGGCTGCCAGGGAAGCTCCTGGGATCAAACCGCTTTACTCCCTGTTATGCGCAAATCCACCCCTAGGCCCCCCAGCAGAACGTATACAACTCTGTTTCTGCTTTGAGCAACCTGATTAGAATTGGTTGCACTCAGACATTTTCAGCTAAAGACCACCCCAGAGTTACAGCGGTTTACACAAGCTGCGGGGTTGTTCTCCTAATGCAACACACAAATAAGCAGGGTTTCATAAATAGCAGCCAAGCCACAACTACCTGCAAGTTTAGGGGTACTGCAACAAGGAGAGCTGAATGTGGCCATGACAGCGTAGACAGGAGGTGTGTTACACAGTCAGAGTGCTGCTGGGGCAAAACATGGTTGGTGCACGGCAAGCTGCCGGGTGCACATGGCCAAGATGCCCTGTTTGAAACAGCAGGGCAAAGATCTCCCCAACACTTGCACACGGGGATTCGGTGGCCTTACCTTCAGCATGGAAACAATCTCATTACCTCTGCGCAGTCAACAAGCACTCCTATCGATGAGAACATATCTCAGATACCCTAAAGTGTCATTAGTCATTCAAGAATCAGCAATAGGTGGTAAGTAGGATTGGACAGTTACGTACCGTTGCAGTCAGTGCCATTGACTGCGTAGGACAGGACAGAGACAAGCTTCCTTAGTACACGTGCTTATTTTCTTGTTAGCGTTTGATTTCTGACAAACGTCAGCGCTGGTGATGGTACACGTCTGCTGGCTTTGCTCTGAGCTGCGCCGCCCAGGGCTTTTTCTCCTGAGCACTGCGCTTTTTCCCCATCAACAAGCTGGAGTGTGAGTCAGCCTTTGCTGTGGGGCTGTTACTACCCCAAAGCAACAAGCAGAGACCAGAATCAGGCCAAGTAGAGACTGGTCTGTGACTTATCACCTGCCGCCTTCACGGTGCTCAGTACCTCTGTCTTCTGCCGCTTGCTTCCCGCTCCCTATTGCAAACGCTGGCAGGTCTGCGCCGCGTTCCCTGGAGCAGAGCACGCTACTCTTCTGGCTCCCTCCTAAGCGTTACTGTCCACAATGACATGAGTCTGGGAAACACTGAAAAACTTCTTAGTACAAAATATTTGTTTTTAGTAGGAAATAACATAAGAAATAGACTAAACACGTTGGAAGCTTTTTAAAAGTTATTAAAAGAGCTGTGGGCCGAAGTGGAGCCCTTGCAGGAAAACAGGAAATATAATAGCAGTGGGAGACCCAAGGGAGGTGAAGTTTTGAAACTTAGAGAATAATTGCAAAAGTAGCAATCCTGGGATACAGAAAGATAATTTAGGTACTGTAGAGCCTCATAGGGGCTTTCTGCTATTTCTGTCATAATTTTCTGCCGTGTTATTTTCTGTCAAGCCTACAATATTTCTATAATGACTAACCCATTTGTTTCCCCAAAACTTATCTTTGAAAATTATACACAAGGTCAGAGTTACACAACTGAACGCTCCATTTATTATCAGGAACAAGAAAATCCGTCTGGGCCACATCACCAGTTGTCACTGTCCACCTGATGGGATGAAGGAGGTCGCAGGCAGAGTAACTGAGCAGCAGAGAGAGACACTGCAGGTGACAGGATAAGAGTGATAGGAGAAACATCAGCAAAACTAAAAGCCACAGAAGATATATCATTGGCAACAAAACCAAATCAAGCTAATGTCTTCTTAAAGCAAAATGGGTAAAATAGAGTGACTGAGTAAATGAGCTGAAGTCATTTGACAAAAGAACTGTATAACAGATCACTTTATTCATAAAAAGGTCTGACTGACATCCTTTGCGACTGGAATTTATCCCAATACATGAGTATTTTTGAAGTGACAATAGTGAAATTCTGCCTGTCTAGTAAATACTTTCATTCCTAAAATGTGCTGATGCTGCAGATTGCAACTTTTATTTTTGGTGCTTTCCTACAAGTTTGTGCTGCGTCTTCCAGTCTGGGGTGAAGAAGCATCGCCAAAGCAAGCCGAACCATTTCCTAGTGCTTGTCACAAAGCAGAGGACAGGTCTGAGGCCCTGAGCTGCGAGACAGTCCCACTGAAGTTGACAAGAATCACAGTGTTGAAGTACCTGAATTTTCTGCAGGTCACAAATTCTGCCTTTTGATGAACTCTGATACCAGTGGGGCGCATTGGCTCGTACAGAGGGCTGGATCGCACACGTAATAAATCTGAAAATGTTGGTGCTTTGTGAAAGCACCAGTGGTGAAAATGTGATGAAGGACATGCTTCAGGGCTCATTTAAGTGATGTGATGCGCTATGAATCTCATCTCAGTAGAGGGCCTGTCTTCTGAAGGGGTGTAATCAATAAATCATGTGCCAATTGTATTTATTCAGTATGTCAACTTGCACTCCACTCTGGAGAGCCCAGGCCAGTGCCGAGGGCTAGTGGTGTCTTTGCTGTATCCCTCACACTCCTGATGCTGAGTTAGGGTTTGCTGTTGGGCAGCGCAGAGAGATGCAGCTCCATCGCTTCCTTCCAGACGGAGAGTGGAACTGGAAAGAAAGCGGCAATGGGAAATCCCATGGGGGAGAGGCCATGAGAGGTCCGTGAAATACCAACGCAGGGCACAGGGTCCTGCGTGCTAGGGACAAACTAAGGAAGTCATGGCCCAGCACCCCAGGAAAACGGATGGGCTCTTGGTCTGAGGGTCTCCTGGAGCTGAGGTTCAGCCTGTTGACTGATCTGAAACTCTGAAGCCATTAGTGACAGTGCAGTGCCGGTAATTTTGGTTGGCACGCGGCAGGTACACAAGCAGAGCAGGAGATCCAGGCATCTTAGAGCACATCCAGAAATAAGAATTATGCTGTTGAGAGATTTCTTCACCTTGTACTGATGAAATGCGTTATTAAAGACCTGATGCAAGGTACGCTGAAGTCCAGGGGAGACTTAATGCTGCGCTCTGCGTGCTTTGGATCAAGCTTTAGCATGCCAGTTACTAACTCACCACTATCACATTCCCTTTCCGCCCCGAACACACACTGACATCAGCCCCTATTGCCTGCAAGAGCCCCTGCTGCCCCCCTCCCCGCGCTCGCAGTGCAGGGCTGCGCGCTGCTCCCGCGCCTGCCGCGGGTGCAACCCGCTTCTCCGAGCCCCAGCTCCAGGCACGGTTTGCAACGGCGACAGATCAACCAGAAAACCAGCACGGCTTGGAAATAGCTTCCTACAAATTTAAGAGTTCTCAGAGAGATTCTTCTTGTTGTTTAAAAAAAGAGAAATCAAGTGAAATAAGCCTAAGAGAGACTCACCTTGCATTTAGACCTGGATTATGCTTTGTGCTGTTTTTCCTCTCCATTCTCCTGCACACATATGGTGGCGAGGGGGAAGCGGGGGGGAAATAAGAGCTGTAAGAAGTGTAATTGATGGCAAAAGAGGTCCAAATGTGTGCACCAGATCCAGACACTCTCCAAAATGTAATCCTTGTTTGTCTATATGATGGGAATAATAGCCTTCCTCACAGGGGTACTGGGAAGATCAATAAATAGTTAATGTTAGTCTAGGGAAATGCACGATGCCTGCAGTGTAAATCAGAAGTAACCTATTGAAATGCATGTAGTTACATATGGATAGTCCCAATGTAAAAATGAGCAGATGCCATTTCCTAAAAGAACAGTGCTAGTTACCCCGTACACATTTTCTCCTGCCTGTGGGGCAGAGAGCGGACTTTAGACAAGGTTCTGTGCTGGTGTTAGCCTTCATCATCTCATTGACAGCACTGGAAATGTACCAGTTTAAACAAAAACAGGCTCCAGCCCCTGATATCTGCCGATCACGCAGCCCTTAACCATGCCTGTAGCTTTTCCTTTGCACACTCTCCCATTTCAGGCTCGAAAAATCTACGTTTTAGAGTCCCCAGAATCTCATCAGTGCTGTATTTTCAACGAATCAGAATAGGCAACACAAATGTGGGAGTTAGTTTTTACATGTTGATATATTTTTCAAGTCTCATGCCCGCAAGGTCTCATACTAACTATTGCATAGTTATTCTGGAGAAAATACCAGCCCCCTACCCACAAGGCCAGGTTCATCAAAGGAAAGCACCTACAGCTTCGGTGCAGGCACCTCTCGCCATCTCTCTGGGCTACGTCTGTCATGCTCTGTGCCAACTCATAGTACTAGAGAATAATACAGCCATGTCTGTGGCGCGATACATTCTAGTCAAGAAGTGAAATGCGGGGGGACAGCAATGAAGGCGGTGCGGCTGCGCAGGGTGCTCGGTGGGGACGGCGCGTGAAGGCAGCGTTTCGCCTGGGACCGGCCAGCGGGGCTGAGTCCGTGCGTCCTCTGGCTGCTCCGACAGGCAGGTTAGGGCCCACAAAAGGCATTTTTGCCACCAGCAAGCCAGTCGATAAGGAGATAAAGGAGCACGAATTCCTGTGAATCCAAGCTGAGCCAAAGGAGTGTTGTAAAAGGGGGATAAGGAGAATATAACCAAATTGCAGTTTCCCGTCCTAGCAGCGCCAGGGAGCGCTCAGCCCGGGTCAGTCCCTGCAGCCCCCCAGCCAGGAATTGTCACTGACCCCCACGGGTCTTCCAAGGGAAGAGGGAGGAGCCATTTCCAGTGGGCTTCTCCTCCTCCCCTTTGGTCTGAGGGGGAACTTGCCTGTGTGTGTTCCCTTGGGGAGCAGCAAAGGGGGGTTTGCGCACGTGAGCGCAGAGGTGTGGACTGGAGGTGGTGTCATCTCCTCAAAGGAGAGCAAGGCTGCATGTTTTGCTTGCCAGCTCCGTAGGCTGGTGTTTGATTTTGTCTCTCCTGCTCAGGTGCGTGCACTCCGATGGGGAGGCTGGGAAACCGGTATCCAATAACTCAAAGGTGTTCTTCACAAAAGTCGCCTGCAGTGAAACCTCCGTTGGTCTTGTGAATGAGAAAGTGAGATGGTACTCATGGAGGTCAACCCCTTGCCTGCTCATGTCCTTTTTTTCCCCTGCCATGCCACTGTGTTTGCTCTCTGACCGGGTGTCACTGCTCTACGGCAGCTCAGGCGTGAGGGGGATGACGGGTGGGAAGGTGAACCCGAACTCACCTGAAGGATGAGCCCGAGCAAAGCGTCGGCGTCCCCCCGTGCCGGGGCAGGGTGGGCCGCCGGGGGACACGGCTCCCCGCTGAGCAGGGTCTGGCCACCAGCAGCAGCAGTTCCCCACCGTGGCAGCTGAGACAGGGCTTAGAGGCACCACCTCGGAGGCAGGGGAGAGAGCAGCCCCTCGCTCATCGGCGCTCGCCTCTCTGCAGAGGACCATAAGCCAGATTGCTGTTTTGCGACGTGGACATCTGTCCGCTGGGACCTGTCTTGCAGCCGCACTCACTTCAGGTAAGGCGCTGAACGCCGTCAGCCAGGAGCACCTTTCAGTCGCTGCTGACCCGGGCTGCGTGTGGACTGGCAACGGGGAGGAGGAAAGCAGTCTGTGTCTCTTCCCCAGTGCAAACCTTTGGAGCTATCCCATCCCCCACGGGGCTCTGAAGTTCACAAAACATATGTCTATTAAAACATGCCGAGGTTTGCGCTCACGGACGTAAGTGCGCATTCGGAAAGCGTCCCCTTTTCTTAGTTGACTGAAAAGCAGAAATTTCTCTGGCCCCGTGGAGATGAAGGAGTGGCAGTTAGGAGCAGTGTTTACCTGCGCATCAAACGCCTGCTAATGACGGGGAGAAGATCCGAAGGGAAGTGGTTTTAGCGGAGATGAACCGGTCGGGCAGGCAGGGATCTGCTGGCTTTCCTGGAGGAAAAGGAGACGGGAGGCAGAGCGTGGGAGTGGAGGTGTGCATGCCGGGTAGGGAGAGGAAGAAAAGCCTGGCACATTCACCAGCAGCAAATTGGGCTCCCGCATGGTCTAATTCCTGCTTCACCACAGACTGCTAACACAGCTTGGATAAAAAGGGAAAAAGGGAGAAAAAAATCTATGCAGGAGGCTGCAAGAGCACATAGAGTCTGTTCTGAGCTCCTTCCACAGGCAGACAGAAATCAATAAATCAATAGGAAATGTTCGCTGGCTGTAAAATGGGTAGAGAAGCCAGTGTCAAGCTGCTTTAAGATGGATGGACAGTAGGTTTGCAGTTTGCAGAAAGGCTAGAGGTGACTATCACCTTGAGATGGGATCAGCGGCCAGCAGCCCAGCGAGGCTTTGAACCTCGAGTGTATGATTAAGGGCCGGGGCACGGATTGAAATACTCCCGTGTCCCCGCACAGTCCTCCCGCGGCTCCCCGGCTCTCCTCCTCGGCGGCACCGGCGCGCTGGCAGCCGGGCCCCGGCAGCTGCCGGCGCTGGCCCTGCCATGCCACTCCATTGAAGTCCAGGCTGCAGAAGACTGAATAAAAATTGACTAGATGCCTGGTGGTGGTGAGGATTGATTGAAGACGGGCAGGGGTTTCCTACCCCACAGTCGGATTTTTTCCTTTCTACAAGGGATTGGACATAATGTAGGCAATGATTCCTATTCAGAGTATCGCACCTTCGTTCTCTGCCTAATGAGACAAGCACAAGGACGCGAAGCAGCTGCCAAAGACACGTAGGGAGACCTGGCACGAGGGGCATCCTTCCTTTCTCTCAAAGGCAGAGCACTGGCAGGAGTGGGAGAGCTGTGCCTGCGGCAGGCTCGCTGCGGGAGCCACGAGCCCGTTCGGGCCGGAGGGCGGCTCCTCTCCAGTCGGGCTGTTTCAAAGGCAGGGATGATCCTCGCTGCGGTGCGGCTCCTGCGGAGGCAGACGAGCAGTCGAGCTTCAGGCTTCCCCGCTTCCACAGCCGCCCCTGCAGCGCCGGCATTTCTTTCAGCCCCCCTGAACGGAAGCTTATCCTGTTCTTTGAGGACAGACGGGCCCTCTTAACCTCCCGTAACCGAGACTCTTGCCCACAGAGCCCTCAGAAGCAACAGATTTGGGGCCAGCTCCTTGCTCTCACCAAATCAGGTTGTGCAGCGCCGTCGTGGCTGCACTGGGCATTCCCGGGCTGCCCACAGCTGTGCCTGCCGCCAGGCTGCCGCGCGGAGCTGCCGCGTGGAAAGCGATGCGGCAGGGGGGTTTCTGCCCCAAGTCAGTTAGCGCTGTACGAGATCGCTCCCTTCATTTTCCCAGACGGCACCCGGCTTCGTGCAGCACACACAGGTGAAGTGTAAAGGACAGAAAGACTCCCCGTTTCTGTACTTGCACTTGACAGCTTAAGTTCACACACTGCGTACACTACGTACACACACTAAGTACACACAACCAAAGATGTATATTGAAGTAGGACGCTTTGGTGTTAATAGCCTGACTTCAAAGAACTGCACCCAGGAAAAGTAAAATTTAGTTTATGAGGTTTTTCTTTCATTCGCTCTGGTAGGCCAACAGTCTGCTCACTTTTAAAATAGAACTTAGGCAAGAAAATACCAGGTTTGAGTACATACATTATTATAGAATAAAAATGTAAGTCTACTCTGGTGATAACGGGACCTCATACATGCTCTGAGTGCTCCCCTGAAGTTATACGTAGTCGCATTTTTCATAATGTCTATGGTCAAGTAATCCAGAATTCAGTTTTCTGGAGTGTTTTCTGAATCTTTATTTCACTCAGACTTACTGTCTTACAGCGAGACTCCCACTGGCAATCCCGAGCAGGTCTCAGCAGGCTGGAGATGGGCACCCAGAGTGCGAGAAACAGTCTCGCCAGTGGCTCTGGAGAGAAGAGTCACAGAGATACTAGTTTGGGAGATCAGCAGGGGCCAAAATGGGGTTTGCTTCGCACAGCGAAAACTAACTGTGAAGGATTTTGTCTACTTGCCTACACAGTGAAAAAGAAGAAATTCTAGAAAAGTAGTATCGTAGCTTTGGACTTAAATTTATCTGCCGTCTTAGGCTGTGTGGACCAGTAAAGTCTGCATCGCAGAGCCTTGCTTTCGAGGAGGGACTAGGAGCACCCCAACACTGGGCAAAAGAAAGGGGAAAGACTGCGAAGCGCCAGGAGCTCTGGCACTACCCCCTGCCACAGCTTGTGTGCACAGAACTGAACTGGCTCCACAAATGCCCCGATTTATCCCAGGGAGTTTATGGGAAGCTGCACGTGTACCACACCCAGAAGAACAGCTTGGTATTTGGTGTCAAAAAGGCAGACCTAGGTGCACTAAGCTATGGCTGTTAGAAAACCGTCAAAATAAAATAAAAAACCCAAAAATCTTGTTAGTTCAGCAAAATAATTTTTAAAAAAAGCTAAAATAAAAAACAATGAAGTAAATTAGCTAATATACACTGCTTATGGTGGTGAAAGGGAAGGAGGTTTACTCGCCTTTAATATCCTGTTAGTTTTCAGATTTAGGCTGTGTGATTCACTGCAGAGTACCCACTTGCTGTAAGACACGTAAGAAATGAGAAAATATCTTATGTCTCTTCAGAATAAAATCCTGGGATTGTCCTTTTTTACTATTCATGTCTTAGTGCCCAGAACAACAGATCCACTTTAATAGAAGCATATTTGATGTTTACGGGCTAGGTACATCAGGGATGAGAAAAGGCAGAATTTTCCACCCTCCCTTTGCTGCTGCTGGCGTACGGCGCACTTCAGCACCGATCCCATTCATCTGGAGCAACACCAGCAATTAGTGACACCTTCGTCAAGCACTGAACTTCAGAGTCCCTCGTTTTACGTGAGCTCATTCTGCACTCGTCCCATGAACGCTTGGATGTTATATTGAGAAGCAGAGAAGGTTTTGTTCAAAAAAACTGGTTCTGATGAAATGGACCGTGACACGGATTAAATGCATATTTCTAGGAGCTGATACCAGTTTGGGGGTTTTTCCCAATATGGCCATGCCTGCCAAAACTTTCTGGAGACAAATCAGCTGGAGCCAGTTATGAGAACCAATAGGCAGAAAGAGAAATCTAGACCTCTGTGGTTAAACTTCTTAGCAAAGTCATAAACCATGGGATAAAGGCTCTTCTCGGGCAAACAGCAGGCACCCTGAAGTTCAGGTGCAGCTGTTAAGGGACACGCACACACCTGTGCAGGCAGCATAAAATAAGCAGAGGCTCAACGAGGGCTTTTCAGCCTGAGCACGTTGCCTGGATTTAGCCTAGCTCAGATCAGGTGGTGGCAGTTGTTTCTAAGGTAAGGAGAATTTTCTCTCTCTCTCTCAAGCACTACGTAATTGTTTTGTAGATTTTTTTTAGTTCCTCTGTGGTAGAGTGGAGGACTTGTAATGAAAAATTCATTAAATTAGTTACTTTTGTTCTGTTTTCAAATCACTTGGAAATAGATGTTGACTTTGATTGATTTGTTTGTGGCTTGAAGAGGTGCTATGCTCTGTGCAACCAGGGTTTATCCCGTAGTAGGCTTTACGACGTGTCTTCGCTGCGTCTGCTGTCCTTGTTATTAGTTATGTTTGGTGAATCCACCATGCAAACTGTAGGGCATACTTTCTGGATGACTCACAAGAATTTGAGTTTCGTAGGTGCTTTTTAAAGCAAAATATTTAATCTTTGGAAACTAGAAGAACAAATTACATCACAAAAATTATCCTAATAGTCAAGCCTTGCTTTTTCTGTGCGCTTACCCAGACATGAGAGTTCCCCAGGTTTAGCAGAAATATTTGCAGACTCAGGCAGTGATCTTGAAATGAGGTGGTTAAGTAGAGCACCACTGGGAGTAAATAGCTCCACAGCAGTGTTGGAGTCCACCTGCAAAATCTCCTTAGAAGGTCAGAGCCTTAATTTTTCTGTTCATTAAAAAATAGCTGTAAATCTCACAATGCTGTACGACATCTTTTGTCTCAATGTGACTGGAGCCTGCTTATCTTAAATTTTTTTTTTAGAAAAATCATTGTTATCTTTAAGTTAAGAAATCGGAGACAGCAGAACCCCTTTCACTAGCCCCTCTTTCATAAATCTCATCAGGAAACTGTTTTTTCTCCCTAAGCATTAAGAAATACTGAAGTAAAGTGAAAACTCTGGAGGTTATTTTAAATTAATGTTTACATTTTGGAGGTTCTTTTTTAAGAACGCTATCAATATTTTCAGTAAAACTCCATTTCTGCCAAATACTTCTATTATGTTTTTAAAAAAAAAAAAACCCACTCTTTTTCAATACCAGAAATGACTGCTAAAACATTTCCATTGCTAATCTTGTTTTAATATATAAGTAATTATTAGGAAAGGACGTGATTTCCTTTCAAAAGTAACAGAAGAGATTTAGTGTCGCTTGGTACAAAGAGGAAACAATACAGCAGGAGCAAATACTTCATGTATTCAGTAACAATGAGTCAACATACAGTTATCCGGTGTATAACGAGAAGGCGTTTGTAATTCACTCATCCCACTTAATCTTTCTTTCCTCACCTGCTGCAATTCCACACCAGCCTCAGACAAACAGCAAATCACCCTGTTTCTCTTAACCAGCTGCTCTCCTTTTATTGTTGTTTTTCATGTTTTTATTTTTGCTGTTATTTTTACCGGCGCGTGGTGCCTAGAAGTCCAGCGAAGGGTTTGTGCTAGGATCCCACGCGGTACCGCTCCTGCTGCCCACCTCCCCAGCACTTTCAAAACCAGGCCCGGGGTCATTCAGGCTGAGACAAGGGTTTCCTTTTGGGATAACTCGGCTTCATAATGGGTGTTGATAACTTCCCGCTCCGGCTTCTCCCACAGGTCAGTCAGTGGGGTGGCTGAGCGCCAGGTCAGGCAGGTCCCAAGGGTTAGGCTGGAGCCCGAGGCTGGCTCCGCGTTGTGCCCGGGGAGATCCCGCGGCCCGTGCCAGGGCGGGATGCCGGGCAGGCCAGCGGCATCCGTGGGAGCCAGCCCAGGGCTGGTAGTGCCGGACCTGGATGGAACGCGCTGGCGCCGCGCTTGCCCCGCTCTGTGCCCTGCGGGCGCCTCCGTGGGCAGAAACTGGCTGAACGCTGTCGTAAACCTAGAAACAGTGGTTTTGGGGGTATGTCTCGCTGATAAGGAGCTACTTCTGACTTGCAGCTGGTTCGGTGTTGCTGGTAACTCAACGGCCAGAACCACAGCAGCCCCTCGGCACAGGGGGGTGCCGCGCTTGTGGCTAATGCCATTTAATGCTTCGACGAGCCGGCGGCAGCGCCAGCACCGGCCCCTCCGCGTTCCCCTCCGCCCGCCCTCCCCCAGACCCCTCCTGCCACGTGCTGACGCCGTTTGCCTGGGACCGGAGGTGTCTGTGAGCTCTGAAAATTGGATCACAGGGATAGCTCTTTGCCGGCCCTGGTCACGCTGACGGCAAGGCTCGATCGATCAATACTCGGTGTGACACTTTCAGAATTCATTGGAAATGATGTCCTTTTCGAATGACACCCACATTTTATCGAGGGCAGCTCCAACGGAAAAGCACCAAGTGTGTTTTTGCAAGATATGTTTTGTTAGTAGTACACTTCACTTTATTTGTAAGGTTCTCTGTATTTGGAATTTCTCCATCCCTTCCTTCAACCTCCCTTTTGAAGAGGGCAGAGATTTAATCTTTAAAGGTAGCTTTGTAGCCTGACATTTAGAGTGTGAGCCGTTCCTAAGCCTGATGTTTATTATGACATATGGCCTCTTCATGTAAAAAACAGTAAGCTTTGGGGGAGAATTTAAAAAGTAGCCTGAGGCTCGTAGCACACAGCTAAAAACCGGTTCACAATTTTATCCAAAATATTATGACCTCTGGGTAAAACCATTGCTCGGCTATGGATTCCCATGAAAGTACTTGGCGCTGCTATCTCGGAGCCGGTTCCTGTGGGTGGGACTACACGGGTCATTCAAAGCAACACTTCAAAGCCATTAATTGCTCATGTCGACAGGCAGCGCAGAAGAATGGCGCTTGCAGCTGGAGGCTTCAGGGCTGAGATATGTAGAGAAGGAGAAATGGGGGAACTGTTGGGAGTCTGTTTGGAAGGACTCACAGAGAAATAGGTAACGTTTCCATTGAATGTCAATATTGAAGAGGAATGTTTAGCCCTTATATTGTGTGAGTCCAAAGTAAACAGTTCTGATTGCTAGAGGGGTTCACGTGCTGTGTACCTGGCATCCTTCGGGGACGGCACAGCTGGGACTGAGAGGATCCAGACTGGGGTTTAATTCTGCCCTTATCAAAATTAGAGCCAGATGCATCGTTTGGACCTAGGCTCAAACCCACCCAAAATGCACAGGAGGTTCAGCTTTGATCATTTTCTCCAACTCGGTGAGATAAAAGAAAAAGCAATTTCCCAAAACATAATCCTCTGTAATTTGGGATTTACAGCATTCACTGAGATGCACAGTGTCTGCAGCGTGGCGAGTCTGCGGCTGGTTTAGCAGGTGGGTACTCCCAAAAAGAAGTGGGGGAAAAAAGAACAAGGCACCGTTTGTGGACTCGAGACACATCTGCAGGGTGCAGGTGGGGAAGATCATGGCA
This sequence comes from Chionis minor, assembly GCA_013398295.1. NCBI lineage: Eukaryota > Metazoa > Chordata > Aves > Charadriiformes > Chionidae > Chionis > Chionis minor. The sequence continues at coordinate 67,773 of VZSF01007796.1, read as the reverse complement.
CAAAAGCAGTTAAAGTGGGAAGATATCTTTCCAAAGAGGTCTTTGTGTTTTCACTCTGTGTGCACATCAGGCAGAGGCACTCGCTCTGCGCGTCACTGCTGTGCCACTCCGATGCGGGGGTTCATCTAACTCTGGGGTCAAACCTTTCCTGGACCGTAGCGGGTGCACCATCACCAGTCCTGCACTGAATCTCTGCACTAATGTGAAAATGAACGTTGGAAGGTCCAAAAGTTGGTGATAGGGGGAAAGAGAGTATCAGAGGTGGACTATGGACTTATTAATCTGTTTGTCTGGTTACCAGGAAACGTCAAGACTGTCATAAATTATTAGATAGCAGGTTTATAGGGAAGTTTTCAGTTGCTAATCCTGCCCTTGTAATAACACCTAATAGTTTCATTTACTCTGTTCTTAAGGAATGTGACCTGGCAAATTAGATAACTACTTTCCTGAATTATAACGTGAGACTTGGATGGGAGAAACTAAGTATAGAGGTCAGAGTGACTATTGTCTGATTTTAAAAGTTAATTCCCGCAGCACTATATGTGGAAGTCATGCAGCAGAATCATCTGAGCCCTGCAGGAGGGGTAGCACGCTATGCTAAAATGTCTGGGCTTTTAGTGCAAGGTGTAGAAGCCAGTGCTTCCAGTTCTGGTCACTGCCAAGTACATGGAAGTTTGTCCAGGTAAGGGTTTCACTTGCCCTGGATAAGCGTCCTCGGGCTCTCTGGTCTGAGTGCATTAGAGCTTCTCCCTCAATGCATACGCAAAAGATGTGACTTTAGTGTGTCCCCGTCCCTTAGTTTAACCTTAGTAAACTTTACTTTTAGCTCCAGTGATCTCTGATTCAACTCTTGCTGTTAGAGACGACAATAAATATTTGCAGAGTGGAGACTTGTGAACTATCAGAGCTCCTTCTCAAGATAAAAATAGTTCTGTTGCGACTGAAACTTGTGCAGCTCCCTTATTCGGATGCTGGTTTTCTGGTACGAGTTCCTTGCTCCTTTTGCCTTAGTTGATTTCTTACGGAGTTAACTTAAAGCCGTCAGAAAAATAAAAGCATAAGGGTATTTTCATGTCATAAGTCTGTACTGCAAATCAGTTTCCGAACCAGCGCAACTGAGACTAAAATTCTCCTTGCAGACAAACGGGTGTTACTTCCCCATGTGAGCACTTGGGATTGGTGTTCCGCTGGACTCTGATTTTTGCGATGCCCAGCCGAAGACCTGGTGGGAAAACTGGTAGGGTGGAGTGACTGTACTGCGGCTTCGCTATCAGAGTAGGCTGTCGGAGTTGCAGGTTTATAGTCAAACTTTTCTTTATAGAGAATTAAGAGTGATCTGTGGTATTTCTCTCTAATTGCTCAAATGGTCTGAACGCTGGTCATGGAGGCACCTGATACCCGAGCCTTTTATGAGGGGATTAATGAGCATAAGTCTACAAAGGTCCCAAATGGGCCATAAAAACGTGGCGGGGGAGAGAGAGAATAAGCATCTCGCAAGCATCCTGAAACCTCCAGCTCACACGTCATTGTTGGGCAAGAGGCACCACGGCATCTGTGGGAAATGAACGGGCTTTGTTACTACTCTGGCATCAATTTTTTACTAATTCTCCTTTATGGTTTTCTCATAACGTCCTTCTACCTGAACCATTCTCAAGCTGCAAACAAGTACTTATTTTGTGACGGAGTGATTTGATTGCTGTCTCAGGTGACCAGTTTGTGAGAAAGTTGGGTCAGATTTTGTGAGTCTTTGAGCTTCTAGTCCAGGAGTATCAATAGTAGCAGAAATTAAAGAGAGCAGATACAATGCAGAGAAGAATAACAAGAGATTGAAGATGCTATTGCAGTTGAGGCATTTAAAATATCCAGGAGCCTTCAAGGCTCTGGCTTCTCAAGACAAGCTGGAGCATATGGGCAGGTGGGTCTCACGCTGCATTTCCTCCACCCTGCGGGGACACAGCCATCATTTCTCATGCTTAAGGAATTTCAGGAAAATCAGGAATTTCATTCCCAGCCTGTCTTAAATGAAGCAACAGAAAGGAAAGCTGACTAAACTAGCATATTCCTACAACAGAGATGTAAGAATGCCACACTGTCAAATTGGTTAATTTGATAAAAAGTAATGGATTTGGTGCGAGGTTAGGGTGAACAGGAGCACACAGAGAAAGCATTCTGGTCCCTGCTTCAAAGCAGACTGAGAGATGGGTTTGAAGAGACGCTGTGGATCTGAAACTCCTGTTGACTTCAACCTCTATTAAAATCAAGAACAGTTTTACTATTAGCTTAACCAGATTCAAGGGAAGGTTCAGCATAACAAAACAGGTTCTGCAAATATTTCTTTATCTATATGCATTTTTACATACTTTTAAGTATTTAGACGCTTACGTGCACTAGAATCCTTAAAATCTCCAAAAACCCTCAGTGAAAAATACCTTAAATCTCCTGATGGTGTGTTCTGTGTAACTGACCAAAATGTTGTCAGTGAGGTGAAGCTTTTAGCCTTAAAGTGCAAGGAATCTTTTAGTCCTGCTGAGGTTTAATGAGTTGGGATTCTAAGCTGATTCAGCTCTTAAACAGTCTGATCATTAGAGCTGTATCATCTGTCACCTTTGGGTGATAATTAGAAAAAGAAAGTCAATAACAATAGTACATAACACTACTTTACCAAGATTTAAACAAGTTGTAATATTGTTGAACATCTATTGATGAGTCCAAATGTGCCACAGGCTATTGAGCACAAAGAGTGCTTTGATGTGATGTTTTCCATTATTAATTTGATGTGGTGGAGTTTGTAGAAGTGAGAACATTTGTTTTCATTTTATTACACGTGGGAAGAGACTGAGATACTTTACATATTCATTTGCTTTTTTTTCCCTATTGTTTATTCCACCAAAGCTTTTGAGGAACAAGAATGGAAGAAAAAGAACCAGGAAAATTATTGTTCTGACTCGGTTAATAACACTAGAGTGTTCGTTTACCACATCTCTGATTTGGTTTGATATGTATTGATTTATTTGACCTCCAAAATAGACATCCTATATGTACACTAGCAGCCCCTAGATGACAGGGAAAAATTTAAGTGGAACTGTTTGCACCCCAGAATAGAACAAGATCTCAGGACCTCGCCGCAGAGATAAAAACACGGGTTGGGATTCATTATGGCATTACTTTAGCAGTCCGGATATTGGGCCTGATGTGTATGAGGTACCCCAGTAATGCAGTGGTCAGTTATTGCTTCTTATTGACCACTTCCTCATCTGCCTGTTGGTTCTTCCTTTGGGTGATTAAACTCATTTGTAAAGAGCACAATTATGGAAATCTCTAAAGAGTGAGCCTTTTGGAGGGAGTGTCTTTTATTGCCTTGTTTTGTCTAATTAATCCCTTAATGAAAATTCTTTCCCTTCCTCTAGTCTATCCTTTATATGCTTTCTGCAACCACAATATATTAACACTTCGGTCATGGATCTGCAAAATGCAGTTTTGCTTAGCTGATGTTTTGCAATGATTTAAACAGGAAAGTTGTTAAGCCAAAAATAGAACCGTGTACACAGAATACCTGAGCGTAAGAGAAATGCCTTTGCAGATTGAGTAGGTCCTTTCAAAGAAACTCAACTGAGACAAGGTGTTTTCATCTCATGTCTGGAAATATCCGTATGCAGCACACTTGAAAGAAGGTCTAAATCTCTCAAACCTGCAAGGCATGTTTTTCCTTAGCAGTTAAATGAAGATATTTCACTTCTCCTCCCTCCTGTTTGGAAAGAATAATATCGGTCCTGCCTGGGACCCTGCAAAGCATCAGATAGTCCTGGCTAAATCACACAGATGTTTTGTGTGATGGAACCAACAGCTGGAGTAGGGGCTTCATCTCAGGGGTGAACAGCATCGAACAGCCATATTGCCAATTTAAATTCTAAGACCTGAAACTAAACTCAAAAGGTTCTGCTTTGAAATCCAGTTGTATTTTGGGCTGTAAGCACCCCATACTTGATCTCTTTTTCAAGGCTGCTCAGTACAGGAGCAACTGCAGCTAAGCAATTAAACAGTAACACATGATGTCTCAAGCTAACATTAATAAAACATTAAAAACAGGAATTGTTCATATAAAATATTGAGGCACTACATGCTGCCATTCTCGGTATGAGGCAGAAGCACTTTACACAGATCAATTACTTCCCTATAAAATGTAAAGAGGAGCCCAAGGTGCAAATGAAAACCCAAGTTCAGCCTCGGTTTTAAATTCTCCAAATATTTTGGGATGTTTAAAATCCCCCTTCAATTTCATCACTACTTTAGAACAAAGTAATGTGTTTCATAGGCACTGGAGAGAGGTGAGGGATGGAGTTAAAAGCTACTTGGTTCTTTCCAGTAGCCAAATGTCCAGATTTAGTGAATGAAGATCAATGAGAAGCAGGAGCTTGCATCAGTAAAATATAAACCATGCAGTTTCAAGCTTTGGTTGCCTACCAATCTCTGTGACACTCAGCCCGTTCGCATACGCCTTTACACACAGAAGCCAGGCAGCACGGTTGCTTCCCAGCACTCGGATCTGGCAAGTCCCATTCATTATCCGTTGTGCTAAGACCTTTCCCAGATGAGGGATCCACTGCTCGATGTGGCTGCAAAGTCCACTCCTTAGGCAAGGGGCCGAGAAACGTGATTGGGTTTTCCTCCCGATAAGTAAACTCTACATAATCCTCAGAGATGATAAAATTTGTCTAAAGTCCAGAATCTGGGTCAGATTATTGGTTATGTCTACAGCAGTTGCACCAATAACGAATTTGGACCTCAGACTTGAAAACTTAAAATATTCTTTGACATATATGATTTTGACACACACATTAAAAAAATGAAGTAGGTCTGTGAAAATGCACAGCAAACCCTTCATAAACCTGAAGCATCTACATTTCCACACGAGCCAGGCTTAACCATCTCAAAACAAATGAAAATATATACTTTAAAATAATATTACTGTAGGAAGTGTTGATGTGCCACGGTACCCAGAATTAGACTATATAACTTAGTAGCCTTCCTAATTATTGTAAAAAAAAAAAGTTTACTCTTATATATCTCAAATTTGTATGCTCTATGTCAGTCAGTCATATAGAGCTGATGACCCTTCTGTTATTCTGAGCTCTAAATGATTCATTCGGGATTGTCTTTTGGGCCAGCCGAACGTTCTGCAGCTGGAAAGCTGAGCCGGCTGTGGGACGAGGAGCTGCCGGGACGTGCGGCGGGAGGGCGGCAGGGCTGCGCACACCACACCGTGCCGACCCCCATCCTCCCGCGGCGTCGGCAGCGCAGAGCCCAGTTCACCAGTAGCTGCTCTACGGCTCTGCCTTTCGCAGCCCTTTCTGTGGTGGCTAAAGCCTGAGTCTAGAACCGCGGTACCCAAGTGAAACGGGAACTAGGTGATCTTTAAGGTCCCTTCCGACTCTAACCGTTCTACAAGTCCATGAACACATTGCTTATTGGGCTGGATATAGGCCAGAATCCTTGGAATCCTGTTGCGGGATCTGCAACGAGCTCAGCAGGTTGATTCCCCTCACTGGGGTAGCACTGGGCTGCGGCGCTGGGCAGCAGTGCTGTGTGGGGAGCAGGGGACGCGCGGGTGCTCGTGGGGCGGCTGGGCACCCCCTGCCTGAGCCTCCCTCCATCCGCTTGCTTTGTGAGCCTGCAGTGCTGGCTGGCAAAGCAGCCACGCCAACCTAGCATTAAGTAGTTTTCCAGGTAAATGAGAGTTTCTCTTACTAAGCCAATGTCGCGCATGTATTTAACATCATTAAGATAAGAGTTGTTTTGTTTGTGGGCTTTGCCACTTTCTGCCCGTCCCCTCTGGAAGTCCACCGCGGGTGGTGCTCAGAGCCTGTTCTGGCTGAGAACCGTGTCCCCCAGGTGTTCTGAAGGCGCCGGGGCTCCTCGCGGAGCGACGGGTGCTCCTGGTCCGGAGGGAAGGGCTGATGCTGCCCCCCGAGCACTGGGGGGGGCAGAGCCCTGCGGGCACACGGGGCCCCTCCATGGCACCACGGCTCCAGCGGAGCACTCGCCTTGTTCCACTGTTAATTTGGGATCTTGAATCATTAATTAGATAATTGATTAGTTAATGCTTGTGCAGTGCTCTCTATTTTCAGTGTTGCATAAGAAGTGGGAGTCATTATCATTAGTAATAAACATTTGTTTATTGATGTTTGCGCTAAAGCTATTCAAGTCACCTTCGTGTTTTTCTGTTCTGCCCTCTCCCTTCCTTAGCCCTCTGTGGGGCAGAGTTGGTCACGTGTGAATTAAATGTAATTAGGCTGAGAGATTGATGAGGAAAACTAATTGAAATTCCATCTGCATATTCCTGCTCGTGCTTTAGCTCACCAGGGAACTGCTCAAGCCATCCTCTTCCTCTGAGGCCAGCACAAGTGCGGGCCATAAACCAACTTTAAAAACTATAGTTCTTCTAAGTTCCGTTGCAATTATTTGTCAGCTCTATTGAAGGGCTGAAACAGACTAAAAGTGACTCTCAACAAGTCTTGATTTTTATTCAGAACAGATATATGTCAATATGCAATAAGCAGCAACCCACTACCCGAGTGTTTTGTGGTTTTGCACAGGCGTGTGTACTGCGGGAGGAACTTCTTCCCTTGTCTTGCTCCTGGTGTCCTTTTAGTTAGAGATTTTTCTTTTAAAACTATGTGGATTCGCAGGTAACGTTCAGAAACCATTTCTTTTGTTGCTGTTTTTGTAGTTTTCCTTGTAGTTCATTGATTTCTTCAAACCAAAAACTCAAAGCCGATCTCGGAGGCTGTCAGCCTGTTTAGCTGGGGAGGAAAGTCCACCAACTGCTGCAAACAGACGACGGTGCGTGGCGCAGCGCTCTGCCGCTGGCGGGGCTCTGTGCTCCGAGCGGCCGGGGGGCGCTGCCGAGGGGACCCCGTCCCTGCAGCCACCTGCGGCGGCGCGAGCGGTGCCAAGCAGCCGTCTGCAAATCGCAGTGCAATGGTCCTCACACTTCCCCTTCATTGCTATATATTAAAATGACTACTGCCAGCAACACTTTGTAAAGCAATAAGCATGCTGCAAGCTCTGAAGGCTTTCTTGTTTTGATCCACCTTAAAACCTGACAGCTTAAAAAAAAGAAGGAAGGGAAAAAAAAAAAGGCAGTGGCCAATATTGGTGCTTTGAAATTATTAATTTTTTTTTTAAAGGAGGTGTGGTTGGCAATGTCAAAACAAAGTTTGGCCAAGGCATCATTCTGTCACCCCTGGGCAAAGGGGAAGGCAGGAAGGCTGCTCTGAAGAGGGGATGCTCATTGTAGCAATTGGGGCGTTTTTGTGGTTAAAAATGTGATACAGAGGAAAGCAGCTGGTGGAATGTCTTGGGTTTTGTGTTCGTTTTCACTGACTGGCCTTTGCGAAAGGCTTCCGTCGCAGAAATGGAACCGTAAGGCAGGTCTGGGGGCCACAAGCATAGCAGCACCAGCATCATTCGTTTCCCACTTCTGCCGCTTTCGAGCCTTTCTTTTTGCCGTTAGCAAACTCAAACCCCCAACAACTGCCAAAACCCTCCAGCAGATGAAAGGAAGTGGATCCATTTTTCTCTAAACAAGCTCCGTGACATTTTGTGAAGAGCCTCTTAACAGATCCAATGCTAGGAATATTTTCATCTCTTCAGCTCAAGAACAGCTTTTGAAGGCCAGCGGGGTCTGTAAGTGGGACGGGGATTAATGTAATCCCTTCCTCTGCCCCATCTAGAACCTCTCCTGGAGGGAGCCTTATCTGCTCCTGTCCTCGGCCGTCAGCCCGACCCCTTGCCCCCGCACAGGGTCGGAACAACTTCGCTCTTTCCCTGAGGATTGCATTTTCCTGTCACACTCAACACACCGAAAGCCTGCAGGAGTAACGTAGAGCTTTACGCTCTTGTTTTGGAAAAACAATGCGTTATGACAAATCTTTTAGCAAAGAGTGGCATGTAACTCAGCAGAAACTTTGATACTTCCTTTCAAACCCTTGCATTGATACCTGCTTTCTCTGACTACCACACAGCGGTATTCTGAGTTACTCCTCTGTACTGGTGATTCACAGGGCAGAGAATGAAGATATTTGCCATCCCTTCAGTTATATATCAGCTACAGCTATTAAAACTTAAGGAAGACCATTAATTAGTTTATACAGCCGTAGATGATGCTGCTACCGTATCCTCATCTCCAAACTGACAGGTTCTAGTGGTAACCAAGTGTATAGGTTTTTTACACTTTATAAATAATGTACAATCCTGGGCTTTGGACGTAACTTTTTCTTAGAATACGTTTTTCCTGGACTGCCTCTTCTTCTGCCTTTACTGCAGATAAAGGGGAAAATAGAGGGCATTTCTAGAGATCTTGGTATAGTTCTTATAGTGCATTTATTTTTATTCATTTATGAAAGTAGAATAAAAAATTTTATATATATTTTCTAATGTCATATATGAAAACTTTGTCAGCAACTTCACTCTTGTCTTGGCAGTGTATATGTGCTCGGAAAGGGGTGGTTTTTTACTCCAGTTACAGTATGTACGCTGGTCCTTAAAGTCACTCTGTCAGAAAGGGGCTCCAAAAAAGTTATCTCTGTGAGCACAGCCTGCATTAGGCAGGGAAGCCCTATTGGAAAAGGGTGACGCTGAGTGAGGGCAGTTATAGGATAGGCCACTCAATTTAACTTGCACAGAAACAGCTAGCATGTGAAAAAAGGCTGGGGCTAAACACCCAGAAACAGGTAGAGCAAAGGAAGAAGCCTGGGCAGCCTTCAGCCACCTTGCTGGCCACAGATTGCCTAGGACTGTCCTCTTAGGAGCTCTGTTCTGAGAAAGATGAAAAAACTTAATATGCAGTGGAAGAAAAAAAAAAAAAAGGCAGAGATTTGTCATGGAGGGAAATTTCAGCTGAAATATGCAAGTTTTGCTGTTGCATCAGTGACTAACAGCAGTGATGCCCAGGTTCCCATCAGTAGAGCCAGGGTAAAGACTGGTGTGCCATCTCCCAACCTTCCTACCAAGATGGGAGTTCAGGAGACCCTAGCTGAGATCCTTGTTTCATTTAGCTGTTTGCCTCCTGCTCGCACTCAGAAGCCACGCGGACTAGCTGGGACCTCTGTGCCCTACGCGTTGCACAGACACAGTGTGCGAGTACCACTGTCTTCGAGACTTCTTGGCCCAGCTCTCATGTTTGAGCACAGCTAACAGGGCAAGACGAAAGACAGCACCATTTTTCTGCATCTTCATCTTTTGACTGGTGGTTTGGCCATTTTTTACATGGGAAAGGTGTTTATTTCTCAGATGACTTTTATGCAGCAGACTGAATGCCAATAATTTGCCTTCATTACATCTTTGTAGGAGAAAAGGGAATCTGTAGTGTTGGAAAAGGCTTTTCAATACATTCATTCATCGTGGGGGGTGGGGGAAACAAACAACTCGTATTTCTGACCCTTTAGGGTGTGTGCATCCAGCCACTTAAGGCTGATCTTAACGTCTCCTTCAGGTATCTCAACTTACTCCAGAAACTTATCAAAGGATTCAGGAGGCTGCGTTGAGATGGTCCACGTTGAGAATGTCAAATATCAAGCACGAGTTTGTTTTTAATGTAGACCAACACAGCCATGTTTCTGGCTTTACCAGAAATTGGTTGGCTTCAAGGGATCAGAATTGAAGTTCTTGATATTCCTACTGCGAGGTGAAATAGGTCGGTTGGTTTCTTTTCTTTGCATCTCATAAAGAATTTAAAAATCTGTGCAGACCTCTTTTTTTCAGTAACCCTTGAAATCACATCTGCGACAGTTGAGGAGTAAAGTTCAGTGAAAATTCACACAGCGAATTAAAAGCACATGTTACAATCTTAAGAGAAAGCGGATGTGTAGCTTCGTCCATAGCAAAGTGGAGACCTGCTGAGGTGTGTGTCTGGAGGTTGAGTCTCACCTGGCAGTGGCTGATAAATCAAAGCAGCTCCACCGAGGTCAGAGGCATAAAGGCACAGCGGAGTCAGTGAAAGCTGAAGCTGGGCCCACAGAGCCCATTAACCGACTTGGTAACAGAAAGTCCAAACTCAGAAAAACTCTCTAGTTTCTGCTTTTTTTGCCCAATGTGAACTTATTGGTATACCTCAAAACCAAAATGTACTGGAAGAGCTGCTTTACAGAACAAGCACAAGGAGCTGCTTAAACCTGGGCCATTTCAGCTTCCTTAGAAGGAAATGAAAATAGTCTTTCCTGTGTAGAAGTAACCCCAAACCAACAACAACCATTCCTGAGGTGTCTCGCTTCTGTTGTGCAATTTTGAGGCATGGAGGCTGCCCAGGGAGGCAGATCCCCATCCCCAAGGACGGGATGCAGCTGCTGGGCAGCCTGTTGCCCCCGGGGTGGCTGGAGACCCTCTCCAGGGGACACTTGGCACCCCCAGCCTTCTGCAAACAGGGCTTGCCCTGGCCTGGGGGACCATAGCCATTTCTCAGCCATCCCTCTGCCTGTCCCGCCCTGCATCCTTTGGGAAAGTGCCTCACCGAGACTTTAGCTGTTCTTAGCTACACGCACCAAACCCTGCCACCGCCTCCGCAGACAGCTGTTCAGTGTGTATTTGGGAGGCACAAGTGGGAAGGAAGAGGAAGAAAATGTTGACTTCTTCTCAAATCTGGAATTGCTGTCTTACAACAACTGTCTTAATTTAAAACTAAATGGTTGTAATTTTTAGGGCTATACAGCTGTGCTATATTGCTCTTCATTTATGTTCTGTGTTAATACGCTCAATCTTGCCCATGTTTGCATTCTGCAAACAATATGCTGCCAGAAAGTGTGTTTGTGATTGGACTCCTGTCTATCCTATTTTGTCTTTAGTATAACAGACTGTGTTTTCCGGGAATATTTTCAATTCTGCATGAAAGCTAACGAGAGTTTGTGTTTACTTGGGGTCAAATATTTCCTAGGAGCATTGCACTGAAAATAATATATCTAAATGTCCAAGAAACTACTTTTGGGGCCATTCAGATATTGTTTCACTGCGTCTTCCTTCACAAGCAAAAACCCGAGAGCCAAATGATGAGCTCTCGCCGTAAGAGCACACAGAGGGGCGAGCTGGAGCGGGCAATAGCTGCCTCCTGCCTCCCTTTGCGCTTTTCCCAGTGGGTTGTGACGTGTGACATCATATTTCTGTGTGCGTACATCTGCTGCACAAAGGTGCTCGTGGGTTGGTACGGCAGGACAAGGAGTCAAGGCTTCAGTTCCCTGTTGCCCCAAAGTTTCCTGCCCTCGCAGGTGGCCACATGGCATCCCTGGAAAGATGCTCTTGCTCCCTTGCACAGCAACTGTCCTTCCTTGGCACAGCTCCGTGCCCTCCATCTCTGAATAACGACCTTGTTTCTGAAGTGGAATGTGTAATAGGGAAAAGGAGGTGGCCAGAACTCAAACTAAGGAGAGAAAAAAGAGCAGATGAATCAAGTTTGGGATGTTCTTTTGATGCTCTTGCCCTCTGTTTCCCCACTTTTCTTCCACGCTCTCTGCAGTTATTTCGGTGTGAGTGCTGCTAGCCACATGGTTAAGATTCAGCTAGCAAAAATGTACGCTTGCAGCAAGGAAGACTTACCCTTTAACCTTTAGCAGCCATTTCCTCTGAAAAGCGCAAGTTTCATTTTCGCTTACAGTGAAAAACGTGCGGAGGGGGAAGGGGAAGAGAACTTCATCTCTTTGTAAAACAGCCGAACGGTCCTATTTTCATCTTCTGCACCAAACTTTTCACGTAGCTCTTTTTGCATTATGCAGTGTGCCCTCAGGAAAGAGATCGGGCAGCAAAAGCAAATGCAAACTCTCTCGTTAGTCTTGAAAGACCTGTTCTTGAGCATTTGGGGTCAATCCCCTTCAGCAGGTTCATTTTTCTTCATTGCAGTTTCATGAATTTGGCCATAAGCAAAAAGCAGGCTTTGGTTTAATGAATACTTTTTTTTTTTTTTAAACAGAGCTGAAAATTGCATGCCACATGGAAAAGTCATGAAGGAGGAAGCAATTCCACATCCCTGCAATATATCCAAAAGTTTGCAAATAATATACCAGAGCACCAATGGGGCTGTGCTTTCACCTGCCATGTAACTGATGCTAAAAGTTCTGAAAACAGGGCAACTAAGAGATTTTCACTTTAATCTCTTTCACTCGGTGCCTTTCTGCCTAGAAAATATGCTTTCTTTTAGGTCTGACATGACTTGAAAGATGGGTAATAACACACCAGAACTATCAGCTTTATCGCAAGTCAATGATTTTGAATTCAGCTCATCTTTCTAATGGTCAAAAATTGTTACCAAGAGAGAAAAGCTTAGTTGCCTGTTTGTTGTAAGTGCAAGAGAGGACCAAAACCCCCATCCCTGCTGCCACCTGAGCTCTGCTTGTCCTGCTTGGAGCTCCCCCAGGCCAAGTGTTGTGCACAGCGATGGTGTGACACGATAACCTTTCCCGTTACCCTCATCTTTGCTGCAGTATTTCCGTAAGTGAAAGAGAAGCTTCTAGTTTTGTCAGTCTACCTTCTCCCACAACTTCTAAACTGGCTTAAATAAACTGACTTCTTTTCTTCCCTTGGCAAATTGTCCACTTTCAACTCGCAAGTACCAAGGCCTGATCCTCTAGCTCGGAAGTGCACGGGCTTCTCTCCTGCAGCCTGCCCGGTCTCGGTGGTGCCGGGACTGCCCTGCCCCACAGCGGGGTTGTGGTGACGGAGGGTGCCCGGTGTGGAGGCGCTCGCCCCCGGCACCCTGGGAGCCCTCTTCCAGCAGCGTGGCACCCCCAAGCCGCCCTCTGCCTTCCCCGGGCTGCCTCTTGCTCTGCAATGGCATTTCTGAAGTTTACACAGGTTTTTAAGAGGAGTTGTTAGGTGCCCGCATTCCTGGTGCAATTTTTTTTTGAATGAAAAGTACATGATCTTCTGAAAAATTTCACTTTCAAACTTTTGGTTCAGTCAAGTATTGTCACATTTTCTCATTCTCGCCAAACGATCCAAAGGGAGCCCCTGGTCCCCTGACTGTCAGGACGCCGCTCAGTCATCAGCCTCCCGTCACATCTACGTCTTGGGGACAGCAGCTCTTGTGACCTCTCTCGGCCCCCGAGCCCCGCTAAAGCTCTCCTGGTTTTGTGGAGGTGAGCGGAGAGGAGAACGTCCCCTCCCTGCAGCAAAGGGTGCTGAAAACAATGCTGCTGCCGGTACCTTTCACGAGGGGTCGTTGTACACCAGTGTGCATATAAACCACAAAATACCAAAAGAAATAAGAAGACATCACAATAAAGAGGATTAAGAGACTTGACTGAAAATAAAAAGATTACTGGTGAATATGTGAAAAATTCCCTCAATGTAGCATGAACTGGGAGACAGGTATTAATTCTTGTGATTTTTTTTTTTTTTTTAAAAAGAAAGTTGCGCTGGGTTAATTCTCTTATCAAAGTAAACGTAAATGAGGCAGTTGTTTGGGCTAAAGGTGTAAAGGAGGGGGGCGGGTGTGTGAGGATGGGGAGTGCGTAATGTGTCAGCACCAGCAACGCAACCTGATGGGCGAGGGCTTTTGTACTACCTCTCTATTGATAGGTGTTTCAACCAGCAGTAAAAAACTGCTCTTGACACTCATCTGTAGGGAAAAATGTCCACGTAGTCTTTGCTGTAGGACCAATTAGCCTGTGAAAGCAGCTGGGGGGAGGGGGGAGGCACGGGATATAAATGCGGGATGCATCCACACTTGATTACTCTAATGAAATGTCCATTGATTCCTATAGATTAATGTGAGAAGAACGGCAGCTGCGGAGTGGCTAACACCTCCAGGTCAGCAGCGCTGTGTGTGTGTGTGATGGAGGGGGGAGCGCAGCCAGACCCAGGTGGACACGAGAGGGTTCTCCTGGCCGCGGAGGGAGAGGTGGCTGATGGCTGGTGACAGAGGGGCATCTGCCACAGCAAGGGGCTGCGGGGACAGCACGCGCCCGCCCTGCCCCGCTTCCGCCGCTGCCCCTCGCTCCCGTTTGACTTTGCTCTGAGGCAGGCTGAGCTCACAGGTCATCTGTGTGTGAGATTAATTTGATTCAGCACGTCGGAACAGAGGGCTGAGCGGGCTAATGGCTCTCTGCAGGTGACATTGGGAATGGTCAGCATCCTCCTTGCCCATCCCCGTGGCTGAAAAGGGACGTCAGGGCCGAGGGGCTCCCTCTGTGCCAGGGCTGCCGGCAGCACCACGCTGACCGGGGCGTCCTGCGCTGCGGCCCCCGTGCCCGGCACCGCCACACTCCAGTGATTCCTTCGCGTCTCAAACACAAATCCCTTATCTCTTGCGCCATGTCATGTAGAAGGACTTAATTACGATAAGGGGGGAGGGATTTGCAGAGTGACTGCAGCGCTTGGCAGCGAGCCTTCTTTTTATCACACTGGGGACCCTGCTATAATTGTCACAAAAGATGCACCGTATCCTCTTGTGCCCTAATTCTGGCACTTTGTCACGGAAGGTGATGTGCAGGCGGCAACCTGCCTCCCGTGCAAGGGAAACCTAGAGGAACGACCCCACGGCACGAGATCAGAGTTGTAGATTGCACTGGGGGGAAGAGGCTGATGTGAAAATCCAAAGCGGTAAAATATTTAGGCTGGGATTCTAGAAAGGAAATTTCAGATAAAACAGAAATATCTCCGAGCTGGATTCTCACTGGGACAGCATCCAGCAGTTAGACAGTTTGTCTGGTTCCGCTGGCTGTGATAGAGGAAAATCTGGCTGCTGTTTGTTACTGAGGATGAGGAGTCTTGTAGCTGTACTGCATTGTAAGGGGAGTTCGATGTCTTCAATTAAGAGTTCAAAATAATTAGACACATCGTGGCTGCTCTTTCAGTTGTTCTCAATGCGCTCTTTACCACATCATTGTAGTACTTGCGAATTCAACTTCAGCCAAAAATCTGAGAGACAATGTTCCTTAGCAATGTGTACGAGTGGGCTCAGGCGACTGCGAGCCCCGCGCAGCCGTGCGGAGACCAGGGTCCCTGGGCAGCGCAGGGTCTGACGGCTGGTACTGCAGTTCTGCTGTGTTTTACTGACTCCGGGGAAAGGTGGCTCCGAACTCTAAATCACGGCTTTGAGCGACCTGCTGCTCTTTTGGCAGCGATTGCATCAAATGCCCAGAACTGATGCGAAGAGCTGATCCCTGCTCTGGTAAACGCGCAGTTATGCCAGCGTGGGCGGAGAAAGGCCCGAGCCTGGTCCCGTGCAGAGGTTTCTCCACGGCAAGCGCTGTTCTGGCCGCGCCATGGGCTCCCGAAGCGGATGCTGCCGGCTCTCCCCAAGGGCTGTCGAGCTCCCTCGGCCGCGTCCAGCCCTGCCAGCGCCAGGGCTCCAGCGGAGCCTGGCCGTGCCGGGCACCTCCAGCTGCAGGAGCTAATGCTGCCTCCGCGCAGTCAGGCACAAAACTTTTCGTCGCCATCCGCAGAGTGTAGTTTACCCCTGAGAGCACAAATGAACGGAGGGACG
This sequence comes from Chionis minor, assembly GCA_013398295.1. NCBI lineage: Eukaryota > Metazoa > Chordata > Aves > Charadriiformes > Chionidae > Chionis > Chionis minor. The sequence continues at coordinate 52,304 of VZSF01007796.1, read as the reverse complement.
TGGCGGGCAGGCTGCAGCATTGGCCCAGGAGCGCTCTGCAACCGCTTGCGCCGAGCAGAGCCCGCTCCTCCCTGGGGGGCGTGCGGACCCCCGCGGCGCCGGCGGCGGGGCCGGGGCTGTGCCACCCGTGGGCAGTGGGCATGGGGTCCTCGGCCGTCCCGCCTGGCAGGGGCCAGCGCAGGCGGGGGACAGCCCGCAGCGCTGACCTTGACTGCTGCAGCCGGACCTCCCCAAGACACTGCTGCCTCCCTTCACCGCTGCAAGCCACTGGCCTCTGGGTGAACGTTTGCATTTCCCTCTGTTCAAGAGCGTGTTTATCAATTATTCTTCCTTTTAGGTCAAGATTTTTACTTCTCTCTTACTGGTATTTTAGTTTTATGCTTTCTCCTGCAGAAGCACTTTGCCTCTCTGGGATTAGTAGCTGTATCCAAGCAAAGGTTTTGTCGTGCTGCTTTTCCCCCTTTCCCAGAACAGCAGGGCGTGCGCTGCGCTGCCGGTGTGGATGCAGGACGTACAGGGAACGGAATGCAGCGCCCGGTTGTGTCGGTGTGCCGCGGCGCCCGGTTGTGTCGGTGTGCCGCGGGGTGCGGGCGTCCGAGCGGCAGCCGGGGTCGGGCAGCGGCGGCAGGGCTGTCCCTTTAAGCCTGGCTGGTGTATTTTTAGAAAGCATAAATAGGCTGCGTTCTCCCACTCGCTCACTGTCCAAGACATAAAAAGGAAGGGCTTTCTGCTTTCTTCAAGCCTCCTTCCCCTGCTGGCACCATATAAGTCTGTCTTTTAAGCAGTACAGGTCCACAGCTCTTTTTTTTTATTGAGAAGCTGCAGAACTCTAACCGGTGGTTCAATAAATTGTATTACATCCCCTTCGTACTGAATGCCCTACAAGCTTTGGCTTTCCATGTGTAATTGCAAGCTGTTATTAGCCCAGAGCTTTGTCCGTTACTGTGCCACACTATTGCTGAGCGGTCAATTTTTTTCCCCTGCCATTTCCTTTGCTCACACCATGCTGACCACGTTGGCCAGGGGCTGCCCGAGGTTTATAGTGCAGCATTGATTTTTCTTTTCTCTCAATACTGACAGAATCATAGATCCAAGGCAAATAAAGAAATGCATTCTGTGGTGATGAAATGTCTTTCGTTCAGCCTGGATTGAATCAAAGGCCATCACAGAAATGTTCTACTCTAAAATGCTAGTGAAGCTTAAGGCATTGTTGGAAAATGAATTTTCCATTTTCTTAGCTGTAATTTGGATTCTCAAATCACTGTGCTAAAAATAATCAGATAAAATTGAATATAGACTACAAGCCTATGTAAAATGTTATTTGTTAGGTTTTGCAAGCTGCTGCAGCTGATATGAAAGGAATCTGGCATTAGATCAGAAAAGTAATTGCTTAGGTGGATTTCTAGTAAGTATGTTGCATTACTCTGAATACCAAGGATGACTGCTCTATAATTCATACAAACCATGGTAAATAACCAAACCATAAAGATGCATTTTGCATATCTACTGGAGGGAGATATTTCTAGTAAAAAAACCCCATCGCCTTTTATCACCCATATCTCAGTGATGAGTGGTTTTGCTTTTTGTCTGGGAATGTCAAAGGACATTTTTAGGTAGGTGACTGTCATTATCCCTGCTACACAGATGCAAAACGAGTCTGTACGCAGTGAATCCCTGGCAGGGCCTGGCAAAGAGCTTTGATCCCCAGAAGCTTAACGCTGTTTTCAATACCAAATTGAAATAGCCACCAATTTCATGGCGTGTGTGGGAAGGGGTCGCTGCAGGTGATGCTCTCACCACCACGGGCTGTTAGAGACCAGAGGTGGCCCCAGTCAGCGTGGCTGGGCGCGCTGGCACGGGACTTCAGCTGCCCGTAGAAAGGGAACACCTTTACTAATTTTTACGCAAACGTCATTTCTCATAACACAGAGCCAGCTTGGCTACCCAGACCTGTCATCTTGGAAAACAGAAGACGAAACCACACGTTAAAGATTTCCCCATATTCTAGGGTTTTCTTTCTTTTTTTTCTTTTTTTTTCCTTTTTAATTTTTTTTCCCTCTGTATTGTCAAGACCTCATGACTTAATACCTGGTGTATGTGGCCATTAGAAACATAACACAACATCAAGGACATCAATACTTTTTTCCTTGAAAAAACAAGTAAATTGTGCAGAAAGACTGAGTAGAGGATCCTTGTGACCTCTCCTTTGCAAGACAAGGCACAGTTCCCTTTGTGGCCCTGCAAAGTTAAAGCTCCAACTTCTACAGGGTCCCAGGGTAAATGTCACCTTACCCAGCAATCCCGAATGTCCTCTGACTCCACACCTCTGGGAGATCCCACACGTTTTAGTGAGAAGCTAGCACACACACGCACACAGAGAGTCAGTAAAGTTGAAACTACGAATTGAAAAAATAAATGTATTTGAATGTAGCCCTTGGGCAACATTCCATTAATTCCACCGCTTTGGACCTTTCTTTTTCTCCTTTCTTAATGACTACGCATCCGATATCAATATGCACTGTTTACAGCTGTTCCTTTGGCATCACATTCCTGGCAATGTGCAAAAGGTCTTTACACTGCATAACAGATCAGATTTTACTTCACTGATGATCCAAAAAAAAATTCTTAAAAAAAATTAAAACCTTTTGGGGACAAATTCAGAGTCTTATTCAACCTGAAATGCTTCTGAAGTCTTTTTTTTTTAATCAAAAGAGCACTACAAAACTAAATAAGTTAAAATAGAAAATCTGCTGAATTTTAAAATCCTTCCTCCATCTCAAATTGTGTAGGAATTCTTCCTACAGAACTTCTCAAAAGAATACAGCATAACTGAATCTGCTTTATTTGCTGTAAGGTGGATTTAGCACAAAGTGCTATGTGGCTTTCGTTGGTAATTTTTAAGAACACTCCACAGTGGAAACAAAATCAGGATTAGCTTCCTCCCATTTGTCTTCCCAATTTGATTCCTCCCCTAAGGTTCAGAAACACTTGAGAAACCCATTACTTTCTCTTCCTCCCATTTTGTCCCACTCCAGCCTGGTAGTGTTCAGTAATACAGCAAAGGCAGCTCTGGAAGCTGACCTCAAATCAGTTGCACACTGGCTTAAATCTTGGAAAGAGTAGTAATTCCCTTTCAGGTAAACCTTTTTTTGGACCCATTAACTCAGATCTTTTGCTTGCTGGGGTTCCTGAGGCAGATGAAGTCTGGACCTCAGCAGTAACCAAAAGGAGGGATTGCTGTTTAGGTGTGGTGAAACCTTCAAAATTCACTTTCCAGGATTTTTGACAGCAGCAAATTTGGGTTGAGGTTTAAAGCCAGATTCAGGGCTTGTATTCGGGCAGTATCTCCATTAGGAGTTGGACCAAGGAAGGACTCGAGGTTTCCAGGTGTTAGTAAACAATCCACCGAGGCTGGAGGGTGACACTCAGCAAGGGTACCGTGGGTAGGGTGGCACAAGGCAGGGGTGAAATTAAGATGTGTGTAAAACCGGGAACACGGTGCCCTCTGCCTCTGTCTATCAGTTTATGGATCTGCAGCATCACTTATGGCTAAAATCCAGCCATTGTTCTGTACAGGCTACAGCCAGGAATCTCCACTCTAAATCCCAGGAAGGGGAAAGCGAGGAGAATCTGCAAACAGGATTAGTGTCAGGGAATGCAAGCGTGATGAATACTTCCACATATTAACAAATTGTGTATAATAGCCTAAGGATGTAGGAAAGCATTGTCAGGGAGGAAAAAAGCTGTTAATTGGATCATATATGAAATGTGATGTTTTCTTAATGTCTCAGCTGGTGAATAAGTGCTTGTTGACTGGTGCGTGATCCCTGTGTTTTTATCAAATGCCCGTACTAGCAAGAGGCTACGATAATTAATTTTCAAGGGGGATGAAGAAGATCAGCTATGCTTGCAGTCCCAAATGGGCATCTTTTCTCTGATCCACTGGGTTCACAGCTTTAAGTGTATCAAGCAAAAATGGTTGAACAGGCAAAGGGCAGAGGAAACTCGAGTGCCATCGAAATGCAAAGCAGCTCCATCGTACTCAGCCACTGAGTGGGGAAGCGCCGTTCTGCGCCTTTGTCTGCTCAGCAAGGAGCAGCTTTTGGTTTAAAAGGGGAAAAAAAAGGGCAAAAAGAAGTTAAAATTTGTCCGGTAGTAAGACAAGAATATCAGTAATAAGGATTCCAGCTCTACTGTGGAAGTGGTGGAGCTGTTAGAGGACCTGCCAGCCGTGGTTGGCCCGAGGGCCAGGCGTGTGTCGGAGCTGGCAGCGGGATTCTGCAGGAGGCACCTGGGCGGGAGCACAGGGCAGCCGAGCGTGGGCTCGGTTTCACCATGTAATTCACACCCTTGGTGGAAGATGTGTAACTGCAGACTTGGTTTTTGAGGTTCCCCTGTCCTCCGACATCTGCTAAAGCAGAGGCGGGCTGGTCCCCGCTGCTGGCAGAGGCTGCGCCACGCTGCTCGCCAGGCAAGGGGCATCCAGCTGTGTCTTGCCCTGCTCTGTCACAGAGTCCTCTGCAATGGCACCCGCCTTAGGTAATTTGGAGTCCTCTGCAAATTTGGCCTGCAAAAGCAGCGGCAGCAGCAGGAAGTCTTTATGTGTGTGGCAAAATAGAAAGATGTTTATTTTGTGAAGCGCTTCCGTAGGGGAAGAACACTGTATGTGTAAAGCCCATCTCCCTTTGGAGGAGCTCATCTTCCCCAACCTCTTTGCATGATGTCTTTCAGCAAAATACCCGTGAGGATTCCTTGGCACGTTCGTGGTGTTCAGCAGTCACCACCCTGCCAGTACTGGACCTGCCTGGGGTACCTGATCCGTCTCAGTGTACAGGTCCACTGCAAAGGTGCCGCGTGCCTTCCGCTCTTCCCGGTTGCAGCGTCCCTCAGCACCCTGCCTAACCCAACAGGCGCACGCTCTACACAGCCGCTGATGCGCATGTATTTGCATAAAATACAGAAAACTAGGGAAATTATGATGTTCATTGGGATGTTCTATTTAAACTGAGACTTTTAAGCACTAATAATAATTAACTACTTTCTTAGCAACGAAAAAGTCTTAAATGCCTATTTACTTAACAGTCCCCTAGGGTGTCTTTGTTCTGAATGGGCTAAAAAAAATCTTAGCTGCAAAATAAGCAGGCGATTCCAATCAATAGAGCCAGAGGACTATATTGATTACCAGAACTCCATTCTTTAGTCATTAACCCTGTGAATTCTTTACAAAAGCTGTACAGGACAATTCCTAACCACTACACCGTTTGAGGAGTCATTCAGATATTTGAATGTCATTAAACTTTCATAGCTTGTTTACAGCCCCTTCAGCCTTGCCTGAAGGATTGAGCTCTGAGACTCCCCGCCACACAGCCACGCTCTGCCCAGCTCAACTGCCAAACAGCATTAATCAAGCCCGGAAATTTCCTCTGCAGATACGTTTTTCTTGTTAGTTATTGCTAATATTGTTACAGAGCAGTGAGACAGATCACGGAATGAGTCAAGTAATATTCTTAATTTTTCCCACATTTTAGCTCCAAGCCAGAACGCTCTAGCTGGCCACAAACATGCCTTTTACTCGGCCTTGGATGGGAAACTCCCCACGCACCCTGTAGGTCCCTACCTCCATGCTGGATGCCCCAGGGCTCCATACGTGGATGGGAGGGGAAGGACACAAAGTGGGGCAGCGAGGAGGGACAGAAACGGTCAGAAGGGAGGAGGAGAAAGAGGAGGAAGTGATGCTGGGAGAGCTCGTCAGGTCTCTCCACCTCCTTCCCCTGGCCGGGTCCTGCGGGACCTGCCCCCGCAACACCTCCCTCTCAGCAGCACCGTATTTAAGAGAAGATTCTCACATTTCAGATTAAGAAAGTTCATGACACGCGGTAATGGCTCTAAATGGTAAATTGAATCACGCAGACAACAATTGAATAGAAGCAGCACAAATGAGCCGAACACCAGCAATTTAAGGGGATGCTGAAGGAACTCCCAGCAATCACCGGTCGGCTGCAAAGACAGGCACTCGTCCTCTTCAAAGTTCAGAGGACTCTAATGGTACAGAACACGGAACATTCTCTAGGGTAGTGTTTCTTTGCTATGGAAATGACAAGCTGACCAGGGTCTTCGTAAATGCACAGAACGGGAGTGGTTATTCCTAAATATTTCCATAATGTCTTATATAAATTTCAGCCCCAGCTTGTCCCTGGGTTGCTTGGACCAACTGTTCTTTTATTGGTGATGGCTCTGACCCAGTGCCCGGTGGATATGGGGTTTTGGCTTAGGCTGGTTTGTGCTGGTTTACACAACAGGCAAACTTGGTATTGTTCCTTGCCTCCCACTGTAGGAGGAGGATTTTAGCCACCACATAGCACATGAACACCAAGCAGTCATCTGAGCTGAAACTGAGAATGTTTTGAAATTAAGGAACCGTTTGAGAAATACACAAGAATCTGCCTAAACGCTTGCAAACAGGGAATGTAATTTCAGAGTCATAACTGAGCAATATTCCTACACTTAGTTGTGAAAATTGTCCTGCATCTTTTTTACAATTAGTACTTGATCCACTCCAGTTTCAATGTTCTGCCGTTATCCTTATCTGTTTGAAAACTCCCCAAGAGAGCTATAATGAGCCAGGGCCATTTTCATGACTATTGATTTCATGGTTAAAATTATAGTATTTGATTGTTATTTGACCGAACTGAGATTATTGCATGTTTTGAAAACAAGAGCAGCAACAGCAGAAGTCATGTCCCTAGAAAAGTACAACGTTAGGAGCCGGAAAACAGCCCTGCTTCTCCTTTGATCCGGTGCTCTGTGACAGCCCTGCTGAGTGCGGCTGCTTTGCCGGCAGAAGGTGCACAGAGCTTCGGCGACCTTTCCAGTGTCACCCCGTGCATCGTGGCGAAGCACGGCACAGATCCCCGGTCTCCTTCCTGCCAGGCACTGCCCTCACCACTGGCACGCGTTTTCCTACATGGGAAGCGCCTGTCCCTGCTTGCCGAGCTGCGTGGAGCCAGTTTGTGGTGAAGACTCTCTTAGGACTGAAAGGCCTGAATTTCGTTATAACTTGTGACTAAATAGGCACTGGACAACCACTTATGAAGTTTATTTTTCACTGTCACAATGCATTTGGGAAATGTTGCTAAACCCAAGGACTTCGTGCAGGCTCTGGTTCCTGCTTTTCAACAAAATAAACCAATCGTGATTAGTAATGGATTTCTGATAAATCCGGAAATGTTCTAAGCAAGTTCCTAAAGGTGATAAGAACTCCGAATACCTTTTTGAATAGGGTATTTCAAAGGACTGTTAGGACTAAATGGCTCTAGTGTGTCATGCGGACAGAACCACCGTTTCTTTGCACTTTGTTTTATTTTTTCAGTATGAGACCGGTATTTTATGACACTGAGGGCAGATCTTGCCATCCTTTCTTTTCTGCTCAGAACGGTGCAGCTGCTGTGATGTTCGGGTTGTGTTGGTATTTTGAGCTGTGTGAAATCCAGTAAGGCTACACGTATTTCCCAGCAAAACTGTGGGCTCCATCAGGGACTGAGAGGAGTGAAGCAGCAGGTCCCACCACAGCAGGCAGGAGCTACCTGAGCCATTGCCGAGTAATTCCAAGGAAATGGGGCAAATGTAGGTACAATTGCCACATTTTTGCCTTTTCTATCAACGCCATGGAAATACTGGCTAATTTAACAAGGGACTTAAAACATCCTGACTCCAGTAGCTGCTGCTGTCTGCATCTTCAGAGCAGGAGCATGGTGACATCCCGTTTTCTTCAAGCCGAGCCACCGGTCAAAGGGCCGTGAGACACCTTTCCCCAGCGGCCAGCGATGTGCCTCCTTTAAATGCATTAAACACCCCAGTCCCCAGAGAAGCAGGTGGGACTGTGTGTGTGCGTGGGCAGGACGGCTGGGCTGCACCCTTGCAGGGGCTCCTGTAAAGCTGCTCAGCGCGTGGGTGATCCCCGTGCTCCGGGCTCTCCTGAGCGTCGCCCTGCCAAGCCTGGCCTCCCGTGAGGTGGCCCCCAGCCAGGGCTGAGCTTCCAGCACACGTGAGACAGCCCTGAGAAATGCACACAGCTCAAACCCCTCGGTAAATACACCCTGCTGCGTCCAGAGGCTCCTCCAGCTCCGATGAACGTGCCTCGGGGAGGAGCGCAGTACCCTGGGGGACGCAGGGGAGAGCGGATGGAGGTGATGGAGCCCCCCTGCGCCCAGCCAGGGAGGGAGGGGAGCACTCCCGCTCGGAGAAACATCCTTCTCTACATTCAGCAGAGGAGGGTTGGCTGCTTTCCTGTCCTCTGCTGCCCTTTTACTTAAAGTCTGACTCCTGGGAATCAGTTTGGACGTGAGGCTGCACGTGCGGTGCCGTGCTCGTGTGAGCGAGCTGTAAACGTGCCACGCTGTGGTTCGGGTGATCCCCTGGCAGCCCTGGGCAGAAACGCCCGTGCAGGGCTCAGCTGGCCGGGGAGGAGGAACCTGTGCCCGGTGCCGTGTGTGCGGCTCAGCAGCCCGCGGTGGTACCCGGGGCTCTCTGCGTCACCCGCCCACAACACCTCTGTGCCGGCAAACCACGACAGCATCCCCTCCAAAGCGCTGTGCGCTGCTCCTTTCGCCTCGGGAAAGGCTGGGCGCTTTAGTACCAGCTCTCCGCTCACTGATCCCGAGGGATGCCGGTACGGCCATCCTGTCGTCCCTGTGAGCCGGAGGCAGGGACACTGCTGCAGAAGAAAGAGGCGCTTAAAGCCGTGTTGTGATTACATCTGCTCCACGCGAGGCACAGTAACGTAGCTCAAGCCAACAGTCACCCCGCTGTAAAACGGGATCGTGGCAGATCAGAAGCCGGGTTGTAATCCTCTCATTGCCCCAAAGTAAATGTTCTTCCTGGCAGCAGGGCTTAGCGATAAGTGTTCAATCCCGACTTGTGTGCGGCTTAGGAGCGCAGGACGGGCGGCTTCGCGCTGGGCAGCCGTGTCACGCCGTGCCGTGCCAGCAGCCGCCGTCCCCGGGGCTGCGCAGGAGCAGGCTGGGCTCTGCACGTGTCCTGCCTCCAAGGGCTCGCAGGGAGCAGCCCCGGCGCTCGTAACCGCTGCCAGGGGTGGCATTTCTAGAGGCTTTGCCTTGTGGAGGCTTCATAAATGTCGTCCTCGGTGCTCCCTGCTGGAGCTCCTGGTGGTGGCTGCGCTGGAGGGAGCAGGAGCTGAGTGATTCCCCTGGAAGGGACGGCTCCATGTTGGGTTTCTCCATCACTGTCACACGTATCTCTGGTAATATTTACTGACTGTTTGAAAGGAAAACGGCTTTCTAAAGCCATTATTTCTTTCACCCGTCTGCTGTCATAAAGGTCTCTGTGATGGAATGATAGAGGATTCGGTCACAAAAACGGACAGAGCAGGAAAAGGTACCGAAATGTAAGGGCATCTGGAGGTAAGGCAGTGTAAGATCTCTGTGTCCGTCAGTAGCACTCACACCCTTTGTACATGCACAGGCAAAAAATACGAACTAAAAATAAATAGGTAAGATGAGCACTGGTATTTGAAGGAGTCGGAAACCAGATTTTGGCTTAAAGTTGGGGTTTCTTTAAGGTGACATTTTATCCCGTCTCACCTTTTCCTGTGTTCCTCTCTGTGCAGTTTGAACCCCTGCCTCGACACAGCACAATCCATGTATCATTAGATGTAGTGTATATTAAAACAGCAATAACAGTAGGTCATTTAGAGGGTACGTCACAGGTTACAGAGAATATAGGGATGCTATTTTATTATGCTGAAGCTGTAAAGCTTCACTAATACAAAATATTGCTGGCAGTCACCTTGTTTTATTCTTCTTTTAACAACTTACTAACAGTGTGTAAATATAAAAGCAAACTTTGATTTTTCCATCCAGATACACTGAAAACTCTTTCAATAAAAATGCTAGAGTGCATTTAACACTGTGACCAGAAATATTGAAATTTGACAGTTAGGAGGTTAAAGGTTTCAAATTTATACACAGAGGTGTTTTGCTCCTGTCACGGTCATAGCGGCTCGCTCAGGATAACCCCTTTTGCTTACTGAACCTTTGAAAAGCAGAGAACATTAAGCAATACGTCTCGGCAGACGCCCTGGGATTTCATACCACAAGCAGAAGCCCACACGCACACAAAAAGTGAACCTCTTAGGTGAAAACTGGTCCAACCTTTCTCTCTCTTGGCTCCTGCACCGGGTGCTGCCGCCGTCCCTTCTGCCAGCATTAAAGCAGAGTTTCTGTAATGGTTTTCAGGTATAAGGTGCTACTGCTTTGAATTTCCACATAGATTGCTTGAAACGGTGGCATCAAGAGAGCATGTACAGAAGCCATTACTGTGAGGAAATGGCATCAGATAAATAGCTCTTTTACGTTCCTGCCATGAAATACCTGGATAAAAGATAAAATAAAATGTACTTTGCACCCCAAATGTAAGGTTTTAGTTTTCTTCTCACCCTTATTTTAGGAATTTCAGCCTGTGGTATATATGTGTAGCACAGAATTTGCCTCTCTACTGTCGCCTGAGAGAGTAAGTGCAGCTGAGAACAGGCAAGGTATACAGCGCCTCCAACTTTTTTTTAAATGACATTTTTCAAGCTCAAAAAACCCCAGACCCCCTCTATGCGTTGATTTACTGAGAAACCACCACTGCATTGACCTGCTTGAAACATTACAGCCTTGGCAAACCAGCGAGTAAAACGATCAACTTTCCTTTTTTGATCTTCATATCGTAGCACGTTAAGAGAACCGCTGTGGGCATTTCTTTTCATATTCACCATAAAACTGTCCTCATAAATATTACTACAAATACGCAATGGCTTTTTGGCTGACGTTCTCAAAACAATTACAGTGAGAACGCATTTTTACGCACAGGCATCTCTGCGGCATTAACGTGGCCGCCCCGGCGCGGAGCAGAGCCGTGTCCCGCGCAGGGGGCATGGTGGGGCGGGCAGAGGGGACGCTGCCAGGCGGGGAGCCCCGCTGGTTCCACGCTCCCTCCCTCTTGCTCCAGGGATTTAGGGCTGGGTCTAAACTCAGGGCATAGCCCCTGCTCACGTCAGACGGAGGAGCGGAGCGGGCAGCCTCTGCCTCGGTCGCTGGAGGGACCCGCGCCAGCGGGAGCAGCAGGCGCAGGGCAGAGCCCTCTGTCTGCTGGGGGCTTTGCCTGGGGTGGGCGACGGTGGGACACGGGCAGGGGCTGGGGGGCAGCTGGCAGGGGATCCTGCTGCGCACTGGTGCTCTTACAGGGAAACAACGCGGGCAGGAGAGCGGGAGCTGAGCTCGAGCGGTTCAGTGACTGTCTGTGAGAGTAATTTGTTCTCTGGTCCTGGAAAAGAGACCCCGGCAGCTCTGGGGCGGCACAGCAGTGTCCCCCTCGCAGTGATGGCCAAGGCTGGGTGTATCTGAGGAGAGGGGCTCCGTATCGTGCTTCTCAGACGCATGCTGTGCTCCAGGAGCGGAGATGAGACCTGCTGTGTGGGAAGCGTGCGGAAGGGACCGTCCCCATCAGTGGTTTGGGGCTCCCGGAGCGCTGGAAGGCGCGCGGAGGTGACCGCACTGCTCAGGGGTCCAGCTCTGCTGCGCCCCGGCAGCGATGAGGCTGGAGGTTTGACTTTCCCTGTTCTCACGGGTGTAATTACCCGCACAGGCTCCGGCGTCTGAGAGCTCAGGATTCCGCACACCTAGGGGAAATGGCGCGCCTTGCGCACAGCAGAGCTGGGTGTCCTGCAGGAAAAAAACTCTGCTTTTTCGGCTGTGGGAGCAGCTGCCAAATTACAGCACTTGTGCCCGTAGTAACATCTGAGCCAGTTTTATTTTGAGCGACCCCCCTGCGTGACGGGCCATTCGTCCCTCCTCTCCCCGCAGGCAGCCCAGGGCACCCTGTGTCACCGGGACCCAGCTTAAAGCCGGTTGTCTGGGGTACGTGGCAGAGGGGCACTCCGGGCAGCAGAGAGAGGCTGGATTAGAAAGCAACCAAATCAGAATTGTCAGTTAATGCCACTGAAAACATTAAACTCCTCTATTAAGGGCTTCATTGGTCCCCAAGGCTTTCACTGTGCCATCCGAGTACTAGAAGGAGCCTGTCGTAAGCTCCTTGCACTGGGTGAATCTCCCCTGCGCCGTCTTCGAGACATACATCATCCGGGCCTTCAGAAATTCAGGTTAAATACTGCGCGGTAAATAAATTCTCCTCTCTCTAGCCTTGCTATAGTTGGTTTGTTTGTTTTCCCCCAATACTTCTTTATCAGTCTGGTTTCCTCTCCAGTGCTGAGACCAGTCTGCACGAGCCAGCAGCCTTCCGGGGTCCCGGCTCGCCTCCGGTACGATCATGCAAAAGAAGCAATTTTTCATTATTGATAAAATGTAATGTCATAATGTCATGGCCTTTCAGGTCATCATCTTTGTAAGTCAGCCATGACATTATCACAATTTATAATGATAACAAATGACCATAATGTTTGCATGTAATTTTCATTGGCTATTGCAGAATTCTAAAATCACTCCTTCGAAGGATGGATTTCATTAACAAGCGACTGCTATTACACGGTACTAACTGCTGCTACTGGGGGCTGTTTGCTAACATGAAGCCTGTTCTGTCTGATATACGAGATTTATGTACTTAGTAGAAATCTACGGTTTGGTAGTTCTTTGTTAGTTAGGTACTGATGCAAATCAAGAGAATATTTTTGCCTTTTTGCAGAAAAAAGTGCTTTTTAATATGCCTAAGCACAAATAATTTCTAAATGCTTATGTAAATACGCACCCCGTGAAGATTGCCGGCTGAAGGTCCGACTTGAGTGTCAGATTCGTTCTTGACTGTAGGGTTGGCTTTACTTATTTAATATTTCATGATAAACTTAAAAGATTTACAGCTTCAGGAGCTGGTGAGAATCATAGGACATTTATTTTCATGTGATATTTAGAGGTTGGAGCTCCAGTCCCCAAACACTTTAAACATATTCTTAGCTCTAACATCTGGACTGAGAACATCACCGGGGCTGGTTCCCCTGGCTCTGCAGGATCGGGACCGCAGCGTAAGTGCACAGAGTTCAATAGAGCTGAATCCAGAGCACTTGTAGGGAGCACTCTGTCAATCTAATCCATAAATAAATACTCCTCCACTCCTGAAGCCCTCTGCAGCTAATGCATGAAAAACAATGAAATGCCTGGGCACTCCAGGCCTCTTAAAAAAGCAGAGCCAGGCTGTTGTATATATGTGTGTGTGTGTGTGTGTGCGCGGGTACACGTGTGTGTATGAAATAAATTAAAACAAACAAAAAATAAATGTTTCTGAAATAGCAGCTGTGAGTTATAGTCCAACCGACTCCCTGACAGGACACCAGCCAAAAGGACTCTCCGAGCTGCACAATTGGTCCCCAAGGGACGTGGCGCCTTGGAGAGGACAAAGCAAGAGCCAGGGACTCTCGGCTGTGCTTTGTTTTGGCCTACGAGACTGATCAGACCCGTGTTGTGGTTCATTTTTCATCTGCAGCAAGAGGCTTGCAGGGAGATTTTACCTTTGGGTTTTTTTCTTCTCTCCCCNNNNCCCCCCGCTGCTACTTTTTTCACTGGAAATTATAAAATGACTGCCCTTCACCAGATCTGCAGATTCACAAAGCAGAAAATACCTGATTTCACTTGCTAATGTTTTTAGGGGAAACAAGGATAACTTCTGGATCTGTATTTACTTTTGGATCTGTATTTATTGCGTGGCCACTGTGGAGTCTGCAGAAGTCTGAAGGAAGTGATGTTCTGCCATGTGCATGTTCCGAGTCCACAGGGGTTTTCTATGGAAAATATTAGGCTAAATTTCATCCTTTGTCAGTGTGACAAAGGCTGAAAGGTCATGACAAGGCTACCTGGTCGTTATTGCATTGTCCAGTAGGTCATGCAAACATGTAAACAGAAGGATCTCTCTTCTTCGGAGTGAATTGTATGGAAGATCACACTTGATGTGGGATGTTGCCCAATTATATTCACGGCCATTCATTTTGTAGGGCTTGAACATCACTCATGTGAGGATCTCCTTGTTACTGTCTTTGAAATCTCTACCATGAAGACTAGTTTCATCAATTTTCCAAGCTTACTGGTCTACAAGTGACCCACTAAGGTCACCCATGGCAGTTCAGTCTCCATACTGTAATTGCTCAAATAGACCGTGGGTAGTTGTTTTGTATGCTTAAAGGAGTATCTTCGTTCCCAGCAGCAAAGGCGGCAGAACTCCATTGCAGTACGCAGGCACGCGTGTATCAAGGTAGATTCTTTTAAGCCACTTCAGCGGAAAACTGCTTGAGCAATCAAAGTTAGTATGTGCTGCGAGCAATGAACATTAACCGGAGTCCTGGGAGATACCAGAAGAAACCTAAGTGTCTGTGTTTAATTGTCCTTCCTGAAATACCTTTTTATTACACATCCCTGTTGTTCACTTAATTTCCTCAGTCTAACTCAAGTTTTACTTTCTTTCTTGGATGTGTTGACAGTCCAGGGGCTTGGTTGTGTCAGGGAACATTTTGCAAACACTTGGTGAGATTGGTCAGGCTGATTTTAGCACAGCTCCAGCTCTTCTCTTATGGTCGGTGTCCCTGAAGAGCAGACACAATGAAGCACGGGGGGATTGGGTGGATTTGCCTCAGTTTCTGTTAAGTTATATGTTATCCCAAAACACTGTTCCCCGAATTTTAAAGACGGTGGCTACGTGGCACTACTTAGTTGGTGTTTTCAGTATGCTTTATTTGATGTCACGCATAATGAGATGTTCGTGACATTGCAGGATGCCATTGCGATAGTCCACGTAACTTCCCAGGTGGTTTTTACTCCAGCATCGCTCCTTCGGTTTTCAGCCCCGCTCAGCTCTGGCCATTTCGCGGGCTGCCCGGCTCGGATGAGTCCTCCTGCTTGTCCTGACCTGAGCAGGGGCTCGGAGCAGAGCCAGAGGCTGCTCTTCCACAGAGCAGAGTCTGCAATATTGGTGAGGGGCGTGAAGAAAAGCCTCCTCTGCGTTCTCTGGGCCAGCCTCCGCCAGCAGCTGTTTGCCGGGGCGCTTTCACCCCTTGGTTTCGTCTCGGCGTTGCTTTCGCCAGCCCGTATGGGCTTCCTCCCGCCGGGGCCCATGCCTACGCCTGAGCTCGGAAACAAGCTGTTTCCCAGCTGCGAGCGCCGCTCCGCTCGGCTGCGGACTGCCGGGTTGTTCCCCCGCGCCGGCGATACCCGCAGGGAGCAGGCTGAGGCTGGCTGCAGCTCGGCATGGCCCCCGGCACGCTGCGCCGCGCCGGCCTTCGGGGCGACGCAGGGTTTGGCAGCGCGCAGGAAAGAGCGAGGCGTGAGAGTGGGTGCAGGGGGGCATCGCCGCCGGGGCGAAGCCAGGGCCGCCCGATCCTCCCGAAGCCGCGTAGTTCTGTTTTTCCGAGGGCGAAGTAAGAAGTAACGTAACATGTAGAATTAGCACAGCTTTGCTGCTCTGCCGTTACAAACGGGTTTGCTGCCAAAGCAGGGGCTTTGCTGCGGGGGGAATGTCTGTTTGTGCTGTCAGGCCTCGGCTCAGCGCGAGCACATGCCGCGCCAAAGCAAACGAAAGGGGAATTATACAATATTGAATGTGGACCCGTCTCTAAATGCATTGAAAATGTAGGTTATTGTCTTTTGGCATTTCCTAAAAAGCCTCTTGAGCTCCTGTTGGCAACCGCTGATATTGAGGGTACTTTTAGCTGTTTAAGTCTTCCTGTTCTAACAGGGGTCAAAGGGCTGTAAAGATCTTCTCAAAAGGATATAGAAGGAATCATTAAAAGGGAGGAGGAAGAAAGTGACAGAAGGTCAGCCTTTTTTTTTTTAATGGGTGCATCCCCAAGGGGGTCAGACACAGTTGTGCATTATACTCCAGCTCCAGTACCTGACTTTTAGAAACCTACAGCAAATCTTATTAGCACCTCCATAAGCATAAAATACAGGACAGAGCCCAATGTTCCAGGCAGAAGTAAAAGAGAAAAACCATGAAATAAATCAATTTAGTCTTTCAGATGAATTTAAATCAACATAGTGCGAGGATATGACCGAGATGAGGACAAATACTCAAATATGTGCAAGGCATTTTACGGTCCCTGGGAAGCGCGTGCATGTATCTGTGGGTGTTTAATTCCCTTGTTGATCTTTTTTTTCCTTAGAGACAAATTTACTGTATGCTCATTGCTATAGCATGTCATGTAGCTTTTTGTAAGGACTGGTGTAGGGCAAAAAATTTACCTTTTTATGTGACACAGCCAAACAGAATTGTGAAGGTTTTCAGTGATTTCTAGACAGCAAGCAATAAACCGCGTTTGCACCCACACACTTACTGCCTAACACCCCATCTGGTAACATTTCCACGTCTCCAGGAAAGAAATCAATAGCAATAATCTGTGAGGGCCTCATAGGGTGTATATTTTTTTATCGCACTGCTATTTGGAATTTTTTTCCTATCTGCTTACAGCACTAGGTTGTTCTTTTTTTGTTAGCTAACATTGAAATCTTGGATCCATTATTATATTTTATAAAAAAGCAGTAACTAACACCGGGGTCATAATAATATATTCTAAACACTCGTATTCAATAATATCACGGTGTTCAGACGGCGAAGTCCTATTCAGTGAAGGCACTGAAAAACCTCATACAGTAAGAACCTGTGCGTTTAGAATGACATGCTAGTATACTTCAAAGACTAGCATCCTAAAAATTCATGATTACTTAAAGGTAGTTTATATTAAAAGGGAGTCTGCCTCCAGCTTTCATCTTGCTCCAATGCAGAGAAGAAATTGTCCTTATATTCTGAAATTTAGAACTGTGTCACTGTTGGTTTTCTGTGTAAGGAGGAAATATGATGCTTTGTTACTGGTCTTATTTATTGCAGACCTTGTCTGGAATCTAGTATTGAAGCTGTGCTTGATGAGTTGCTGCCTTGAACTTTTCCACTGATCAATGCTGGTGCTATGGCTGCATGAAAGAATAGCTTTCCTGAGGAGAAGCTATCACATGGGAAACACACTACACAGTAAGCTAAGAAATCTGCTATAATCTTGTATGCTTAGGCTTAGAAACGTGTTTCCCAAAAGAAATGGTGATAGTGAATGACCATTTAAAAACTGAGATGTTACATGAGCAAGAGGTCAGGTCAAGAACAGGGAGGTATTAAAAAGAGAAAGAGAGAAAGAAAGAAAAATGGGGGAAGAGAAAGAAAGAAAGAAGCAGAAACCCTCCTTTCACTAACATGATAAGACACAACTGGACAAAATGCACAGCTGAAGAGGACATTACAGAGCCAGGAGACAGGAATCATATTTCTTCTTCTCCCTGCAGTGACAAATAAAAGGTTGTTTTGATTTTTGCTGTACAAATAGAATAAGCTTTACTTAGAAACTGTAGCTGCCGAGTTGTTCTCCCCAAAAATATTTTTTGCTTTCTGTCCTAGTAGCAACACTAGGGGAAAGAAAAGGAAGCAGCCCTGTGATCAGCATATGTTTTATCTACTCGCGTATTTTCCCGTGCGTCTTGCAGCAGGGGTGGGACTGGCACCCTGAACACAAGGTGTGTCCTGTGGGAGTGGGATTTCACGGCGTTCCGCATGGGCAAATCTGCCTCTGTGCCTACCCAGCCCTCTCCTTTGTGCCAAGGCTGTCAGTTGTGCGACGCTGGGGTTTTTGCACATAGGAAATGTGCTGTGCTGCACCCGCTGAAATCCTTTCTTTTCAGTCGCCTTCCCGTTTGGTCACCAGCAGGGCACATAGCAGGTCTGTCCCTGCAGTTGGCTGTATTCATGCCTCCCTCTGAATAAGCCAGTTGTAATAAAAATTAATTTACATTCTTGGAGCGCTGTTGCAATAGAGATCTCATGAAGACCAATTAGGGAGATGCACAGGGTGCCTTTGGTTGTACGCAAAGATTTTAATATAGTTTTATTTTTGCAGTTAGTACCCAACCTAAAATCTCGGGATGAGCTAATCTTATTACTGCTATAAATGACTGCTCTTACCTCGGTTTTGCCCCTACAATTCACATCTCGTCTGTCTTCATTTGCACTCTGAAAAGCTGAGAAACCAGATCTCAAAACTGCACAAATAATAAGGCCATGAAGGATTCAGGAGATCAAATCACTGGTGGAAAGGACAAATGGGGCTGTGAATCCTGGCCTGCCCATGGATATTGCTGACAGAAGTTGCTGGGGTTTTTTTACATTAAGTAGGCTCGTAAGGATGGATTTGGGCAGCTAATCTTTGGTTTCTGTTTGTTTGATTTTAAAATCTTACCCTCAATGTCTCTGCTCCTTGGGTAGGTGGAATGAGAAAAATAGCGCTCTTCTAATGGACATGGTTGCATCACTAGTAAACCCACGGTGACCGGGGTATTCGGGTGCCGTGGGAAGGAGGGCTATGCCAGTACCTCAGCCAGTGGTTTTCACCTCTGGTCCAAGGACTGTGAATGAGAGCACTGCAGAAGATAACCGAAGGTAGCAAACCTTTTGTTGATTGGCTTAAATTTTCAGCATAAGGGTCCCTACCTCCAGCAGAAGATTTGAGAGGTGTAAACATTGAAGAAATTGACAACCACTGGCATGAGGAGGCAGTCTCAGACCATTACAGGCACTGAGAACAGTATATTCAGTCAGTGTTATCTCACTCTGAACATTCGAATCTATTCTTCTAATACTACTGAATTTAATTTGGTAGTCTACATTAAAACACAAGAGTAAAATCTTGGTGTTTTCAATAAAGTTATATTTGAGCTCAGTCTTTGATGATAAATAAGCCATTCACTTACGTACATCTGCCAGAGCATTCAGAGGAAGCATTGGGCTTAAATGAGTTGTGACCTTATGAGACAGTCTACTGTTCGGAGACTATATAGGTGACTGCGGGGTTTTGAGTCTTGACCTTTCTGTTTATATTCATCATGAATGTGCGGATACTTTTATTCTTTCCGGAAAAAAGCTGTCAATCTTCACACTAATTTTAATGCCTGTGCAATGCAGAACAGTGGTGGATCTTAGCAATAACAATCACCAACTGACTAAAATTAACTAATTCAGACTGCTATGCTAAATTGAGTATGAGCGGGTTTGTTTCAGGCTCGGCATGGAAGCACAGGTGCAGTCGATAAATAGGGACACATACGGTGCCTAAATACGCTCTCACACGTAGTGACCTCCCAGCGAAAAAGCTCTGACAAATCACTTGTGACTTTCCAGAGCCTGTCGAGCTGCAGTTCAGTTGATCCGTATTTCTCTAGACTGGAAGTGACAGGAAGAGGCACTGATACTTGTGTGCTCGGAGAGGACTTGAATTCCTATCCCAAAATTATGGTACCTTGCAAGGACTGGTCGTGTAAACAGCGCCTGGTCCCTCGGCCGGGGCTGAGGCTGGTTGGTCTCTGTCCTTCATCACCTCTCCTTCCTTACTTCTGCCACAAAAGTTCCCTGTTGTTCAGGGACCATCTCAGGAGCTCTCAGACCACCTGCCACCGGAGGTGGTGGTGAGACCACCTCAGGCCACCAGAAGGGTGGGGAGACCCCTCTTCCCTCCTCTGCCCACCCCAGGGAGGCTCAGGTGGTCTCCTCGGAGCGCAGCCTGGAGCAGACTGGCACCCTGACATTGCTTCTGTTCCCAAAGCTGCTGAGATGCCCCACTGCTGGGAGGTCCCAGCTCAAATCAGCCCAATAGCAATGCAGGATATGGCTTAAAACGATGGTGACCCCATTCCGGGCACAGGATGCTGAGGTGCCCGTGGGGCTCTGGAGCAGCCACCCTCTGCCTTGATGGGACAGGGACAGAGAGAGAATTTTCTGCTGCTAATTTCAAAAAATAACGTTCTTTTAAAATTTAAACCCAGTCTAGTGCTGAATAGGAAAGGGAATTTCTATCAGGGCTTCGGTACCCTGAGCAGAAAGGGGTTTGTGCAGGTCTGATTCTGGGTGGCAGAGCTGTCCTGAGCCCTCATTTTCCTATGGCCATGGGTTTTACGCCGGCATCACCTGCTCTTCCCAAAAATCCCTCCCTGCTTTTGCCAGCCCTCCTGCATTCTCACCCTCTTTCTCATCCTCACCAAGTGTTTTCTTTCCAAATTATATTTTCATGTATAACAACTGTATCAGAAAAACCTCTCCGTAGTTCTTCAGGGGAACTTCAGCTCGGGAAGCAACTGTCTGAAGGGGAAAAAAAAAAAAGTTTTCCTCGGCTGCCAACATTCCAGGCACCAGGTCAGTCTTAGCAAGAATACACAAAGGTATTTTTCAAGTAAATATTACAGAGCTCTTTCACTAAAGGCATATTGGCTTAAAAGGGCTCCAACTCTGCTGATATCGGAGCTTCTTTCGCCCAGAATGGCTCAAATCAATGCAAGTTATATAGCTCCTTTCTCCCACACTAGCCCAAGTAAGCTTTTATTACCTTCTGTAACCTGCCAAAGTCATTGTGATCCCAGCCAGCGCCCGGCCATTTGCCGCTGGCAGCGCTTTTCTACCTGCCGTGCCCTGGATGGAGAATTACGCACAGCAGTTGCTTAAGCAGGGTGCGAAGATCCCACTGTGAGGCAGCTTCAGAACGACTTCGCTTGCTTGTTTCTGCCAATATCCCTGCCCTTGTTTGCTTTACCAATGGAAAAGGGTAAATTAAATTATAGTAAAATGTCTTCCTAAATATGCTTTCTCACTCCTCCTTCGTGTATACAAGCGCTGCAGACATAGCGAGAGATTATGTATCCCAAAGGAATTTGGTGCAATATTTTGTAATTCTGATCGAAATGTGTTCTGTCTGGTCCCCATAGTTTAATTTAGAACAATTAAGGTTCAGAGTACATGAGCTTGCAAAGCACATTACAAACAATGGCTGCAGAATAAACTGCAAATCAATCCACACTAAATCACCCTGAAAATCCCTGCGAACACAACAAAGAGGTCTAGATTCACAGTCCTTTAACAC
Organism: Chionis minor; assembly: GCA_013398295.1. NCBI lineage: Eukaryota > Metazoa > Chordata > Aves > Charadriiformes > Chionidae > Chionis > Chionis minor. The sequence continues at coordinate 31,366 of VZSF01007796.1, read as the reverse complement.
AATCTCCTCTGTCTTTGTAGCCATACGTAGATCAGCTTCTTCCTTTATGGAAAAATGGGATCAGTTTATTTCAGGTTTAGGGGTTTTTTGGTTGGTTGTTACCCGAAATAAAACAATAAAGAATCGTCTTATACGTGTTTATGCAAGCATGTCAAATCAAACCGCCAGAGAGAAGCCGCTGCGGAGCTCCGTTCTCTGCTTTACCTTGCGATGCTTATTTCTAATGATCGCCTTGCTGCTTTTATACGGGATACAGATGAGCAGCGGCTACTAATGCAATTAAACCTGATAAGAGGGTGTCCTGAATATCATGCACGTGCGTGCGCAGCCTGTGTAATAGGGCTCGTACATGTCACACGTCAACTTTCTATGATTTTTACATTACCTTTATTATACTGGCTGACACCTACGTTCTCTGCTTTTATGATGGTAGCTTTTCATTAATACTGTACCTAAAACATTATTTTAAATGGGGTGAAGTCAGGTTAAAAAAAAAAAAAAGTAAAGTTCCTCTGATTTCTGCAAAACTAAGATTATATTTCCTGTGTGTGCAGACTGTTAAGCCTTGGCAGCCATAGACAGTCTATGATGTTTTTCAGCAGATAGTCCGGCATGGCGTATTCCCGTATTCAGATGAACTGACACGCACACACAGATTGCATCGTAGCTTATGCGGCCGTTGGGAGAAAACTGTGTTTTGTTTTGGTTTTGACTATGAAAAGAGCCGGCGCCTCAATCCGGCAAGGTTTGTGCTCGGTCTGCTTTTCAAACCCCGGACAATAACCTATTCCTCACAATCAAAGTTCAGTGAAGGGAAATGGCTTCCAGGAGCGCGCAGTAGCCTGGCCAGCCCCAGAGCAATCGCACTACGTGACAGAAGGCAAAGCAGGAGCTATCAGGGTAATTGCCTCTGGAAATGACCACGGGGGAGGGCCTGATCCAAAACCCCCACCGGTCAATAAGAGGCTACAGCTGACGTGGGCTCACATCATCCGTTGTTCTATCGGAAAGATTTTTTTCCAGGACAGTGGTTCTGATTTGAATGTTCTTTGCACAGAGCGACAAAATGCGGACGCCCAGGCTGTGGAGGAGGCAGGGGCGGATGTAGGGTGGTGATGAGGCTGGCATAGGGCTGACGGTCACCAGCGCTTCCCTAGGGCTCACACCGCCTCTGCGCAACCCCACAGGTTTCTCCGTACTCACCTTAGTCATAGTAATATTCAACACCCCGATAGCCAAAGAAGGCAGTAAGACAAAACGCTGTTGATGTTTTTCCACATCGCCATTTCGCTGCACCCGGCGGCATTTTGTGCGGGGCGCTGTGCCCCCGGCAGGGGCAGGGAGACACGCAGCCCCGCGTGCCGTCCTCGCAGGCGGTCGCAGAGCCCGTCCCGCCAAGGTCGCCGTCCCCGCAGAGCAGAGGCGGGTTTATGGACGTTTGTGCCCCGTGCGGCGCCGTCGTGCCAGGCGTCCCCCGTGACACCCCCCACGGCTGCAGCACCCCAAGCGGAATGCAGCCCTCAGCCCCAAAATGCCCTCGGCACATGTCGGTCACATCCCCATTGTGTTCAGCCCATTACAGGTTTTACATTTTCCAGTGAGGGCAATGTACAGCCTAGCTGAGGCCAATCAATACGCTCCAGGACCATTATCCTATAAAATGGCCACTTATTTAAAAAGGGGGTGGGGGGTACAGACCTTCAGATCTGATCCAGCTCTGTTAAAGTCAACGGCCAAACTTCCATTGATTTTCAGAGGCAAAGAGTTGGCATGTGCTTTAAAATATTCACAACCCAGGAATAATAGCAACAAGCAGAAAAATATAGAAGCGGCATCTTCAATCCATATACTATGGTCTGCGTGATACTTGTGTCATTAAAAATAAACAGCTGTTTGGGAGAAAATAAGGGTGCATAAGCAGTGGTGCATTGCAGACTCCCTCAAAGCAAAGGCAATGATTATAAGGGCAAGGCATAAAACCTGGTAGGTGTTTTATTTGCATGTTCTCACACTGGTTTCTGAACCACTTTTTTCCTTCCCCCTAGCTAGCGCTCTGCTCATCCTCACTGTTGTGCTCATTAGTCTGGTTAAGCTGCGCTGCAGGATTCAGCTTGTTATTTTAACTAAAATAATTGAATTAATCTGCGTTTCCATAATTATTCCTTTTGGGGAGATAAACATATTTAATCTGAGTACAACGGTGTTTGTTCCGTAACCTGGGAGCCCTGGATTTTAAGCAGAGCTAACAGATGATTTTCAGAGAGGTATTAGCACAGCACTTCTGTCTGCGGTGGTGTCTGTGTCGTGCCCCTAATCCTGCGCCGCTACTGTGCAGAAACAACAGGGAGTGCCGAACTTGTGAAGACCTTTAGGAATTAGGTAACTTCCTCCAGGGTACGAAGCTCTTCTGTCAAAGGTTCCCAGCATCTGTGGGGTTAGTGCTGATTTGTGAGGATTGCATTAACTGATTTTCACTGTCACGGTGCCACTGGTGAAAGGGGAGATGATAAAAGACCTTCCCGATGAAAAAGTGCTGCCATTTTCATTTCAAACAAGGCACTGGTGTGGTTATTTTAGCCTTATGTTCGCTGGGACAATACGGATGAAAAGGAAGCGTAAGCATTTTGTTTGGTAGCTATGGAAGTAATGGCTGGCAGCTCCTGGCGAGCCTGTCCTTGGATGCCGGATTGCGGGGACGGCTGCAGGGGGATCTGGGTCGCATAGATGGTGTGCTGGGCATTCCTTTGGGAACTGCTCGCACAGGGTGCTGATGGGGAAAAGCTCCAGATGGGAAAGAAAGAAAAAAAAAAAAATCACTCTTTTTCTCTGGAAAAGTTTCTAAAAACTCTTCTCAGTTTGGAGTGATGGAGGCACAGCTCCGCAGCTCCCCGGCAGCCGCGTGCCAGGGCCGGCCTCCCCCTGCAGCGGGGTTCCGCTCCGACGTTTCTCCTCGCAGCTCCGTGGGAGCAGCCCCGTGGGAGGCTTGTGGCCGGTGGGGCTGCAGCGGGTCCCCCGCCTGCCCATCCTGAGGGGCCACGCTGCTCCCTGTCCCGGCCACCCCGACTGGCCACGCTGCGCCTGCGCCGGGGTCCACGCTCTGCGCCCCGCTGTGTCTGAGTCTGTGTTTCGGCTTCCTTCGGGAACACGCCTGCTCCCTTTCCCTGTGTCTCATGGAAGTGTCTCAGTGCTGCAGCTTTGTGGGGCTTCGCTGCGGAGGAAACGTTTTTATCTTAACAGCCGGTGACCCAGGAGGTTTATATATATATGGGAGGACACTAACCTTTGGTCTAAATATTTCATCCTTGTTCTTAGCTCAGAGAGGGATTTTTATTTTCCTCTAAACATCTGTGAAATACTTCTTGGTCATTTTAAAGTCTTCAACATATGGGACTTGAAAAGACACTTTCTTCTCTGTCAGTTGTGCTTCAGATGCTTTTATACAAGAAGAAACATCAGATGACTATTTGCTCGTGTCTTTTTTAATTACATCAGTCCGTGGATGGAGCGCACGGCCAGCAGGGCCCATCCTGCCTCCTCGGCGAGTGCCTTACTCTCTCAGCGAGGTGGTCGTGCTCGTGGCTGCTCTCGCTGCCTCCAGGGACCCTTCCAAATTGCATTTCTCAACAGGAGGGGTGAAGAACCATTTCTCTCCCGGCCTCCCCGTGAGCCTTTCCCCTAGAAGAGTGCAGTTCAGTAGCCACGACACCCCTGTGCACAAGCCTCTCAGGCAGAAGAGGAGAAACCCAGGTCTCCCTCCGCCTTAACCGCAGGGTTTCTCTGGAAAAGAGAGGCAGCACCTCTTCCCCCGGCTGTGTGAAATGACAGCAGAGACCAGACAGCACAGGCGAGGCCGGAGGGCACGGCGGAAAGCGCAGCAGGCAGAAGAGCATCCCCTGCTTGGATGGCAAGAGGTGCCGACCCGCTGGGGCTGCCCCCGAGCCGGGGGAGCTTCTGGCAGTGTGGAGCTGCAGCCACTCCAACTTCAATTTTGGAAATGAAGTTTAAGCACCTCAGAAATCAAAATATGGTAATTCTGAAGATGGTATTTCTGAAATTAGGAACCTGAATTTCAGCTAAACCTCTTTTTGGATCAAACTTTCGACAGTTTCCATGAAACGTTGTATAAAAATTAATTTTGTTGGATTTAGCAGAGTTTTTACATGATTTGAGAGCACTGTTGTGTAGGAGTGGACAGAAGCACATGCTTAAAACTTAAGCAAACGCACAGGTGCTCCTTTGAACTTGAGGGCCCAAGAATACACCTTGAAAGTTCTCCTGGCTTGACCTGTGCCAGCAGGAGCAGGAGGAGAGTTGTCGCTTCCTCTGCACTTTCCCTACTCATTTTGCTTGCGTTTTTTTTCTCCTTTAGAGTTGCGTTGTGACCAATCAACTAGAAAATCTCCAAAGAGGAAAAGCATGTCTGCCCACCGCCAGAGAGCGAGAGGACAGGGCACAACGGCAGCACCTTGGGGTGCCGGCTGGTGGCCTTCCCCCTCGGCCACCACCAGGCTCGTACCGAGAGTGGCAGGCGCTCACCCGGGCTGCCGCGTCCCAGGGTGGCAGGGCCAGCAGCTGCCCGCGCTGCCGCTGCGTAGCATACTGATTTCTTAAGGGATTTATTGGAAACAGGGCTTCAGATTGAATTATGGTGTAATTATGAACTGGTTTTGTGTGTGCTACAAAACTGGGCAACGTGCCACTGGGCACAATCCGCTGCGCATCAAGCCACCGCGGGAGAACCTGCCAGTGCTGCCAGCCCTCCCCTCTCCCTCAATTAAACACTTCTGCTGACTGCCAGTTACACGAATTAAACTGTTTTAGCCTCATTTACAATATCATAAGGGAAGAGCGACAGGCTGAAACCATCAAACGCCCTCAGCTTTCAGCAGCCCTGTTCCTGCAATGACCATATGCTTGCGCACAGTTGTCTTTCTCAGCTGATCTGATACAGAATTAATTGACACTCAGATTTTAGCTTTAACATACCAGCTGTTAGCTGTAAAACAACAATCAGGGCCACTCTTTAATCAGAAAGTGTACTAGCCTACCTTAAGGGTCTAATTTTTTTGACAGCTATGAGTGATTGCTTATGCTTGCAGGATCCAGGCATAATTTTAGACTCAGCTGAAATACTGCTAAACGCGCTGCTTAAAAAAAAACACATCCCCCTCTTTTTCTTTTTGGCCGGGTGATGTTTGGCAGTTGGCAGAGGCGCAGACGTGGAGCCGGAAGATAAAGGACGGGTGGCCGTGGCGGCGGTGCGAGGCCAAGGACCGGCTTCCCAGTGGGGGAAACCCTGCCGTGTCCCGCGCTGGCCCCGGCTCTGCCAGCAAGCACTCCGAGTCCGATGGTCCTACGAATATCTGGGAAACCTCCTTGGGCAGCCTGTCGGCTGGTAAAATAGAGCACGAGCGACTTACCCCAGCTGGAAGGCCGGGTTTGAATTTGGCAAATACATTTAACAAAGAATGGCTGCTCTTAAAAGGCAATTGTATTGCAGGATAAACTAAGCTGCAGGGGCATAAACTGGAGAGGGAAGCTGGTTTTCGCAGCACTTGGACATCTCACATGGGCAGCCAGTTTCTAAATTTGGGCACCTAAGTCTCAACACACTTAAAAATACAGTATTTCTTCTCTTTTTTTTGTTTTTGCCGATCTTCCATCCTTCTTAGAATTATATTTTTTCCTCGAGTTCTAATAAAATGAGTTAAATAATTAATGCCACAATCCAATAACTGATTATAGAATTTTTTCAAAATTGCGTGTAGCACTGTTCACATACTAAATCTTTTTGATTAATGATTTTTAAAGAAGGCTTGTTACATCCATAATGTAAAAAAGTAGAGGTGCAAGCTACTGAAGTAAAATTCTCAATTTATTTTGTGAACAGTAATTTATTTTATAAGCTTGATTCTTGATGTGTACGTAGGAAATACTAACATGGAAAAAATATTCTAACGAAGCTACAGATAGAAGCCTCCTCTTCCATACCCCCCTGAAATCTAGTTTATGTCCATAGGTGAATTGCTGCTGTGAAGCCACTGCAATTTGACTTTGTACAAAAAGGGTCATTGAACAGAAGGTCAGGCAGCTGGCCATTTCCATTTCAAAGATGCTATCAAAAGGGCAAGAGGCAGTTCATCCAGCAGCCCTTTAGCAAACAAGATTTTCTCCTTTCTCATTTATGATATTTTTTATGCTAAAATAGTTTATAGGCTACTGAGAGAAGGGCCTTGATTCATTTTCTTCGGAAGGAAAGTGGACTAAGTGGAGCTTGGAAGGGACTTTGGTTCAAGAAATCAGAGGAGCTTTTGAGTAATGAGGAGCCATTTGGTGTCCACTTATCAAGAGCCTGGCAGTAAGGCAATAAATCATTACGGGGACTCGCCGCTTCAGCTGAAGACAATTGGAAAAGGTAGCTCTTTTATTACAAATTATGGCTTATCGCCTCCTTAATGGCAGGCCTCAGCTTTACGAATACTTCAGCTTATTAATCAAGATAAACCAAACAAGTTGGGAAAAGTTTGGGAATCCTGCATGCCAATGTGCCGTCACGGAAGAAAGTCCACCGCGAGGCTTGCAGCGCTGCCTGACAGCCGGAGGCACAATCCATCCCGCCTGCCAGTTGCTGACAGCTCAGATGATACTGGTTCTTCTGGGATTAGAGAATTGCCTCTCGCCAAGGAGCGGCTAAAATTCGCCCATTACAGCCATTTAAAAACAGGCTCTTCCTCCTGCAGCGCTCAGCGCACTTGCGTAGCGGGACGGACGGAGCCAGAGGTTCTCGCCGACGCCGTGCCCAGGCCGGCGAAAGTGCCCCTGCTCGGTCGGGGGGCTGGCAGCTTGGCGGGGCGTTTCACCAAAAGGAAATGTATCTTGCTCTCGGGGGGAAAAAAATGTTTAAAGCAATGTGGGTCCCATATTTTACTCTACGTGCTATTCTGCTTGTCGTCTCAGAGTGGTTTCACACTGCGACTTCGTGGATTTTGTTTCACAGGAGGGAGAAGGCTGTCTCAGCAGTGCTGTGGAACTGAAGTCTCAGGCTGCTCGCGGCGGGAGGCGTGGGTCCCCGGCTCCACCACGCAGCCCTCGGGAGGAGCGAAGCACAAACATTGAAATTTCTGAAAAGCAAATAAAGCAACCTTTCCATACAAATTGGTGTGAGAATTTTAGGCTTCAGTAACTTATTATTTATCGATGGAAGGAACAAAGGATGATTTGTGGGGCAAATTTTGAAAGTGGGTCCCCACTGCAAACAGACTCCTGACCCGTGCTTGGGCTTGTACATGCAAAACAACTGATAACAGTCTGAAACTCCCGTGAATCTTTGCTCATCCTCCCAGCCCTTGCTATGTCAGAGATAACCGAGTGAGCTCACGGCTTCCTCGCTAGCACAAATATTTTCAGAACCATGTCAGTGTAAGTTCAAAATATGTCATTGTAAAATGTTTATACAGCATTGAGCTGAAAAACCTATCAATATATCTGTGCTATACCACTACGTCCTGATAATAAGAATGCTTCATCACAACAGGTCAATATTTATTGGAGTAAATCAACCCCTTGCCAATGTGGAAATGGAGGTGTCCATTACCTGAAACTGGAAGAGTTGGATATTCTATTATAAAAACTAACAAGTGAAGCTACTGTACAACAACATCGCTCCGTTGAATTGATGGAGCCGCATCAGTTTACATCAGATAAGTCTGGTCTTGAAATCCTTACCAGGATATTTGAGGAGGACTCACCTGGCCGTTACACAGCGCAGCTGTGCGGGCGGCGCAGCCAGATGTGCTGCGGGCGAACGGTCCCCTGGCACGTGGCAGAGGAGGTGGCACCAGCCGTCATTGCGTGGGTGAGCCCTGGCCCCCCGCAGCAGCGCCCGGAGGCACAGGGAGGTCGGTGGCGCTTGTTGGCGAGAGCTCCTGTAAGGTGTGAGGGCCCGTGGCCGGGGGCAGCGTGCGAGGGGAAGCCCCTGGTCCCTTGGGAACGCGTCTCCCAGCTGCTTCGAAAGCATCGCTGCCAGCGCCGATGAGACTCAGCCCTCGGTGGCGGGCGAGCGAGATCAGGGATGTGGTGATGGAGCGCTGGGGAAGACTGCACAGAGAGAAACGAGGAAATGTTTTCTATTATCCCTCCACAGCTTTATCCCTGTTAACAATATTGATTGTGGAAAGTGAAGGTGAAGTATATGATTTTAAATACAGCTGTTGCGAGTCATAATGCAAATAAGGACATTTCAAACACGTCTGCAGCACGGCAGCAGCAATCAGCAGCACGGGGACGCTTGGAAAAATGGCCACTAACAGTCTTCTGAAAAGCATAAGGCAGATTGCCAGCTAAGTAACAGCTGGAGGAGCACCACGGCCCACTGGTTTTTTCCACAGTGACCGGTGATGAGTTTGTTCATGGTGTCCTTCGGAGAAGGAGAAGCATTTCCCGCCGGATGGTTTCTCCCATGCCTCTGCCCCAGCAGCTCGGCTGCTGCTGCCGCTGCCTCCCACGGCTGCGGGAAGGGACACGGTGCCGGCGGCAGCACTGCCTGCCCCGGAGGTGCCCTGCCCTGCGCCGCTAATGACGCCGCTCCGCTCCTGGGCAGCAGCAGCTGATGCCGCTATTGTTTCTTTGACAATAATACAGATTTTAGACTTACTAGTCACGGAGACATTTTTCTTCCTCTCTTCCTGGCGCGGCATAAGCTACTTTGACACCCCAGGGACAGGCTTAGGCACAGCTCTGCAGTGGGTTTGGTGCCGCGGCGGTGAACCTGTGACCCCCAGCACTGCTGTGGACGTGCAAGTAAATTCAGAGGGACCAAAGGTAACTGTGGGGCTCTCCGTTTTCTGCTCATCGGCTCTGCTTCAGCATCACAGCTACCTCTTGTGCCTGGAGACTTAGCTGAGTTTCCGCTTGTCAGGAGGGGAACGAAGAAAAGCGTCAAGATCTGCAGATGTAGCCAGACCTTAGGGTGCTGCTTCCCCGCCGGGGTGAGGAGCGGAGCTCCCCTGGGGTTGTTCACAGCGATTATAAAATGAACCACGCGAAAAACCTCTGGAGTAACTCGGCAGCTCTTGTTTTGCTTTGTAAGTGCTGGAAGTTGTCCTCAGGTGTTTCGGAGGGGGCTCGGGGAAGCCCTGGGTTGCGACTCATTACTGTAAGGGATTGTGTGTTCAGCATGTAGGTAAAGTACCGCCTCTACCAGATCTGAAGGTTCTGTGAACATCAGACTGTCACCTTTTTGGCATAATAATGTTTTTTCCTTAAAGTTCAACTGTGGGTTTTGTACCCGTCAAAGTCAATGGGAGTTTTGTCCCTGGGACCATGCTTATGTAAAAATACTAGTGAAGAGACAATTATTTTGAGGTTTTGTATTTTAAAAGTGTAAAACAAAAATACCTTCCTTTCTACAAAGCAATAACATGTCAGAGAACCGTAGACTTATAACCAAGGATCTATACCAAAAACCTGTAAAGGGAAAAGCTAACAAGACGTAAGAAAAGGTCGATGAAGCTGTACAAAAGGGTAAATATTCTGATGGTTTCCTCTCAAATGCATTGATATTAGGTTCAGAAAGAATTCTCCAGGTATGTCTGGTGCTCAATTTTCCAAGTAAATACTGCTTATCTCTGCTTTTGGTCCAACGTAAGAACATTGGCTGAAGGTCTGAGCAGTTTGTGAAATTTCACCTAAAATTTTCAATCTTTTTCAGTGTGCATTTATTCAGGCTGCAGAGCTGGAACAATTGCTATTTCATTATATAAAATGAGAACATTAAACTTGACAGCAATTCCAGGGCATAAAATTTCAGCAGAGCCGTGGAAGTGGTGGAGCAGCTATCTTCGACCTTTGGTCCATCATAAATGGGGAAAGAGATGTTTGTCTGAAAGGGAGAAAGTATTGTGCTTCTGGAGGCTGTTGCTGCTTTATTAATGCGCAGCCTCCTGCCCAGCTGCGCTCCTCCACCGCTGCCCCGGGGGGCTCACGCAGCCAGCGAGGAGGTGGGTATACCGAGTGGTAAATTTGAGGCAGAAATGCCAAAACGGGTCTGCACCAAACGCTGTGGGTAGAGCAGTCTCATTAGGCGTATCAGGTGCGTAACCTACACCGAGTAATCAGCACCACATGCCAAAAAGCAGCCACCAGACAGGGCTGACGGGTGATTTGTGCTTAGCGAGCATCAGTCCCGAGCCAAAGGTCTGAGTGAGCACTACCTCCGGGTCGTGCTTCAAAGAGATGGGTTTAGAGCCTTGAGGAGCTGGGCACAGAAAGTGCTAAGGAAATACAAAGTACCAGAGACTTCTGATTTAGCTTAGGATTGAGGTAAGTCCAAGTTTCGGGGCATAAATAACAAAGGAAGATCTAAATCTGTAATATCCTCCTCGATCCTCTTTTTCCCATAGCTGAAAAAGCTACTGATAACATTTTGCTTGTGTGGATCAAAACCTCATCATGCTCCATCCTCGTCCTCTCCTTTTTTGCTCTCCAAGAGGCGCTCGTTTTCCTGTCTGACTGCCGAGCACCTGAACAGTGTTTCTCACCGGCTCCGTACTCTGGAGAGGGATTAAGCTGTATTTTCATTCGCAGGCTTGGAGCACCCCTCTGCTAGGAATACATTTTTCATGGGTGCTGCCTGAGTGTCCCCTCGGTGTGCTCGCTGTGATCTCCCGTTGCTCGCCGAGCGGTGGTACTCCTACCGTTGATCTAGGAGTCCGCTGTGATTTAGGGGTTTTTTAAAGCCCCATAGCTTGGGCCAGGCACCCCAAATGGAAAAAAATACCTCCAACAGTTTTGCTGCCTTTGCAAGGGGAGAGGGAGGAGAGACACGGGTCACCCTACGGAAATGTGGCTGAGACAGACAAAATGAAGCTGCAGCCTCAAAAAATCAGCAGAGTTTAGTACAGGTGATGCTCGCCAAGTGTTCCCAGCTCCACGCAGGCAACCCAGCCTGCAGCCTGCCATCACGCAAGGTGCGTGACCACGGCAGAGCAGCCGGTCCCCTCGGTGGTCTGTGGAAAAGCCCTCGGGGACAGCCGAGCCTGTCCTGGGGAGGCTGCGGTGCCCCCGTGCCGGCTGCCTTGGGTGCTGAGAGCGTCCTCCTCCTCCAAAGATAATCCCCTGGACCTGCCCGGTGCCCCGAGGGGGATACGGCACAGGGCAGGGGGGATGGCTTTGTCACCCCATTGGGAAAGCAAGGGAAACTAGTTAAAATGGATTTAAGGCTGATTTTTGCCACCGGCCCTGCTTCAGAGGAGCCGTGACCTGGTACCTTTTCTCCTTGCAAATTCTGTGAGCTTTGGAACCAGCGAATTTGAAACTTTCCTAATAACACATCAAATATTTCACATGGTGCTAATGACAGATGTAATATCACAGTTAAAATAAATAATTGGCACTTTTAAAAGCACTATGTTATTTCAACTGTGTTCTTATGGTTCAGATATTTCTATGGAATAGTCATATTTTCTTCTGACACCTTTACAAGTTGGGTTCAGAATGTATCATTACGAAATATGGTCAGATGCATTAAAATTATAATTAAAAAATTGCTTTTCACCCTGACATGAAAAATTTAAAGCTGGTATCAAGGAACAAAGTACTTTAACCTATTGGATAAAAGGAAAGCAATGTATTATTTTAAAAGTGAATTATTTTTCAAGAGTTTATTTTATAATGGTATAATGACATTTGTGGACCCTAAAACAGAAATATTAGTTCGCACAGTTAATTAGCTCTTAGAGGGAATTTCACACACCCACATTATGAGTTATAATTGCCTGTTTCTGGGTTCGCAGTGAGGACATCGGAGGGGAAGCAGCACCCCCCAAAACCCACACAAAAGCCCCCAGCTGCTTTAGTGGCAGCACTGAGGGTGGAGGGGACCCTCCCCATGCTGCTGCTCCCCGAGGCCACCGCGTCCCTCGAGCCACCGCGAGCTGCGGCAGTCCCTGCTCCTGGCACGGGATCCCTCCCTCCGACTTCATGGGTCTGCAGGAACCCTCCCTGGAGCGGTGCAGTCAGAACCATATAAAATGTGCCAAGTCAGGGCTTTATTCCATGATCACCAACTAAAAAAATAAGAAAACGGATTTGACTCTAAAAAGGTTGGGCAAAAAGGTTAATTGTGAAGGGACTCAGTGGGGGAAATATGAGTTTGAGGAGCGGTTCTCCTAGAAAGCCACGAGTTTATGGAAAGTGAGAGAGGACTGGGACTGGTGTGACTCCGAAAGCGTAACCAGCAAATCCCTGTGAGCCGAATGGCCTCAAAGGGGAGACGGTCATAACCCAGGGAATGCAGAGAGCCAGAAGAGGGTGCTACAATATCTAATTATCCAGAGAACTTATTTAAATAACTTAGTTTAAATACTTCTCCGAGGGGGCCATGAAGCCCTCCATCTGTCATGCACACAACCCAACGGCTCCCAGCTGGGCTAAATTTGGTTACCCCAGGGGTCGGTGGGACCCCAGCGGTGTAACGTGCGTTACTGGGCGAACACGGCTTGGGTTGGAGACTGCATCTGAGGAGAAGGAAATGCAGGGTAGAGTTAGCACACAGAGAGCTGTAGGCTATGTGGAAAATACCTCCCTGGACCCCATCGCTTCCCTGGTCACCACTGCCTGCTTTGCACCAGTTGCGCCCTTTACTGTACTGGTGGTTTCGGCACTGGGGGGCAAGGTTTAACAGGGGACTGTTGCTTAGTTGCTCTATTTTTGCTTGTCATGTAGCATCATCTCCAGGTAATTATTCCTCATACAAGCAGCACAGTCACAGAAACGCTGTGGTGTACTGGCCGTAGTCCAGGTAATATCAGAGACGGCTGCTTTGCATCTCATGATCCATTTTAGCTCGTCTAATTTAAAACTTCACCTGACCAAGAGTGCCATAAAATGTACTCATAAGTACAGAGAGTGCCAAATACAGGAGGGTGGGACAAGCCCCTTTGCAGATGGAGAGTAGTCTTTCCCTGCTGCTATCCAGGAGGGTGCAGGAAGGACAAACAGCCCTGGTCCCAGTGATGGCATGATAGAAAAGTCAAAGTCAGGTGCATTTATAAATAGTTCCTGTAGATGCAGGCTTCATGTTTCTCCTCCTTGGAACACTGCAGAAAAAGCTGTAGCCCATTGAGCACCTTGCGCTGGGCGTCTTGACTCTGCAGTCTATTAACAGGAATTCTGGAAATCAAAATAGGCATTGAATTAGCCCAATGGTCACTGCCGTTAGTAACTGTAGCTGCTGAGAGAGCAACTAGTGTTTTAAAGAGGCACGGAGAAGCTATGGTTTCCTGTCCTCAGGAGCTTGGCCACACAGACGGATAAAACAAGTCAGGCACAAGATGTACCCTAATATTTTTTGCATGCCAGAAGCCTCTGTACAGCAATTACAGAGATGTCTAGAAGCGTCATAATTACTAAGAGCTGTCAGCGTGTGCATTACAATCCCCTCTGAGCATGGAGGGAGCCTCGGGTGCCTGAGACGTGGTGGGCTGGAGGCGGATTGCGGTGCGTGTCTCAGCTCCACGGATCCGGCTGCCCGAGGTTCTCCCCGGCCACCCGGGTGCTCCTCTCGCGCCCGTGCGGGGCCGGGCAGAGAGTGACCTGTTCCAAATTGCGTTTGAGTGATATACTCGGCTCTTGCGGACCTTGAAACGATTTACAACAAGGAAATACATTTCTAGAAGACAAGAGTATGATGTTTAAGACGTCAAATTAAATCTCCGGTGCTGGGTCTGAGGGCTCGAACTGCTTCCCTCACTGCGCGGCAGTTTCCAGAGTGGGTCACAAAGCAGCAATGGAAGTTGCTGGGAAATACTTTTAAAGCTTTTACTGGTTTTTTTTCCCCCCGCAATTTTCTGCAAAGTTTTCCAGTTTAGAATTCTCAACAGCAAATGTAAATGCAAACTTTTTTCCCTGCTTTTTGTCAGAAAGTCTTATTATTCACACATTAATACTTTATAGGAAAAAGATGTTGCCTAGTTCAGTCTGAACTGCTCTCCCCCATCCTCTGACCTGGCACAGGATTCACAGTCTTCTTCCAAAGGTGGAAATCCTCTATTACCATTTTTTGGAGATAATTCTAGTGCTGCAAAGGTTTATTGGAACATGGGACACTATGCAACGTTTTTATGCCAGTATTATATAAGCAGAAGATTTGGAGATTCAGGGTGAAAATAGAGTGGCTTTTCTTGTAGGACATCGTGTTTCTATTCCCATTCTGTTATAGCTCACACTTGAATAAGTATGATTTGATGCATGCTCCCTTATGAGACTAGCATTTCAAACCATGTGTTAAAGCAAACTTATAAAATAGACTTATAAAAAAGAGATCTGATTTATCATTTCTTGTTCTGTTTGTTCCTCCTGCGTGTCTAAATGCAGCTTTCTTCTCCATAGTAATTTACACTGATCGTAAAGCTAGTCAGCGGAAGAAAAAGACTCAAGATATTAAATATTCTAGGGCAGCATGTGGCAAATAAGATGCTACTGAAGCTAGAAGTATGCTAAATACTGTGGAGACATAAACTGCAGACCCTTTTCCTTTCTGGTCCCTAGGGGAGACGCAAGTGCGGTGCAGGTCTGCGGAGCCGCTCTTCAGCATCGCTCGGAGCATCGCAGCAACTCCAGCGCTCACACGCACCCCAGCAGGGATTTGCTGTCCTCTGACGGGACCTGCTTTCATCACTTCAGTAAGTCCAAAATTAACAGGAAAATTAGGAGCTGGTAACCAAAAGGCACCGATCTGAAGCCACAGTAACACTGACTGGCTGAGAGAAAAACATAAACATTAGCAATCCCTTTCAGATTGCCCAGGGAGAAAAGGTGGGGGGAGTTGTTTGTGCTTCGAAATGCCATGTTATTTGGGGGAGGGGGGAGTTTATATAGTTGTCACTGGTGAACGACCGCCTCAGCAGAGTGACTTCCATTTGTGAGCCCCATTTGCCGCACCGGGATCCGACCCCCGGCACTGGCTGGGGCCGTTCCTTGTCCAGAGCTGTGCCGGGAGGGCACGGTCCCTTGTTCCTTGTGTCCTTGTCCAGAGCTGTGCCGGGAGGGCACGGTCCCTTGTTCCTTGTGTCCTTGTCCAGAGCTGTGCCGGGAGGGCACGGCCAGCCTGCCCCGTTTCCCAGGCTGAAAGAGCAGCCCTGGGGTGTGAGCACCGCGGGCGGACGCGGGGACTATCCGCGCTGGGGTAGTGCCTGCTCTCTGCAGGCGCCGCGCGGGGAATTGAGAGGCAAAGACATCCTGCAAGTGTCCGTTTCAGCTCAGCCTAATTGGCTGTGGCCTTTCAATCAGGCACTTCATGAAGACACTTAGGAGTGTGCCTGCTGCTCTTCTGCATGGGCAAACTGGAGATGATTTGAGCCACAGGTTAAGAAGGTATGGGCCACCCCGCTGCCATAATCAGCCTTCATCAATCACCGCGTTCAGCGTGGACGCAGAAAGGCTGAAGTGCAGCTAACAAGACTTTGTCAGTTAAAAGCTGGAGCCGAGGGTATCACAAGTGTTAAAACACTCTATTTACTATACGTGAAGGTAAAGCAATCTATATCCCAATCGCTGGAGTCATTTGAGGCTCGCGGGTTGCTGACAAATGTGGATGGACAGATATGTAAAGATGATGCGTCATGAGCTCTGCTGATGAGTTTACAGCAGAAGCCTCTGAATTCACATCAAATGTGTCAAAGGGTGACAGAACTACATCACACAAACTCTGGCAGTTTAATTTGGTGTCAGCTATTAGCGTTGACTTTCAGCACTATTGCCGCTCAGTGTTTCTGCCAGCAAGGTGACATAGCCTCCCAGATTGCTAAATTTCTTTGTTGTAAGAAATAGGGTTTGCTCACTGCACAGTAGTCCTCTAATAGAGGAAATCCAGAAGGTCAGAAAACTATTTTTCCAGGCTGCAGTACTCCATTTTGTGACCTAGACTTTTCTTCACATTATTTTTGGTTAAGTATTTGATTTTGTCACTACATGCGGAAAATGTCAATGTCTCGGGGTTTTTAATTATTCTCAGTTGTTTGGAAA
The DNA here is from genome assembly GCA_013398295.1 of Chionis minor. Classification (NCBI taxonomy): domain Eukaryota; kingdom Metazoa; phylum Chordata; class Aves; order Charadriiformes; family Chionidae; genus Chionis; species Chionis minor. The sequence continues at coordinate 15,343 of VZSF01007796.1, read as the reverse complement.
AGTCTTATTCGTGTTACGGGCTTTGCTCAGCATTGCTGGAATTTACCAGGTGCACTGAAGGACTGTGGAAGCACGGAAGGCTTTGAGAACTCAATTTTCCATTCCAAATATTTTTCAAGGCAAAGCGGTGTTTTTAAAATGTTTTTCTCATCAAACACTTCCTTTGGAGATGGTTCGGGAGACTGTCAATAGACCCAAAACGGATACACTACAGCTTCCCCACCTTCTTATCCCCTCTTAGCTATTGTTGCTGAGCCTTGGAAAGGGTTGAAAAAAAAAGAGGAATAAAGTGGAGTAAAAGGAGGAGAAAGGGGAAAATTAAAATTACACAACTTGGCAACGGAAAAGATTTTAGGGAAAATGTATCCAAACCCAAACCATTTCAAAATGTCTTCCATAAAACAGTTTCCTTCATCAGCAGATTAGCGTGGGCAGAAAGAACAGTCGTGTCTTCTAGAAAGACTTAAAATGGTTGACTTCCAATTGCATTTCTTTACAAACGCCCGGTGTGAGCAGATGCGTGTGGGTGACCCCCACCCTGCTCCGGGGGTCCCTGCCGGGCTGCTGTGGCGCTCCCAAAGCTGGGAAGGAGAAAATACGGCTCCCGTTGCAAAGAGAGTGTTTAATACATGCTCTCTATCATTCACCGGCGTAAGTTTAAGCAGCACATAAGCCACTTTGACACCACAATATATCACTCAAAAACAAAACCTGTGCACTCTGCACCGGGCACGGGCGGATGGATAGCTCATCAGAGGGAGAGAGAGTCTTTCATCAGGTGCCTTTCACCGGGTGATGACAATAATCATTTCAACACAGAGTACACAACCTGGAGTGATGAAGGCAGCAGAACACATCTGGCCTGATCTCTTTAATACTGAATATTTTAAAAACCTGAGAACATTTGTCGGGGTGGTTCAACACAATGCCTGAGCCATAGGAGAAAAGGTTACATTTATTAAAAGAAGAGCCAAGAAAAAGGAAGACAAACTACCCGTGACAGAAAAGCATGGCTTGTGCTGCATCCAGCTCCGACCGCGCTAGTAACCTCACACTGGGGATGTCAGGAGGCCAAAAAACTTTTACAGCTTTTAGCATCTGATCCAAAACTGAAGTCAATGCAAAGCTCCCGTGTATTCCAGCGAGCTCTGGCTTGGTTCACCGTAGTTACACCAACCGTGAGCTGTTCTTCACAGCAGTGCCCAGTCCTTGGATTGCGCTTGTCCTCAGCGCGCAGCAAAACGCTGTACAGCGGCGGTCGGCATCGTTCCCGCAGAGCAGCGAATTTGCTTGACCAAGGTCACCCAGAAGATTCGGGGCAAAGCCACATCTGGAAACCGAAAAACTCTGAGCCCTTAGGTAGCGTCCAAGTGCGTTTGGGTTGGTCCCAGCGCCGAAGCAAGCTGCCAGGCCTGGAGGGGCTTTGCCAAGTGTTGTGTTATTTGCTGGCAGCTCAGAGGTCCCATACGTGCACGATCCCATGGGACAACTGTGCATGGACACTTCCCAGCCGCAGCCTCGACAGACGTTTTTGGTCTAGAGCTCAGGGACAGTTTCCTGCTTGTCCTCTCCACTCAAACAGCACACAGGAGAAGGAGGCAAAGACGTCGTCCGTCTTCTGCGCTACCAGTAAGGGGCTAGGAGTGTGGGAAGAAAGGCTGCATGACGGGACACGGGGCGGGAGTTTTCTGTGCCATTCAGAGCTGGTGATAACGTAGGAGAAAACTGCCTGTCAGGAGCAGGAGATAGCTTCTTAGCATCTGCAGGGAACTGAACGGACACGCACGCGTATGGCTCCCGGGTTGTATTTTTCACATGAGGTACAAATAATGCCCCAGAGAAACCTGTGTGCATTCCAGTTAAATGGCAATGGGTATAATTCAGGTTCTTGATGACCTGGCAAGTAGGAGAACCTCAGCAAGTCTAGAGAAAAAAATCCCAAAATAGAGCAAAATGATGTCCTTGAGTTTCTCCAAGGATTTTTTCACAGTGTCATTTATATACAAACCTGTTCCCTGCTCAGCAGCAGGAGTTTTTCATTTTCTGTATTCGACACAGAGCTTTTACTGAAAATTCTCTGTTTAAAAGCCTCCTTAAAGCACAGTTAAAAATGGATTAAAAATGAATTAGTGTATTAACATGCTGGTCAGAAAAAAGAGATGGAGAAGGGCATAATAAACAAGACAATATGAAGAAATAAAGCTAATTGCCAGCGTGGGAGAGCCATGCAGCACATTCCTAGTAAGCTGTCTGTCTTAAACCCTCTGGATCAAAAAGTGATTAATCCTACAGACAAATGTAGCCTTGATGGTAGAGATACGCAAAATCCCCTAAACAGAGCGATGCGGTGTTATACTTACCGTTCTGAAGGCCTCAATTAAAGGGTCTTTAAGTCCAGCCTTTCCCATTATGTTCCCTGACGTACTGGGAAGCCCCCTCCTTGCGGCAGCCCACTCCGCACTTAAAAAAAATGCTCTTAGCAGTGCCCGATGCTGCTCAGCCAGGCCGTGGCCATCCCCTTCCCTGCCCTGGGGCTGAGTAGCCGCCCCAGCTGGCACGGGGAGGAGCGGGCGCCCGGGCATCACCCACCACCCCACACCTCCTGCGGCCGAGCCCAGCAGCTCTGCGGGCAGCCCAGGAACCGCTGGAGGAAACGGGAGAAGCGGTGGGAAGGGACAGATGCCGGCAGCAGCAATGTCAGCCCTGCGCTTCTCGCCCGCGAGCTCCACGTGCCCGTGGGATGGGACCAGGCAGCGCTTGGTGGCAGGTGGGATTCCGTCCCCGGGAAGGGACACAGCCTGGCCCCAGCCAAAGGCCACGGGAAGCAATCTTCAGCGCTGCGGTTTAGATGCTTTTTAACTTCCCCCCCCCACCCATGTTTTTGTAAGGTAACAACAAAATCCTGAAAACTACACTTCAGGAATCAAAAGATCCCAGGTTAAATGTAGTTGAACAAAAAAACTTCCCAAATCATTTGCACATTTAAATGAACATGTGCATTTAGAAGAAAAAGAATATATTTTCTGGAAAAGATCTTTTTTAAAAAATAAAGGCTATTTGCCTCTTTAAAAAATGCAGAGAGCTTTTTTTTTGACCGCCTCTGCTGGATTTTTTTACTGGGCACATCTCCTTTCTAGTTTATTACGCATTGTGTTAAGTGAGTCCTTTTAGACTCATCAGTACATCACTGGTACAGTGCGCTAAAAGGCTTTAGAAAACACATCACACTAAAAGTATGGGTGCTGGAAAATGCTCTGGGCACGATATGGCAAAACACGGGACTGAAAGTCTTTATCCAAACCAGACATCAGTTAAACAGGTTGTTGCCTTGCCAAATTCCAGCCTTCTGCCTCTGGCCCTGGCATTCGCTGCCGGGTGAATGCTGCATGTCACGGAACACGGCGTGCCGGGAGCAGACTGCAGCCGTGCTGCGGCCGTGGGAGGGCTGACCCGCCTGCACCCGTCTGCGGGCTCCAGAACAGCAGCAGCGACTCTTCTCCTGGCCAGGGAGGTGTGTGCCAGTGGCTCCAGGCTCCCCCGGCCGCCTCGCGCAGTTATTCTCAGTGTTACAGAAATGCTCAAAACCAACGTGTTCATACAGAAATGTGAAGAAGGTCTAAGCAAGCACCGTCATTGATTCAAAAATTAGGATTTGAGCTACGCGGCCACGCTGGGTGTGCTCAGAAACATGAGGCGTATGTGTCCGAGTTCAGGGGGCTTGAGCAAACAGCCACAAAAACGGGGAGAATCGGCCCCATTTGTGTGTATTTGGTGCCGACGTGGGAGGTAGTCGGTGTGAAACAACTGCGTCGTTCAAACGTTGCACTCCATTTCCCAGGCAAAACCAGAATTCCTGTGCTTATAAATAAGGTCCTTGCTCTGTATCCTGAACTTTCCTGCAGCGCTGTGCCATTTCACATCCCAAACACTGCTCATCTACTGAATCAACTGGAAAAGACGGTGGTTCCCAGGGGAGGAGGGCAGGGAGTGAATACCTTCCTGACCCCTACAGTTGCTCATTTTATGCCGTGAAACATGAAATTTGATTACTCTTATCATTAGCTTAGCTCACATAGCTACAAATGTTATTAGTAGCCATAAAATTATCGAGGCCCTTTTAAAATCCATTTTTAAAGAGTGTGTGACATGTATTAGCAGATCTGAAACCCTGATTTCAAATACCCTCACTGGAACATCAGAAACAAAATGTCGAGCTAAGCAACAGTGACAGGGCTTGAGAAGCGCTAATGAAGAGCGGTGCCATTGCCTAAGAGAAACATTACACATTATTAACACATTAGCCCGCTAAGGCACTGTGCCAGCTGTAATAAGCAACCAATTTGGCATGCTAACTTAGATACACAGGACCATTCAGAAAATCTTCCTCCATTTTTTTCCTCCCCGGTGGACAAACACATGGTGCAACCTGTTCCCATCTCACTAATGCCCAGAAAATCACTGCTTAGCTGTGCCCTAATTCCTGCGCGCGGTTGGTCACTGCGCTATTAATACTTTGACACCGATCTTCCTGATGCAAGGTCCAGTTCACAAATTGGCTACATATATTATCCGTGCATGGGAGTGTGGGAGGGATAAATCATATTCATTATTCACATTCATGAAATTCCAAACACATGGGAAGTACTGATGGTGTCCTTGGGGAACTAGAAACAGCTTGTCAGAGATATCCAAGTAAAAGGGGTGCAAAATCAATTATGAAAGGAGGTGTTTCCTGCTCTAACAAGCTAATTACTGTACATCAAGTCACAAAGGGAAAACTGATGCTTTTTATTTTTTTAATGGAGGTGCTGTCAGATTAAATCAACTTGGAAGGGCAGCTGAGTTTAATGTATTCCCTCAGCTGATGCTCTCTTTAACACATTTACATATGCAAACATGTTAATATGCTGTCGGAATCCATGAAATAGAACTGGCAGGGCAGAACCTAACAAAACGGTTACGTGACCCCGCTCCCGCAGCTTATTTACATCATTTACATACGCTGGTAACTCCGGCTCAAACGGAGAGTGATTGCTTGGGAGTCACCACTGTGAAAGCAGGAGCATCTCAACGGGGAAATGACACATCCCTGCTGCTGGGAGGATCCGTCTGAGGAGGCAAACCAAACACATAAATTGCTAATGAACTATCCTTTCCTGTCCAGCACAGCTAGCAAAACTGCAGATGGTTGACACCCCCTGGGATAAGAAATAAGCGGAGCTAGGGTATTTGTTAGATGGCTTCCAGGTTATCCGCCAGGAGCGAAAAGCCCCGTCGTGCCGCCTTTTCCGCAGCGGGAATGAGAGCCAGGGCTGTTCGCTGCCCGCCTCTCCAGCCCCTCGGCCAGCCCGCACCCAGCAGGGCTCCCTGCCTGTCCTCAGGGCTCCTGCCCTGCGTCTGCCTGGAGCAAGCGCAGCGCTTCTCTGCTTCCCGATGCCCCTTTCTCCAGACAACTGTTTCCTCACAGACCCCCACGCCTCCAGCAGCTAGCAGTCAGCAAACAGCAGCTAGCAGTCAGCAAAAGCTCCCTGTGCACACGCCTGTGCATCGGGCAGTGGGGCTCACCTGTGCTAGGGGTCGAGGCACTAACGTTTCCACTCGCTGCGTCCCAAAAGATTACTTGTTTTCATGCAGCCATCTGCACCGGAGGCCCGGGGTTACACCCTGCCCACGACGACACCGTGTACGAGCGAACACCCAGAGAGTGGCGCGCAGGTGAAGGCTCACACCTCTAGGGCATCCAGCTCCTCTCCCGGTGCGATGCTCCCCGCAGCGCCGGGGCCGGGTGGCAGGCAGGGTCGGCATTGCCTGACGTGCCCAAGAGCCCTTTCCCGCAGGCACCAGGACTCCTTGCCTCTGCCAGCAGGTACCGGCCTCGGCACAGCGCCGGGGGCTGCGGGGGCTGCTGGATGAGGACAAGGTCGTGTCACCCCTGTGCCTGCGGGACAGAGAACCAAATCCAGCCTTAGGGCTTACCAGCTCATCGGAGCAGGCTGGGCAGAGAGCGACCGACTTCAGTGCTCCGGCTGGGCTCTCCGAAGCTGGCGGCCACCCCTCGCAGACCAGCAGGCTCCGAGGGCAGCGCGCAGGCTGTGCGCGGTGCCCACGGCTCTCTGCTGACCGGCGTGCGCAGGCTCCAGCGGGATGGCTGCACCCAGCTGTGTCAGTCTGCTTCCACCTCGGGGCTGACTATAGCTGAGAGACAGATGACCTGTTATATATTTTCTTACCTTTAACTATTCCCACATGATGCGAGTGTTTCTTGGATATAGATAATAGGTCCACTCTTGAAGTCTTTATCAGGGCCAGGTTGTCGCTGGTCCCTGCAGCACCAGGTATACGGGGGAAGATTAGAAGGAGCAATGGGATTTCCATTTGTTCAGAGCACAGGCAGGAGAAATTTCCGTACTTAGAGGTGGTAACAAGCTGCTTTCCATTGTATTCAATGGGCAAAGCCTTGCTCTGAAAGAGATGGAGCATCTCCCACTGCACCACCCACCTGCGGAGCAAGCCCGGAGAGAAGGCTGCATTTTCCAGAACGTGTTTCAGCTTGGACACTATCACATTGCTCCCTCGAAAGAGGAACGTGATCAAGCTCCTTATTCAATCAAAACTCCAAGCATAGCTCCACCTAAGTGCAAAGGGAGTAAGGATGCAAAACCTGGTCCAAGATGAGCCAAACATCTGTTTATTTGCCTGTTGTCTTCTCTCCTACTGAGTAAGCACGGGCAACGCTAGGGAAACCATGTCATTCATAAAGTGGATTGATGTCCTTGGAGCTGTTCAGCTCCTTCTTGAGGAAAATGCACAACCTGTGTCTTACACTCAGATGGATTCACTCACTTGTGGAATTTATCCCTTGATACCATTGTCTGACACGGGCTTTCCTTCACACACACATCTGCAGACAGCAATTTCCTATTACAGATGCTGCCCATCACCTCCATGTTCCTTTCTTCCACTCACAAGGAATTCAGATGTAGGCACTCCAGAGCAAACTGGGACGGCCAAGGGAGTCTGGCCCTGGCTTGCCCGTGGTTTAGCACCGACCCGGAGGAAGGGCCTCGCAGAGAGGACAGAGTTTGGCCAGCGATCCCGGCCGGAACGCTGTGACGCAGGCCAAAGGCACGCTGCTCCACAGAGCCCTTTCCTCCCGGCGCCGTGTTCCTGGTGCTCCCTGGCAGCGCTCTGCACAGACAGAGGGGGAGCGATGTACATGACGAGGGGCAGTCTCTGTAGGGAGGAGGGGTGGCTGAAACCTCCAAAAATTCAGCCCAGAGCAGCATGCATGCTTCCAGGCAGATGGGAGCTGACGTTGTCAGAGGAACTGCGCAAGGGCAAGCGGGAAAATGGAAAATGAAGGGAGCGTGAGCTGCTGGGCGTTTCGAACCCTGCCTTGCCGGGCAACACCCGCTCGCTCCTCCACGGCTGGGGCAGATGAGTTGGGCCTCTGGGAGCTCTCTGAAGAGCCTGCGTTGGCCCCACGTGCTAAGGTGCTCTCCAGTGAAGTCTGTCTCCTCAATAAAGGAGAAAATGGAGAAGATGGAGACATCTGCTGGGAAGCTGTCAGGATTATTAGATACATGCGGGTTTGGGGACGGAGCAGTGAGAGGATCTCAAGGAATCTGAGCTCAAAGAAATGAAGGCAACTTCAAAAGGCACAAGCAGACCAGCAGAATCGTTTAACAACAATAATTTTTTGCTGGCAATACAATTGAAAACACCTGAGAATCCAATCGGGATTCAGCCTATCCCCCTGCCTGGAATTGCAGCTGCTATTGATTCTGGGCGCTAGATCTTAGGAAAGCTCCTCCATAAACTCCTGACACTGGCCGTTACAAGCAGTCCCAGATGTGGAAGGATTTATGGGATCCCCACACTTTAAAATATGCGCAGATTACAGACCGTGCTAATTCTAAAGCTAGAGGGAGGCCGCGCTCACGCCCCCTCCGCTCTCCTCCGGGCCAGGGTGCCACAGCAGTGCCCGGCTGGCAGCGGCAGGGCGGGCTCCGCCTGGGCACCATGGAGCTCGTCTCCACAAAAGGAGACTGGGAAATTCCCAAACAGGTTTATAAACGCTCTATTGCAATCCGTGTGAAATGGCTTAGCGTCTCCACCAGGAGATCTGGTGCAAATCACTCGTCATCGGCAGTTATTAACCCTTACCCAGGAGAGCTCTTTCTCATGACTTGAACTACCTCGCCGTGGCACAGAGGGAGGACCGACACCCCTTTGTCACCCGCTGGAGGAGCCGGGGTGCTGGGACAGTGCTGTAACCTGCCAGAGACCCTGCACGCCCTGCATCAGCGTTCCAACTTTTCCTTTCAATTTCATCCCACAGCTCCCGTCCAGGGATCTCACAGCAGAAATGGGGAGACGGAGGGATGGAAACAGTCGGTCACCATGGGAGGGGGAAAAAAATGTGGTATTTGTAACCTTTGCAAAGCAAAAAAGCAACCTGGTCCACCTTCCAGCCAGCCCAGTGCCCCTAATACCAGGGAAACAATTTGCATTGACTGGAGTTGGGATGAGCTCAGCCCCTTCGTGCTGCCAGAATAAATGAGGCTGTTCGCAGGGGTAAATACCAGGTCAGCTCAGTCCAGAGAAGGCAGCTTTTCTTCCGTGGCAAAAGGCAGGAGTGTATCTCCTCACGGTGTATACCTGTGAGCATCACTGCAAACAGCAGCATCACTAAAGGCAGGTCGATGTCACATAATTTCCTTCTTATTTGTCTTTAACAAAACAGTAGCCTTTAAAGCAAAGAAACTAAAATCTCCCTGCTTGAAAAGCTGGGCGTGCAGCCATTTGGTGGGGCTTGATTGTGGGCAGCAAATACAGCAAAGCTAGCTGCCAGCTTGTGTTCACGCACACCTCCGAATCGTCTGTGAGGTCTCAAAACTAATGATCGATATGTTGTCTGTTGTGGTAAACAGACATTTTTAAAAGATTCCTGCTTCATAGTCCACAAAAGAATTTGATTTCCATGCCTATTAAATAATGATAGATTTTATGACAGCAAATGTAAGATCTATCATGTGACTGGGATTAACTTTTGCTGGTAATCCAATATCTGACCCTATAGCAAAGTAACCAGTGCTTCGTGTCTCCGGTGCGGCATCCACCCCGCTTGTGCAGCCTGAGCTCGGGCCAGTCTCCGAGGCTGGATCCCCCTTTGCCCCAGGACATCACCAGCCTGCTGCCAGCTTGTCCCAGTCAAGGGAAAGCAAGCGAGCACAAAAATGTACCAACATCCCCCGCATTTCTAAATAATTAGGGGGTGAGGATGGGAGGGAAGCCAGCCAGATTTGCAGGATCATTATTTCCTGTTCTTGTGTGCGTTTTCATGTAGGGGTTGATGTTGAGTCACCACCCGTGCTCAGGTGATAACAACCCACAGTTATTTCCATCCTTCCTTGGCACCCCTGGCACAGTACGAGCCCTCATCTTACCGTGGCACGCTCCGCGCGCGGGCAGGGGCTGGGAGCCCTGGCGGTGCGTGCAGCGGTGCCTGCCCGAGCCGGGTACCAAACCACCAGGATGCTCTGCCTTAGAGAATTTCATTTTTTTCCTAGCAGGTGAGAGTCAGAATAAGTAACAGATACCATAAGCTTCTCATTAACAAATTAGCAGGGCTCAGGAGCAGAAAGGCAGCTTCCCAAGGCCTGCTGCTCCCGTGACTGGCACAGCTGCCACACAAATGCTTTAAAACTGCCAGAGCAAGCCCCAGCTGAGCTGTTTGAAGCCCCGCAGACCCCTGAACCGCTCTGAGAGATGTTTCCTTTTGCTTCTACAGCCTCTAAGATGAACACCGTGTAAAACCGCTACAGCCAAGGGTATCAAACAGCTGATCGAGCCTTTCAGAAAAAGCAAAGCTCTGCAATCGTTAATAAATACTTGTGGTGTGCCGCCACGTTGAAAGAGAAACTCATTCCCCTTCAGCAGCAAATGGTAAGTATATCAAACAAGAAAACCTATCGAATGCTGATGTTATGAAGGGTATGTAACTTGTCCTCAAAAGGAGGGCCATGGGGTTCTCTTGCTAGGCACTGTCCCACTGGAACGTTAAACAGTGTGAGCTTGCATGAGGCAGAGGAGCCAGTTCCCATTGCGAGAGAGTGGAAACTCATCCTTCATTACCTGGATCCCAAGTCAGGAATCTCTCCTTCTCTGAATATATGTGAAATCTGCTCCCAGCAGAGCAGCCCTGGTGTCGGGTGATGTGGCCAGAGACCCTCTCTGAGTTGGGGCACGATATTGGCGTCCTCCGAGCCAGAGCAGTGCTGCGTCTCTGCCCTAGCCTGGCTTCTCGGCACACCCCAACCAGGAGGCCAGCAGAGGCTCTCAGAAACGAGTCAGCCACGGGAAGAGACCCCCCTTTTGGACCCCCCTGGCTCCCCTGAGGGAGGAAGGGGCAGGGAATGGGATGCTCAGATTGCCCCAGTCACTTCTGGGGCAAACATTCGCTCTGGATTACGTGGCATGTAAAGGAGAGAGGAGCCCTCTCTGGCTGGCTGCGAGGGTGGATAGTTAAATATTTATAATGTCCAAATTAGCATAGTGAAAGCTCAATTCATCAATTTGTTCTGGTCTGTTTGTAAGAAGGGGAGGGGGCGTCGGGCACCCCGCAGGAGGTGCAGCCGTGGGTGGGCCGGGCGTGCGTGCTGTCCCCGTCCCCCGCGCGGCTCCCTGCGCACCGAGACTCGTTGCCCCGGCTCACCCCTCCGGCGGGGTCGGGGAAGGGGGCGGCTGGGGGGATCCCGGCTCTCCCCAAACCCGTCTGCCCGGGGGCGCCCCCGGGGGAGCCGCGGGGAGCACCTGGCCAGGCAGCGCCAGCCCCGGGGCTGCCCGTGCGAGGGCCGGAGGGCGCGGGCTGCCCCGGAAGGGTTAAGGCTTTTTTAGGCAGAAATCCCCCAACAGAAGGCAGGGTCAGCCTCGGAGCTGAAACCTAAGTGCTAATGACGGATGCCCTTCACCCCTCCGCTGCCTCCGAAGGCGAGTGCCCTGGGTGAGCCGGGGCCGGAGAGCGTTTAACATTTGAACTTCTCCTGCCGGCGAGGCAGCAGGGCCTTGTGCGCGGGGTCGCTGACCCCCGCCCGCGCCCCCAGCCCCTCAGCTGCCTCCCAGCCCTAATGGAATGACAGATGGTCAGCGGTGGCCGGAGCAGGGCCCCGCGCCCCCGGCGCTCCTGCCCGCGGACCCCGAGGCTGCCGCCACCACGGCCCCGCGGCCGCGCGCCCCAGGGGAGACGGGGCAGTGGGCAGGGACGGGCACGGGGTGCTGCGCCGGGAGCCCCCCGGGGCCAGGGGAGCCCTCTCCAGCCCGACCCCAGCGCCCCACAGGCCCTTCCCGTCCCTCCGCCGGGCAGCGGAGCACCCCGGAGCTCGCGCGGAGCTGCGGCACGGGGCGGCCCAGGCCTCCTGCCAGGCTGCTCCTGGCGCTGCCAGCCCCGGGGAGGGCAGGGAGCCGGGACGAGCCGCTGGGTCTCCGCGAGGACGCGGGGAGCCTGGGCAGGGGAGGCAGCGCTGGGGCAGCCCCTTCCCCTGCCCCCGTGGCCGGGGCTGCTCTCCCTCCCCACGCCGTGCCGTGCCGGGGGTGGTGGGTGCGTCCTGCCCTGTGTGGGGGGCGCCACAGGTGACAGGAGGGACCTTATGCAGCTGCCAAGGGGACTGTGGAAGGGGCTCCTGGTGGGCGCCGGAGCCGGCCCCTGCCTCCTGCCCCACCGGCCTCTTCCCCGAGCAAGGTGGGAGGCCGGGGTGGGCTCTGGCCTCTTCCCCGAGCAAGCTGGGAGGCCGGGGTGGGCTCTGGGGGCCGAGGCCGCCGCGCAGCCCCCGCTGCAGCCCGCTGTCCCTTTAACAGAGAGCCGTGATTCCCACAATTACTGGGATTACAAGGAAAGGGTTATCGATTTGCAGCCTGCTCTGTGTGATCAGCGCCCGGGCGGCCCCCCCGGCCCACCTCTCCTACTGTAAGCACGAAACCATTTATAAATGTTTTATTTCACTGATCGCCTCACCCTTGCTGCATAATAACAACCCCAGCAACATGGCGGTATGTTCCCTCCACTCCCCCCTTCCCCGCGCCCGCAGCCTGCAGAAGGCACCGACGTGATATGCAGCAGCCCCTGATTTGTGTGTGTGTTTTAATTACCGCCGGAGAAACCTGTACACAAGCATAAAAAAGGGTGAGGGGAGAGCAGGCCCAGACGGCGGAGGCAATGGCAGCCTAATGCACCGCTGGCTGACAGCGACTTCCGCTCAGGCACCTTCTCCAGATCGAACCCTTCGATTGTAACCGAAACAATTTGCATACTGATTCCTCTCATAGCCTCCCGATCCATAACCAGCCAGGCAGCTATTCAAATGCAAGTAGCATCCCTAAATGCAAGGCTAGACTGACCAAAATGCGCTGTCCAACAAGCAGAAGGAGAAGAAAAAACCCCTTGATTATTATTTCTATTTTTGTTCCTTTTAACCTTTAAAAGATTTAGCTGGAAGCTGTTTGTTTATGACTGGGGATGTAAGGGAGAGAATTGATCCTGGACTGGACTTAAAGATGGAGCAAAATGGGGCGCTGGAGAGATTTTTGGTTGTGGTTTTTCTCTTTTTCCTATTTTTTTATTTTTTACCTAAGCCACAAGCTGAGGCTCTTTGGGGGGAAAGAGGGTCTGTCCTCTCTCCCTTCCTCCACCAAAACCACCTCAGCAGACCCGGGGAATACACAAATTGCTGCCTGTGCCTCTGGTGCATGTTGGGCTGATGAAGAACGTGTAATTCTGGCTGTAAATTCTTGCATTTAAGTTGGTCCAATAAAAGATCTCTCCTACACCTTGTGAGGGTTTGGTGCTTTATTTTTTTAACGGGACTGGCGTGGCAGCTGTGGCGGTTGCATTTTTGGGGTTTTTTCCTCCTCCTTTTTCTTCTCTCGTTCTCATTTGAAATTATGCAGATAGAAATTTTTTTTTTTATCGTTTTTATTTTTCTCCTCCTAGGGGGGGGCAAACCTAGGAGGCGAGCCCGCATCGGATGCCCGTCCCGGCGGCGTGCGGCAGACGGCGGGGTAAGCGTGCCCAGCGGGGCACGGAGCGGGCG
>VZSF01007795.1:692372-721694 GCA_013398295.1 Chionis minor | reverse complement strand
GCGGGGCCGGTACCGGCGCCCCCGGCAGCGCCCGGCCTTGAGGCTGCGGGGGCGAAGGGGCGCCGCGCGGGCGGGCTGCGCTGCAGCCGAGGCGAGGGTCTGCCGGGCCGGCGGGCGGCGGGATTGCCCGGAGGAGCGTGTCCCGGGTCGGCCCTCTCTCGCCGGTGGCCGGACGGTGAGCAGCTCCGACCGTGCCGGAGGGATCTTCTGCCGCCGAGTTAATACTGCCCCAGCTCCTCAGAAAGGCTTTGCGCTGGACGGGAGGGTGGGCTGGTAAGGACACGCTTGCTGCTGCAAACTACATGGACTTCAAACTGGAATTTGCTTCCTGTGACGGAGCGTTTTGCTGTCTGAATGAGCAGGGTGGAACTGATTAAACTGCTTGGGGAATAAAGTGAAAATTGTTGGTATTGGAAGTTACTTTCAGATAATTCTGAGAATCATCCTGAAAGCCGAAAAGCCTGGCAAAGCTTTTGCTACTTGTTGGCAGTGTAGATACAGTTTACTTATTTATGCCAGAGCGTGGTGTGGAAAGGTTAAAGGACTAGGCTTTGTGCTCAAATTAATTGGGCTTCTGTTAAGTTTCTAGCAGAAAACCAAAACCTTCAGGGCATCCAGCTTCATCACCTGGGGACTCTGACGCCATGGCTCCCGCTTTAACCTATTACACAGGAGATGTACCTTGACTATTACGGTTTATAGCATACTCGCTGTTACACTTATTATCTTTGAAGACGGGAGTTTAATTTCCAGATTTCTAACAGTTTTTATTCTCCAAAACCCTGGAGTTATAGTTATTGTGCAACAGTCACTCTGATAACGCGGTGGGTCTCTAAGTGTTTTGAGAAGACAGTAAGATTAGATTTATTAACTGAAGAATTGGTAGAGAAGAGGAGAGGTTTGATCTCAGGGCAAGATCCCAATTTGAGAAATAGGCTCCTTCTGCCAACCCTCAGGAAAGGGAGGCATGGATTCCCACCTGAGGATAAGGATAGTGGCAGTTGCAGGGTAAGTTTGATGCCTCCACTTTGTTTCAAGGGTGGGTTGAGAGCTGTCCATCTATTCCTGCTATTTCCTGTTAGTGTTATTCCCTCCCATGCTTTCTGCCCACCCCATATTACGTGGGCTGCAGTATATTACCTTACCTTTGCCCGATTACTTGAACACTTGACCAGTAACATTGGTACTTGTTGCTTTTTGCCCCAGAGCGATACTTTTAACGAAATTCTGGAGACTTGGTGTTGTCACCGAGTCAAGACTGAACTTGGTGTTGCAGTAGAAGTTGTTGTCAGTACACACTGATGTTTTCTGTTTTCAGTGAAGGCTTGGGTAATGCACGGAAAAATTTAATTGCTGCTCTCCTGGCGAAAGTTATAGTGCTGACACCTCAGTGAAAAAAGGGATTTGCCAGAGAGACAATTTCATAGCCCCTGACAGGACCAGCTGGCTGTGCCTCGTGCATTTGGCCTGGTGAGCAATATTGTCTTCAGAGACTTCACCTTGCCTGTATATTCATAAAAGTGCCTTAGTTACAGCTGATTTCATCTGAGCAGCCAAAATGAGATCTGTTAATAAACCCCGTTTTTACTTACTGTTTTTAAACAACCCCAAACTTCTCTTCCTTGATAGATTTATCTCTAGATACAGTAACACTAGCATTTGTAGTCTACATTGCTTAGAAAAGTGAAACTAAAGCTTTATTTTCATCCTTTTTTGAGTAGTTACGTCTTGTCTTCTGAACCATTTCTGATACTTTAAAAGCTCAGACTTCTCACTTTTTTTTTTAAACTGCTCAGATTCATTCAAAACTGACAGTTGCCATCATAAGTGGATTTTTCTCTAGCTCTTAGAAAGAGAAATACCTCGGCTGTCAGTAATGAGGACTCAAATTGTATGAAAATTGTCCTGTGACTGAGTATTGGTAGCCACTATACTTCCTTGTGAAGCTTCTCTGCAGCTGGTTCCTTGGATTTTTGAATGAGCACACAGGCATGAATGATGTTGCTCCCCAGAGTTTAAGTTGTACTGGTGGCTGTGCAACTCATTCGTGTTTTGTCAGAACGTGTACCTGCTCCCATAGTATATGAGGAAAGGTATTGGATGTGCTAAACACAGCAGTTAAACACAATTAGCAGGTAGCTCAGGAGTTTGGAGCATCTTATGTAGGATGTTTCACACTTGTAGCGCTCTTTGTCTAGTTTATAAACTGTCTAAAATTTGGTAGCTCCCATTCATTTTTGCTTATAGTCATATGGAAATTCTTTTAAAAGGTGACATTTCTTGCTGTTATTTAAAAACTGAGAGAAAGCAAGGGGGAAGTCCTACTGCCTTCAGTGTGAAAGCTTCATTGTTGTAATTGCCCAGTCAGACAAAGTGTTCAGTTGTGGCAGATCTGGGTTAGGAGGCTGCTGTTTCCAGCTGCTTGTTCCCAGCTCTTCGGTTATCAGACTGGCCTGCTTCGCAGTTCCTTGAAATCATCCATGTTAATTGTCTGTCTTCCTCTCACTGAATTGGAGGCGAAACTGATGAGGTGAGATAGGGGAAAAAGCGAGCAGCTCTGAACAAGCAGCATCTTGCCAGTGCTCTGTGACAGGAACAGTGGTTGTGCCTTTGTCAGTAATGATTAAGATCATGTGAAAGTTTGGGTTTCTTTTTTTTCCCCCCCAAGTAAGTATTAGGTGTAATATTTGGCCCTGGGATCTTAAGTTGTATTTGTGCCAAATTGTTAAGCCTGTCAAATCAATGCTAACAACTTTAAACTGAAAAATAATCTGTTTAGCTGTCTTTTTGTTCTACTTCTTTGTCTCTCAGCGTGTGAAGTGGGATGCCTCAGGTAAATTGGAGGTGTGTGGAGCAGGGCGCTATGGCAAGGAAAACTGCATGACTGTGGTCACTGGTCTCCATGGTGCTACTGTTACGGTCAGAGCATTAAGTGGTTTCTTGAAAGTCACCTGTCACTGCTTTGTACTTCGGTGCGTGATTCGTAGTAGAGTCATATACAGGCACTCTTCTTATGGTTTGTGGTCTTACGTAGCAGCTTACAAGTGCAACGCTCTGTTCTTGGGTCATTGGATCACTCTTGGGTAGCCGCAGTGGAATGCTTTTGGGTACGGAGTGGTTCAGCGAGCAGGAATGTTGTGTGGACAGTAGAATTAAAGCCATGATGGTTACCTTGACTGTGTTATACTTTATCCCCCAAAGCAGCACATACAGAGCAGAAGAGTAACCCAAAAAGGGCAAGCATTTCAGGGCTGCGATAAAGCCGCAGTGGTTCTGAAGTTCTTAAAGATGAATTATACTCCATGGTTCTACATATCTGTACCAGGCGTCTTCTCAATTGATGTAGATACTGTTCATTTCTGCATTGTGTGTTTACTAGATACATTTTAGGTATCTGGTAGTTGGCAAAGTTTCTCATTCCTGGATTAAAGCTTACTGTTGACAATAGCAGTGGTACTTACTTTGTTGTAGTAAAGCACCATTTTCCCAAGTACTTGTTTTCCAGATTTCATCTAGCGAGTTTTTCTGATAAAATTGCAGAGAGCTTAAATCATAACTGCCCCTTCTTGTCAGTCTTTAGGATGTGCTGTGAGCAATAGGTGTAAGGGTTGTAAGCATATATGCTAGTTGGCACCCATGTGCTTAGAAAAAAATGTCTTTAATCTCATCCTTCCTTCTTTCCTCACCCAGAACAGTTGTGGTTATTATTGTACAGAAGTTTTGAAAAATCTTCACTCAGGGAGGTGATGGAAAGTTGAAGGGAGTCAGTGTATGTAGGAGCAAAGAACTGAGAAATTACCGAAGCCCACCCATGTCTTTTTATCTGTCTTTGTAAACACAGTTCTGTGGTTCAGTTAAGTAGGTAGTTCTTCAAAAGCTGCTAATCGTCTTGCTCCTACAAATGTCCTTGACAGAAACTGTGGAGGGCTGCAGAGTGGTTCACTTCCTCAAGTGTTGTTACTGGTGTATGCAGTAATGTCTCTAGATCTGTAGTTTATGTTTCAGTTTATTACTAAATAGGACTTGAAGCTCTTTGAAGCATATGCCTATGCTATAGGCATATACCTAGCCTACAGTTGTGTCTTGTCTATGTTTAATACCAGAATCAATATTTCTTTTTGTATACAGAGCTTTCCTGTTTTATAAATCAGCATGAAACTTCAGGGGATGTACTGTGCATCTATGGGGAAGAAATGTGTTTTGTGGGGTTAGGATTAAAAAGGAGAGTCAAGGGGAATGAGCTGTCCTAGTTGTGATAGATCTTCTAAACCTTCTATCAAAACCAGATTGATGGGGGCACTTCATTTATATCCCTGTATTGCCTGTGCCTGTATCTTAGTCAGTTCTTGCTGATACCCTAAAAGACTTGTGTGCTTGTTTTCGATTTTGGGGTGTTTCTTCTCCCTGCCCAGATAAGAGGGGGAAGGTGTGTGTGTGGGGGGGGGGGGGGGGGATGACAGGGGGAGATAAAGAATGCTTCTAACAGGTCAAGGAACTATACGGACAATATCCTGGAAAGATAATAGGAGAGACGAGCTAAGGGAATACAATAAAGCTTCCACCCAGAAATTGTGAGGGCATCCTTCTGTCTTCGTCGGACCTAGTTTTTTGCTTTCTCTAAGCAATCTTGTAACTTAAGTGAACAAGTGGATCCTTATAATTGATTTGAATTAAAGCTGGCTGGAGAAAGTAGGCAAGAGCACCTGGACCCAAGTCTGTGACTAGCTTCAAACAGTATTCTTCTTTCCTGAGTTAGAGACACAATTAACTTGGTATAAATAGGAAAAAGCATTCATATTATCAAAATGAGAAGCTTTTCTGTGGGTTCTTCATTCACTGTTTGCTAGGAATGATTTATTTTATGAAGTTATGTTGACATGTTTGCCAGTTTCTGGCTTTCAGTTATATGAATAACAAGTACAATGACAACTTAAGTAAGGGTAATCTCCAAAGTAAAACAAACTGCAACAAACTTTGAAGACGAATGCTCAGCATTTTTTTTTTAGCTCTCAACTTCTTAATAACTGTGTACACAGAAAATTTTACCCAAATTATGTAAACTTTTTATACATTAAAGGTCCAGGGAAATACTCTGTGCTTCTTAAGTTTCTCTCACAAGTGCGGATCCCACTGTAGAAAACTAAATCTGTACGGCAGCAGCCTTGTTTTAATTAGTGAACCAGTTCCAATCAGCTCACAAAAATGAGCAAGACCTCAAGGTCTGAGAGTTGAAAATACCCAGGCCTCATCATGTATAGGTTTTAAAGAGTTTTGTGTTTCTGAAAAACACAAGAAATGGATGTTTCACCCTAAGTAAGTAAGATGCTGTGCACCCATGTTAGCCTTTTGGCGAGGATGTCTGTTGAGTAGCAAACCAAAGTTAAATCCCGGGTGTGCAAGCAGAAGAATCGTATGCTGAATAAACTCTGGGTAGGTATCAGATGGCTGTATTGCTCCAACTTCTGTCTGCAGCCCATCTTCCCCCCCAAAAGCTGACTAAATAGATGTCAATTCTAAGACCTGAGAGCCATACGTATAATCTTCATCAATTTAAACTACCTGAAGTATTATTAGCAGTTTCTCTGCTCTCCTTGGTAGACAGTGTAATGTTCGATGTTGGTACAGATATTTGCACTGGGAGTCTTGTAATTCTGGTAGGATTTTTTTCTGAAGTAAGTTATCCTTAAACTAATGTTTGGGGTTTTTTGGTTTTTTTTTGGGGGGGACGGGAGTTCAAGCCAAGACCGCTGATATTGCTGTTTAGTGTACAACAAACTGTTGGAATTGTGGCTTGCTTTTCTAAGGAGTGTTTTAAACTTAACCAGAAAGTATCTTCTCCCCTTTTCATTTTACAGAAGGCCTTTTTCGTTCCTTGGTCTCTTCTTATTTTGTCACGGAATTTCTTACAGACTCAATATACTGAGAGTAGTGTGACACAGTGAATGGGACCTCTCTTCTGAATAGGCTATGACTAAAAGGCGAATGTTTTACATGGAAAACAACAACCAAAGGAGGTTGCTTTAATCACAGCTGGCCTCTAAGAAAATGATAATTTTATGCTTTTGCTCTTCTAGCTGTTCAATTATTCATTAGGCTATTTTGTCTTGATTGTTTAAGAATAAAAATGAAGTTTAAGGATTTTGGTCACATTTGATTCACATGGATGGAAAAATTGTTATTCCCCTCTTCAGTTTCTGGGAACTGATGAGACGCTTATGATATAAAGCCTGTCCTTTTTTTATCCCTTATTGGTCTTGTTTGTTGTTCAGCTGGGAAGGGACCAGGTTTATTAGACTGGGTGGTAGGCGCTGCTTTAAGCTCCTCAGCCTGTGCTGTGCTTCTCAGCCTTTTTATCGTTGCTTTCCAAGGAAGTGAAGCTTAGGCAGTTACTGCCTGATCTCTCCAATACTGCAGCCTGTTAATCAGGTTCAGTTAAAATTCTCTGAGATTGAGAGGGCTCGATTATAAAAATCCTCCAGGTTTTTGAATGAAGGCTGAGCATAAGGAGAGCCTGCAAAAGAGATCCTCTGCTCATTTGGCTCTGTGTTTGTGGAAACCAGTCAGCAGAGCATATTGCTTCTGGCCCAGCATTGGGGTAGCAGTGTGAGAGGTGGATGGATGTTGTGTGGGTGAACTGATGACTTAATTAGTAAAAAAACTAGTTTTGATGGTCATAGATGAATTTATTCTTCCAGAACTTCTGAGAGCCAAATACGCAGACTGGTGTTCTTGTAAATTCCTTTCCTCCGGACTGAAAATAATGCCTGTAGCCTAGGGGAGGAAGCTCCTTGCAGTTTTTCCTCCATCCTTCTACAAGGTGCCCCTTTATTAATAAGAAAACATGTTTAACTGCCATTGTTATGTTGGGAACTTTTATTTAACCTGTTCTCAAATGAAAGAGTCTCTTGATCAGGTAGTGTAGTAAAAGCTGCCTTGTTGGCTCCCCTTGCCTAGGGCAGTTCTGTTGATCTAAAACTTCTTGAAGGCCAGCTATAGACAATGTAAGTGACTGTTTAGGAGTAAAGGAGAAAAGACACCAGAGTTACAGAGCAACAGAAATCTATAGTCCTTCTGCCTCTGCTGGAGCCACAGAAACCTGGCTTGCTGCTGCTGCTCTTATTGCTGAGGTCTGGTTTGATGTGCTGAGGAAGATGCTGTGGGAGAGGGGTAACAAACATCTTGTGTTCCAAGAACAGCAGAATTGTTGATACTAGCTTCTCTGCTTTTTGTAGCAGGGGAAGCTTGGCTCTGGCCATGTCTCAGACCCTGCAAAGCTCAGTCATATCTGTATTACTTCAGTTGCTTAATACATCCATTAATGTAGGCTCTGTCTGTCTTGCTACTGGGCAATAATGAAGCTGTTTGTATGCTGGATGCCAGAATGCTTTTAAAAAAAACCCATAACCATGAACTACCAAAGGTATGTGCTGTGAAATGGGAAGCAGTGGAGGTTCCAGATCCCAAAGTATCTCTACTTCAGGTGGCCAAGAGAACTGGTGTTGTTCAGCCTGGAGAAAAAAGGAAGGTCAGGGGAGACCTTATCGGTCTCTACAACTACCTGCAAGGAAGTTGTGGCAAGGGGGAGGTAGGTCTCTTCTCCCAAGTAACAAGCTATAGGTCAAGAGGAGATGGCCTCACATTGTGTGAGGGGAGGGTTAGATTGGATGTTAGGAAAAATTTCTTCACTGAAAGGGATGTTGAGCATTGGAACAGGCTGCACAGGGAAGTGGTTGGGTCACCATCCAGGGAGGTATTTAAAAGACGGGTAGACATGGTGCTGAGGGACATGGTTTAGTGGTGGACTTGGCAGTGTTAGGTTTACAGCTGGACTCAATCTTAAAGGTCTCGTCCAACCTAAATGATTCTATGATTCTAGCTTTTTGTTCTTGTAAACTTCAGGTGTTTTGCAACTTGTTTATTGCTCCTCAAATTCTGTAGGCAGCGGAGTGGTGGATTGGGGAATTTCTTCCTTGCTGTATAAAACACAAAGCCGTCAGGCAAAACTAAAAGGAATCAGGCTCTTGCATATTAATATCAGCTGTCTAACAGATCAGAAATGGATTCTTGTGTTGTGTCATGTTTTTGCAATTTATCACTGAAGCAGTGACATAAAATATATTGTGAATTGCTAACCACAACAGAAACCTGATACACAGGGTGGCTACAGAAGTAGTACAGCAGTACTTTGTAGTACTACATTACACAATCAAGTAGTTAACAGACACTCTGTCTGGGAGCAGAAGGGAAAAATATTAAATGAGCTTTAACCAGGCTGGTCAGAGTAGTAAGCATCACCAGCTGTTGGGGCAGTCTTCAAAACTCTGCCCAGTGTTTGAACTTACAGTTCACAGACTTGTAGGCCATGTCAAAGGCTGAAAATCTTTCTCATCTTTGTCTTGAAAATGTATCTCCTATAGGAACATTTGGACTATAGGTACAGTGACTGCCCTGATAAAGCTGGTGACTTTTGCCTTAACTGAAAGTGAGTTACTACTGGAACAGTTTTAGGTAGCTTGCTCAAGGATGTTGTACTTTCTTGAGATAGTTTGGTGAGCTGGTTGAAAAATTTGGTGGTGTCAGGAAACAAGGGACATGTCTCTTCTCTGCTTCTGGTATTTATTTGATCCTCTGTGAGCAGCTGTAGCTCATTAAGCTGGGGAGTGAAAAAATGTGGATGGTTTTCTGTGGGATTGGTGAATTGAATTGACTTGCAAGGTATGGAGAGTCTCGGAATCAATGCAGCAGAAGGGGGAGTAGAACGTGACTGGTGCAAGGAAGAGGAATGGGCTTCCTCTTAGTGCAGCTGAACCAGCTTGACCATTATGTGCATGTGTGGGAGGAAGGGGTCTTACTCCTCTAGCGTTGTTTTGCTTGGCGTATGTTGCTGGTTAACCAGCTGTGGCTTTGCTGGAGTAGATATTCCTGGCTGCAAAGAAACAGCAGAACATCTGTAGTCAACTGGTAGAAATTCTCCACTTCTTGCCGCTGGGATCTGCGATTTTGGTTTAGATTATGTGGGGAAGTGACATTTGGTTATTATTACAGAAGATTGACTGTAGCGTTCGGTGTAGTGTCAAAATAGCTGCTGAGCTACCTGATTAAATACGAAGATGATGGAATAGTTTGGCATAGAGCTCTGTTTTGCTAGTTCACTCTGAAAGGTAAAGGCGAGACCACACTGATTATCTTTCTTTGCTCTTTTTGTACTTGAGCATTCTGAAATTTAACCATGTCTGTCACCTTGCACATGTGTCTGTTCCCATAAGTTTTGGAAAGCGTGAGCCTGTTTGTAAAACTGACCTGTGCAACAGCTTTTTTAAGACTATAATGCAGACTGATAAAATACTGTTTACCAGTGAGTGTTCTGTGATACTGCTAAATGCTTTCAACTCTTAAAATTTCCCAAATGTGTGTGTACCTGTAGTAAAACTCTATTGCTAGCAGAGTTTGAAAAGCCATTTCGGGGCTGGTATCACCTAGGAGCTTGAACAATAGGGTTGATCTAATTTAGTCTCTTCGGTGCAGTTCCATAATAATTCTGTTAATTTCTGTGTCCTCTCTAAGAGGCCAGAAGCCACCTCCTTCCCTAGCCCTCAGTCCTTAGCAGCTACTCCTTGACAGTTCATTAGATTTCAGGTATACCTAATTGTAGCTGAGGCTTTAGCTGACCAGTAACATCAATGGAAATGTCATAGTTTCATTAAAAAAAAAAAAAAAAAATACTGCAAGCTTGGTCTTGCTGAAGGTGTGTGTTCTCCTGGTTAGGATTTTTTTGGTTTTGTTATTTTAATTTTTTTTGAGGGAGGAGGGAGAAACCAAAAACTTGCTTGTATAGCACTGAAGACTGTAGTTTTAGAGTATTAGAGATGCAAATGTTGTATTTCCTCTGGGGAGGGTGGTTTGGGATACTCTTCAACTTCTCCTGGTGTGGAGAGAAAGAAGAGATCTTTGTACTGATAAAGGGTGCTGAAACTAGAAACATTCTGTAATAGATCTGTGTTTGAGGGTAACAGAATTGAAAGAAAAGCTGGTGTCTAGCTTTCTGTAGCGAGGTGGTGGAAGATGGGAACTGTAAAATTGGTTGGGTCGCCTCTCCTCCAATATGGGGCAGAACATGGAAACTTGTGTTTGGTGTAACTGTATAAATATATTGAATCAAAATGGACTGATGTTATTCTAAGTTATTGAAACTAGAAATTAATAAATTCTAAATTTATTAGTGTGTTGTTCTAAATCTCCATGTTAAGAATTTTAAACTAAACCTAAAAAAAGTTGCATGTTAACTTACAAATTAAGGTTGAAATGTGAGAATAGAAGATGAATTGAAAAGTGTATTTGTAAAGGTAGGGGGTATTTGCTCTTAATATTTTTATGTTCATGTCACTTTTCCAGCTATAACTTATAATGTGAGAAAATACTTTTGAGCATCTAAAAGTGACTGAATTGTCCAAGTCCTGGACAATGTTGTATAATTCAAATCTAAAGTAATGGGGACATCCTATCCATTGGTCTGAGACATAATTACTGTGTGCACTCTGAATATGCATTGCAACTTTTTGGACACACTTTTATAAATTCCTACAGATGGTGTACTGTATATAAACATTTTAAAATGTAGAAATAGAATCCTACTTCTGTTGCTTGGTTAGCCACTTACAAAGCTTGCAAAAAAGGTTTAATTTCCTTTTAATGATTCATTATTTTTACTTAGAGTTGAATTACGTTTGTTTCTGTATGCAAATTATTGAAAAGTCTTGATTAAAGCAGAGGAGCTAATTGTCTATAATCAAGCAATGTTTTTCTGTTGTTACTTCCAAATTGTTGCACATAAGGCCGTAACAGAATGGACAAGTCTTGAGTATGAAGAAAAATTCTGTTGTGTTCTAAACCAGCTTTTGTGTTTTACACACGGTGAAAACATGCCAATGTGATAATTCTTGTTATATACTCAGTTATAGTCGTGAAGGAATATGGAACTGCAGGCTTGTATGGGTCTTCGGGACTTGTGCAGACTGTTCTGAAAGTATGGTTTTAAGTCAGAATGATTCATTTTAATAGTGTACTAGTAAAAATAAATCTGTAACAATTCCTGGGACATATCTCTTCTAACTCATCACTAATACAGCGCTCTGGATAAAGATTATTAGGTACATAAGTAGTGTTCTTATCAGGTTGTCTTTCTGCTAATTAAAACTTCAATAAGTTTCAAACGTAGACCTATTTTTATAAGCCTAGGAAGCTTATTTAAAAATTAGGATAGGGATGGAGCAAGAACAGCCTCTGTGCGCAAGCAGAACTCTGTTCTTTCTGCAGGTGCAAAATCAGTTGTGTCATAATACATAAACAGTTTTTAATGAGTTTTGTTACTTCATATTCCTTTTACAAATTCTGATATTTTATTGAGGTGCTGTAGTCATTGCAGAGAAATGTATCTTCCAGGGTTTTAACTGCATTTTTGTAAAAACAAACAGAAAACCTAGACTGGGTTTTTTTCCAACTTGGTGTTCATTAATTCCATGCTGGATTCCCCTTCTTAAACCTTTGTGATTCTGGAGGGAAAAGTTATATAGGATAGAGTGAGGATAGTTCTGATGTGATGCCGATTCCTTCCCGTTTGTATCTTGCATCCCTGGATTGAACATGAGACACTTGTCTTACACAGCGTCTAATAACAGGTACTAGATGATTAATAAAAAGGTAAATATAATCAACCCTCACCGTCAGTTCTTGTGGCTTTCAAAGCTTGTTTTCTCAGCGCTTCCCTGTTATCATATATCTTGAAAGGTGGATGCAATGAGAAGAAATGGTTGTTGATTAACAGTGACAGTAGACCACACTGTACTGTGTGTAAAGTAGAAGTTAGAAAAATATTTTAACAGTAAGTTTCTCTTCTAAAAAAAAAAAAAAAGTCGTTTTTAGCAAATGTAAATGACCTTAAGAGGTCACTTGTTGGAACTATTTTTTCTGTCGATTACTGAGATGACATTTTGAGCAAGGTCAAAGTTACCTTGCAAGGGAAATAAATCAGAGAATAGTAGTCTAGCTTTTGACATCAAGATTTGAACACAGTATTCATTTATTTCTAAGGTAACCCTGAATTCTGAATAATTTATTTAGAAAAAAAAATGTTTTATTAGTGCCATGCTTCAGATTTTGCAAGAATTCCTCTACAGGGATGCCCAGAGTTTCTTGTTGTCTAACATGGTGCAGCATTTTGAATTAGATTTATTTGTATATTAAAGTGAACTGTAAGGAAGCATGCTTGGTGGTTCAGATGTAATAGTAATGATGGTCGTGTTTTATGCTCTCTTCTGAGACCCTATACTTGTCTCAGTAATTGATACCACTTGATTTTTGCCATTTTGTGCAGTGCACAGCGAACAAATTGGAGAAAGGTAGGCTCATTTTAATATGCTTCATACTGATACTCATCTTAAATGGCTCAGGTGTAAGATCCAACCTTCCGCTGTGCTTGAAATTTGTATGTAGATAGCGAAAAGCAGCAGAACAGGCGAAGCTTGGGTCTGAAGGTGGAATTCCTAATGATTTGATTCTCTAGCACCTGATAAGAAGTGGAACAATGCTGCAACCTTGCCTTTGATGCAGAGGAAGCAAATCCCTATTAGGACCGCTGTCTGCTTTGGCTGACTAATTACCTCTTGAGTTTGCTCTGCCTTTTAAAAATCTGATTGAGACTGCATTAGTAGGCTCACTGGCTGAACAGCTAGGGTGGCTTTCTAGGCACACTGCAAGTACTTTAACAATGCAGAGTAAGCTGTATACACCAGGACTGCATTTTTAGCCTGCCATCTGGCAACTTAGTTGTATTTCACGGATTTCTAATCTGCTATTTTCTTTTTTCTTTGTGGTTCTAGCACAATTCGTGCTCCTGCTTTTCTACCAGGTTAAAATAGCTGTGCTACCCAATGTCTCCCTTTGGTCCTGTAGCATTGAAAGCTGGGGCTGGCTCTTCCACAAGCGGTGTTGAATGTATGGGTTTAAAGGCTGCAGGTTGCAGTTTTATGGAGGGAGTGGAGAGGTGAGTCAGGATCTATATCTTGTTTTAAAGCTAAAGACTAAGGGCAGATAGAGGCTTGTGAATGCCGTTTCCAAGTGTTACTGTTAAGAATGCTGGGCTCATGGTAGTTCTAGGGAAAATGGGAAGTAAATAAAGTTGATTGCTTCCAGTAAAGCAATATAGTATCTCAACAACATAAGAGCTCTGAATCATCAGAGATGGTTCTTCTGGGATGCTTATTTGAGGCTCACAGTTAAGACTGGAGACCCAAGGATGCGTGTTTGGAGTGGGAAGGAAAGCAAGTTCAGGTTTTGTTGGGATGTACAAAGCAGCAAAATACTCATAGCCTGTTGTTACTGGCATACAGTGGAGTTGTAGGAAGGGAAGATCAGTATGTGTGACTTTTTTGTTGAAAGAACTGTAGCAAAGTGATATCTACCTTGAAACCAAGTCTGAGTTTGACATTTTTGGTCAAACAGAAGACTATCACAAGACCGCCTGGTCTTGCGGAGAGTTGAATCAATTATACCTAGAGGCAGAGTGCTGGAGTTGTTATCTAGCTTGGTGCCTTTCCTGCCTGCTGATGTTCATGGTTGCTGCTATTCAAAGTACTTCAGCTTCCTTTGAGTGACTGTTGTGCAAATATGGCAGCCCGGTTTCTAGTCTAGTGTTGGACAAAATTTAAGATCAAGCTTGAAGTACTTGTCTGTGGAGTTTTCCAGTAACTTCCTCTAAAACTTGGAAACCTGTCATCCTCTTGGACTGGCATGTAGCTAGCTTGGAAAATGGAAAATAAGTTTTGTGTTCAGATTTTGTGGTGGTGATGGGGAAAGCCAAAACCCCAAAGTAAACAAAAAAAGCCCTCATTAAAATATGAAGTTCCTATCCCATTGTGAGACTTAATTCGAACTGCAGTTAGACTTCAGCGATTTGTCTTAAACAGCAACAAAAAAGTGATTTGAAAATCAGAAGCAGAGTGGAAACAAGCAATTGCATTATTGGAGCATCACATTTATGGCACCTGTGGAAATGGTTCACATCTTTGAATTACAGTATGGGGAAACTCTTGCACAGTGCACTGTGGGCACAAGCAGGAATAGTTGAAGCAATGTTGATAAATGAGGTAGAAAAGTACCACTTGTAGCTGTTACTACAGCTCTTCTAGTTGTGTGATTGTGAGAGCCCATAGATTTTTGTATAGTATAATCCAAACCCTGGTAGGAATTGGATGTCTTGGTATGTGCCAGTAACGGCTTCTTACTCCGTGGTGCTTCAGTTACTTTTCAAGCTCTCAGTGCACCTACTCAAACATTCTTGAGTGTCATTTGAGAGTGTTAATATGTGTTCCACTGTGGTTATATAAAACTAGCAGGAAAAAAAGCTTGCAACTTTCCACTGGGCTTTTGTAAACCAGAGCTTAATTCAATGAACTAGTTTAATAATTCTGTCCCACAGGTCCTTTCAACAGAAAGCATTATTCACTTCTAAAAGCGTAGGCTTCTTTTTAAGGAATTTTGAAGTTTTCAAATGGATTTTGAGGTTCTGTACCAAAATACTGTTGGCTTTTCAGTCCATCTCAATGGATGACTTTTCCTGGGATCAGTGAAACTCATGAATATTCTAAGCAGCAACAAATATATCAAATCTAGTACACTTCCTGCAATTCAGTGAATGCAACTTGTAAGCATTCACAGATGCTGTTCCTTAACAGGGCTTTTGTAAGGCTTTGCTGTTGTCAACAACACATCAGATGTGCTACTGTGAGCTGCCAAAACAATGTATTAAAAGTGTCCTTCCATCTTCAGCAAATTTATTTTTAAACCTCCCATTAATTTCTCTTGGGTTAGAATTCCTATGTGAAGTTTGTCCTGACATGATGTAAAGTTTGACCAGCTTTTTGCCTTCACAAGAAACAGACTTCAATGAATATCTACTCAATAAAAGTAACATTGTATACTTTCACTTGCGCATTTGTAGAAAGCGAAATAAGCCTTTGCTTAATTCAGTACGCTAAAGATTATTAAAAAAACCCTGAATCTCAAGATTCATTATGGTGGGGACTACATTCTGGAAGGTTTGTTTTAATGTTATATTTGTTTAATTTTTTTTTTTTTTAAAAAATCATATCTCCTAAGAGCCATGAGCAGGCTTAAATCTTTTGCACAGAAATATTAATTGAAACCTTCTGTGTGTTTACATTTTTTTCCTTTTTAAATCTGCCAGCTTCCTGGTTAATGATCAAACAGCTTTGATACGATGACAGATTGCCACCAGGGTTAAAGGCATACATCTTTTCGGCTTGCACAAGTGCTAGAAGCAATGGAGCTGAACTGCTAGGTAATCCTGGTGGTATTCTGTAGTATGTGAAGAGACTGGATGGTTACTGCTATCCATGAAGTCAGGATGCATGAGCTAGTTCACATTTCAGGAACGGTACTCCAGAATGTATCTTCCTGCATACCTGCTTTTGGGAAAAATACATCCTCCAATGAAGTTCAAATACAGCTGCTGCAGCAGTTGCAGATTTAAGGGCAAGGCTGTAGTGTAGTACTCAGTGACAGGGTAGACTTTAGCATACTTTGTCTTGTTTTCTTGATGATTCTTCAAATGCTTCTCCTTCCCTGCTGAAGACAATGCAAGGCTCTGTGAAAGGTGTCCTGTACTTGTGAAATGCCTCTGTCATTGACATAAGCACACTTTCTACATCTCTTTTTCTTTTATGGATGGGCCTGTTTATTTCACTAATGGTATGCAGTACTGGGACAGACTGAGGGCAGAGTCTTTTAAAGACATTGGTACCGTGGCTTGGCTTTTTTGTTAGCCCTTCCTTCTGGATCATGTGTCAGAAGCCACTAGTTTGGTGTTCTGGGTGCTTATTTTGCTTCCACAGGCATGGACTAAGATAGTGCAAGTCTCCCTGATGGGAGCAGAGTTCTGGGATGTGTGGATCACAACCAATGCTTACTAGAACACCTTGTATTAATTAAGCTATTATTAATAGCAGCAGCTTGATTCCAGTCATGGCAGGTAACTATTTGTACAGTGCAATTAATTATTCCTAAACATGCTTACTTGGTTACTGGGTTGGAACAACAGCTGGGAGACCTCCACAGAAGTAGAGGGGTGTACTGATGTACCAACAGCTTCTATGTGGGTGTTCGAAAAAGATTAAAAAATTCTCTCAAGGTGCTCTCTTTCATCAGGTGTGTGAGTAATCCCATATTCCCTGCCTGCCTATAGCAGCTGCTGCTTTCTTGAATGTGGTCTTTTTCCTTTTTTTTTAGCAAGCTGTTGTTGATGGTGGTGTGTGCTGGTGGCCTCAGGCACAGCGAGCAGAGTTGTGTTGTTTCTGATTTGTTTCTTGGTTCTTGTGGATTCCACAGGGTAGCTAGTCTTGAGCTTACTGGTACCTGGCAGACTTTCACGCTTTATCAGCATCTACTTGTCCTTCTCTTCAGCTTGCTATTTTCTGGCGGCTGGACCTTCAGCTACACACCAGTGTCAGTGGAGTCCATTTATGCAGACTTGCATGGAAGGGATTTTTGTGACAGGCATTTGCTTGTTTCCCAAATAACAAAAAGCATTCTGGGAATGCAAAAGATAGTTTGTATTTGAAAGCTATACAATGTCTTAGAAACACTAACAGTTCCTAATTGTAAAACTGTGCCGCATGGTCAGAAACCCTGACAGCACTGGAATTTAAGAGCGACTGTGCACTTTCCAGACAGATTGCGGTTGTTGAAGCATGCTACTTCTATCTGGGCAAAGCCAAGAGACTGTTTCCTGTACACAAATGTGAATGCATTCAATTTGAGAAGGAAATGTATTTTAAAAGATAGTAAATGCTTTAAGTGAAGAGTAAATCTGGGGATCTCTTTCCAGCGGAAGAGTGTGAAAGTACAAGGTTAGCTAGTTAGCCCTGCACAAAAACATCTTGCAGTAAAAGTGCCCTATATGCTGTTCGCTCAGAGGTCAACTTGTGAGCATTCTGAGAAGTAGCCTTACAGACTACTTAACTTTTTAATCCCTCTGTGTTATTCATAAGTGTCTAAAAAGTACCTTTCCAATATTCAAAATAAATGTTCTTCTTTAATTTTTCAAAGCACTCGTATGTAGCATGCTCGGTGGGAGCTTGTGATTAGCGTTAAATAGTACAGCCTTGTATCTGGACAAATGGCTGCTAATATGACCTTGTGATTGTTGGTTTTCTAAGAAGTAATAGAGCAATGCAGTCATCTGCCTGATTAATTGCTTTAGGCACTGGCAAAGGTTATCTACTAAACTGAAGCTGTGTGCATGTTCCCTGGTTTTCTAGTCCATGTTATGAAAGTTGAAGGTGTGAAGACCGCAGAAAGTGTTAGTAGAAGTATTCTACCATTTCTTTTTTTTAAATCTGTAAGTTACACAGTAACTTACAGCTGTTTTCTTTTCAGTCTCCAAATAGCTCCATAAGATATACTAAAACAAACCCCAAACAAAAGTCTGGGAGCTGTTGCATACCGCTAACTTGTATTTAAGAAAGTGTCTGGTATTACTAAAAGAGCTCTCATCTTGCATAAAGTAGCTTAGAATTCAGGGGTAAAACTGAGTATTAAGTACAAATATATTAGCATCAAAGCACCTCTAATGAAAGCTGCTCCACTTCAAGATAATTATTTTGGAGCATAAGAGAAAGCTAAGGTAGCACACTATGCATTTGCTGAGCAAATCTACACAGTGGTGAACTTGGTTTAAAGACGTGTAAGTGGGTACAAATATCATTTGTTTATATGCTTATAATAAACAAAAAGAAAACCCTCCTCTCTTTTCAGAAATTTTTTCACTAAAAGGACAAAGGAACTCAAACCTGCTGTCCAAAGCGCTCCTGGTTGGAAGTTGTTTGGAAAAGTCCCACCCAGGGAAAACCTTCCAAAAGATTCCAAAATTATTCAGCAGGTGAGTAAACATCACACAACTGTAGGTACAAAACTTGTAGAAATTAATGCATAGGTATTGTAGTTCTCTGCTGTTACCTCTACGTTGTTACCATACAGCCACAGAGTGCCCTGGGAGGATTCTTTTGGGGCTTTGTCTAAGGAATAGTAGTTATTTGAGAAGAAGTTTGAGTTTTATGATGATCTAGTATGTTCTTTAGTACATCTCGGTGCTTATAAAAAGGTGATACATGTTTAAAAAACATTTAAGCTGTTTCAGTCAAAACATCAGAACTTGTAGTAACTTCCTGTAAAACTTTGCCTATTTAATGTGTTACACTACAATTCTTTTTAATGGTAAAGTGATTGTGAAATATTCTAGGCTTCCTTTTATGAAGTTCAGTTCTGAGTTACTTTTGCCTGTTTTGTGCAATAAAACCATTATCATACATGTATATTCAATTTTTCTTCAAACTAGATATTAATCTAGTAAAATGTATCCTCTTAAAGCATTCTTGGATATTGTAGTGTTTATGAAACTGATTTTTTTTTCTTTCTCTTTTTTTGTTGGCTCTAACTCCTCTTTCCATAGTCCTTCTTGCCTGGAAACTTTACTATCTGACTAACTTGTGGCAAAATGCTTAGAATTCTGAAACATGTAATCTTGTTTCATTTGGACTTTTAATCTCACTCAAGGTATTTTTGTTTCAAAATAGTACTGTAAGTTGAACTTGTTTTGGAGTTACTGGGGTACTACAGAAAGGTAATTCTGATTTCCTTCCTCTGATACAAAGTTGTGCTTCCATATATTCATTCCTGTAGAGTCTGTCTTTAACTTGATAAAATAATAATAAAATGACATAGTCTTTAAAGATGAGCAATTGGTAATATATCACTAACTTAATGTTAACATGTGATCCTGAAGTTGAAAGATTTCTTGATGTAAGAAATGTGAGTCTCCCTTGTTGGTGAAAACAGTAACTTGAATTTCTTGAGAGCTGCTTTCTGTCTCCTTTCTTAAATTCCATATAAGCTGATGTGTTTGGCAGGTGCAAATGCCTGTGAATGAAGCACTGTTCAGCCATCTTCTAGAAAGAGCTTCGTTGTGAAGAGGGCCTTTTGGGAGCAAATAAAAAAAAGAGAGGTTCTTTTTGAGGGACTTTTATTGCATGACAAGTCCTATTACATTAACTGTTGTAGGAAAATGATGAGATTACAGAGTACAGTCTTCGAGGCTGGACTAGATGGCCTTTAAAGGTCCCTTCCAACCCAAATTGTTATGATTTACTCTGAAGTAAACAATGCTTTTTCAACGTTTTCAGATACAATTTTCCTTATTTAAATAGTTTCCCTTTTTGTGTGGGAGAGGGCAAGTGTTCTTAGTTTACTTGCAGATGAGAGCTGTTGGCCATGTGCTCTGAAAATACTTTGGTTAAAATCCACATGTCTCTTCTGTCCTGAGAAATGGGGAGTGTGCACAACGCTACCAGTCATCTCCTTCCTGTTTTCTAGTAATGAAGATGTTTGCTCTGGAGACCAAGTCATAATCTACCGAAATAGTCTTATTTTCTTATCCTGTTGTCCCTCAGTGACTGTTTTTCTTTTAAACTGTAGTATTCCCTTTTTTTTTTAACTTCTCCGAAGTGGCAGAATGGCAAATATATTAAAACAACGTATTGTCTTTAGACATGATTGAATTGGTCCTAGACACTAGTCATGTGGTTTGTGGTGTTGTGGTTGCCAGATTAGGGTCACTATTGGATTTATATAATCTTGAGTAATGTGTCAGTAATAGCTAATATTTTTAGCTTCCGATTTGTATAAAGCATGGCCTTTAGATAACTGTATATCTTAGCTCATGATGCTTTGTCAAAGGGGGATCCAGATTGATGCTGTGCACAGAGTTAGATCTGTAGTAGCTGGGAAAATTTGTTTCTTAAGTTGAGAGGTGACCCTAATGTCTTCATATTTAACATCTGTCAAATGTCTTGCATGAGTGTTTAAAATTTACAGTATTGCTCCTTGTGCATGTGCCTTTGAAGGAAAGCCAATTGTTTCTTTTCTCAAAAATGTTCAAATTTTCTAAGCTGACAGTGGGACAGAATGAATGTAGGCACACTTGGTTATTGAAGAACAGTGGAAAATAGTATCTTCACTTTTTGAATGGCTGACTGAAGTCCCTGGACTAAATTCCTCACAATGCAGGAGATGTAAGTGACAAGAATCTAGGCAAGAATGCAGTTATGAGGCCTTTAAGAAGTTGATATAAGTATGGTTAAAACATAGTACATTCTGTTCTAAGTAATGCTGTGAACCTAGCAGAATATCCTACATGGAGTATCTCTACCAACTTCCACATTGACTTTCTAAACTGAAGTCGAGGGATCCAGTGTGATCTGAAATACAAAACCTGCATTTTTTTTCTCATTTATTTAACCATCTGTGGTAAACACAATGGCCACTCTTTTTACTGGCTTTTGTAAAATGAACTTCTAGGTGTAAGACTATGGAAGTAGAATGAGCTTAAGCTGTAGGCAAGCTGTCTGTGAGGAGTTTAGGGTAGTTTATTAGCAACAAATCTTGCTGTTCCTGAAGAGTTATGGTATTCTCCATGGTTGAATGCGAAGTTCTGATGCCAGTGGCCAGTTCTGAGAGGGTGCAAATAAAGCCTTCGTTAAGGAAACTGTGATGAGTCAGCATCCTTCAGATGACAGAAGAAATCTTAAGAAGACCTTGTGCAGAAAAAATTAACTTGCAGCAAGAAAAACTTTGTAATTAATGGAAGGAGAAAGTCTTTGGGATAAGGGTAATACTTATATCAAAGGTTTATGGCACTATTGTGAAGGTGAAAGGACTTTCCTATTAGTAAAACAAGGAAAAAAATAATTGCATCACTGTAGGTTTATAGTCAAAAGGGTGGTAGAGCTCACATGTCCTGTTTCCATTCTCGCTGATGGAAGCTGCCTTCATTACGTTTGTTTTGGTAAGGATGATGTACTAAATTGGTAATTACACTTAAATGAATGCTTGTGGCTCCCAGTCACTGTTTATCAACTAGACTTTGCTATGTATGCCTCTGCAGAGAAGTCAGGTAGTGATTTTAGTATCCTGAGTAACTTCCAAGAAGATCTGGAAACTTAATTTGGGATACTGTTTCAGACATTTTTCAGACAATGATGCTAGCCAGCTCTGCCTTCAGAGACTGTCTAATGAATATTACTGTAAATAGTATTTTTGCAAGTTTCTTAGCATGTGTTGAAGACGATAAATGTTTTTGTGGAAAAGCAGCCTGCAGGGCTTGCCTGGCTGGGGAGATGGTGAAGCCCCCTGCAGCTGTGCTGCCATCAGCGTGCTTTGGGCGAGATGCTCTGGCTGGAACTGGGGCAGAGCTTGAAAGTTCTTGGCAGCTGCGTCTCCCTGCTCGCAGCTGCTGGCACGCTCGGCTGTCCTTGGATTTAGAGCTGCCCAAGCAGGATGTGATTGAGGCCAACTCTTTTGCTGGACATCTCCCTCCTCTGGGCTTCCTTCCTTCACTGCTTTTTAAAAAGGGAAAATAGCAGCTCCTTAGGACTGCAAATGTCAAACGCATTCGATGGGTTTAGGAAATGTGCCTTTTTCCATGAACTGAAGCTAATAAAACTGGCTATTTTTATAAAAAGTATGTGGCCATTAATGATCAGTCTGATAAATTCTTTTCAGTCTGTACAGAAATCTGCTTTAAATCAGACAAATATTTTAATATAGAAGCATTTAAAGCAGAAACCAACTTGTGGGCTGATGTGTAACATTTTGGTGTTTATTGACTGAAGTGTAAGTTCTGTTTAAAAAAAAAAGGCAAGCTCAATTTCAAATTTTCAATTTGTTTATGGTTAAAGAGCTTTTAATCTATGATCAAAATTATTCTGAATATCAAGCAATTAAGTTTAGCTCTTGCTTTTTACTAAAGCAGTCTTGAAAACTTTTTATTAATTTGTTTAAAGCAGGGTGGTGATTTTTTCAAAACATGCCTGAATTAAAGTAAACTCAAAATATGGAAATATATATTGCAAGATAAAATAAAACATACAGCAAATACACTTTATCAGCAGTTTTAACCGAGTAGTGTCAGTGACAGCCTTAAGTAAGGGGGAGTAAGGTTCTTTTCTGTTTAAATCTAACACACCATGAAATGCTTGCAGTGATTTAGAAATGATTGCTTATTCAGAAGTGAAGCCATCTATTCCAAAAGTTGTCACCTTGTGTACAAAAGGGAAGGTATTAATTTTAGACAATCTCTTAAATACTAACTATGATTTTGGGCCACTGTCCTACAACTAACCTCTGAAAATATTATTTTGGGGTGGCTCTGANAAGTAAAGTACTGTACTTAAGGGCTAAAAACCAGTGTCTTCACTTGCATATTTTCCTGATGTCGTTATCTCCAGTCTGAAAACTAATGGAGAAATTGCGTTCACTGAATCAGCACAACTCCCATGGTCTCCCAGGGACAAGAGTTGTCAGAAGTTTCTCTTCAGAGGAACAGATGCATTTTGAATTGGTTTTCATACGACTCGGACCTTCTAACTTGCAATATTAACTCTTCTCTCCAGTCTTTGTTGTTTCAGTTTAATGATGCATGAAGGTCCTAGTGGTTAAAAAAGCGTATATGGTGTGTTTGTCAGGAAATCTAAGGATGAGTGTCTGAGTGAAGTGGGTAAATACAGTGCTGGATGCTTCTTCATAGGAGTGGTTCTTAAGCATAGTTATGTAGATAGAGGTCATGTTGGCTCATCTTGCTCTGCTACTGAAGAGAAGAGAAATGCAAGATTTCTGCCTGTTTAGCAGCTGTGGGTAGAAATACATCGGTAACAAACTGCCTTGAAACCAGGACAGACGATGAATGGGGGTACTGGGTCTTGCAACATGCAACACCTGAATAACAATTTGTCTACCAGCAGCAGTGAGAA
Source organism: Chionis minor (assembly GCA_013398295.1). Classification (NCBI taxonomy): domain Eukaryota; kingdom Metazoa; phylum Chordata; class Aves; order Charadriiformes; family Chionidae; genus Chionis; species Chionis minor. Next base: position 698,817 of record VZSF01007795.1, on the reverse strand, counting down.
GGCTGTGATAGTTTTCTCTGTAGACACTGTAGCAGTCAGATTCTCCAGAAGTGTCTATCGTCTTTCCAGAGTCACATGTGTAGTCAGTAAAGTGCTATGCTAGAGGTAAAACAAAGTGCTATGTTGAAGTCTTCCAAAGGCATTCCCCAGCATTTTAGACTTTTGCGATGATTATCTTGTCAGTAAAACACAGGACCTCGGTGAGACAAATGCCCCTCCTTTTGTTTGTGTAAAGGATGTAAAATACAGCTCAGCTTCTAGTACCAGGGCTTGCCCAGCTGCTTTGACAAGGAAAACTTCTCATTACTCAGTCAGTGCTATATTGGTGGCACAAATGTGTCTTTGGAGATTACTCCACAGTAAGCATGGGACTGATATTTTGAAAGTACCTCAGAGGTGTTGACTCTGCTGATGTGAATTCTTCTCACTGCTTTTTTTTTTTAAAAAAAAAAAAGTCTTTGAGGTCAACTGTGAAGACCATTGAAGCAAACTTTTTCTTCCTAAAGCTTGAAAAAGATAAGCATTGTACATATTTTCACTTCTGTCCTTGGAAGTTGATGGGTTTGGGGAAAACAAAGAATGTAGAAGCAATCTTGAGGTAATAAAAATGATAGGACTTCTTTTACTTCGGTGGGATACTATTTTTTGGGGCATGGGGTGTCTTCTGAATCCTCTTTTTGGTGCTATGCCTACCCCTCTGTTGGGCCTTTGAACTTCTTTAGGAAAGGATGACACAGATGAAAAATAATTGCTTTTTCTTCTCTTGAAGTGAGCTTTTGTAGGCTAAGCAGATTTACACTAGAGAGCTTGAGGTGCTGTGCTAGCAAAATCATCATCTAGGCAGGCTGTATCAAATTCCAAAAGGATAAAACTGAGCAAAAAGATTCAGGTGGTAAAGATGCTATCTTTTGTGGACTTTAAGTGTTCATTTTGTTTTTTAATATAACCCTTATCCTTCTGGGGCTGTCATGATGCTCCAGTACTGAAAAGGAGAAGATGGTATAGCAAGGGAGAAGGAAGCCTTTAAAATGCATTTTATTAGTCTGGGGTATGCATGGTACAAGAATACTGCAAATAAGTTCAGAAATGATGTTGAAGGCATGATAAAAAGATTATTTTCCTTCTCCCAGGTGCTGTAATCCAATGCTTAAAAGCAATGACTGTGTCCTCCCACCCCACTCCCTGCCCCATCTTTAAGCTTGGCTCTTCCATTAGAAAACCAGCTTTGACTTTTGAATGAAAACCTGCAGAGCTGGGGGGGGGAGGGGGAGGTGAGGGACTTAAAGGTCTGCTCTAAGTCACTATGCTATTTAATGACATTTACTGCCCTCTCATGTTAAATAGAAAAACCCAAACACTTAATGTGAAAGTTCTGTTTCAAAGGTACCCCAGTATTTTGTTTTTTGACAAATGCTTATCCAAGTCCAGTTTTGTTTCCTTTCCCTTTCTCCACAGTGCAGGTACTGGTTTGAGTATTGATTTTAAGCTTTAAAGCTAACTAGCTTAGTTGAGGATCTAGTTGGGTGTGAGATGCAATCTAACATGAGCTGAATGAAGGCAAGGTCTTCAGGATTCATTTTCAGAGCAAACAGTTCCTCTTTTCTTGTGTTGGCCTATAGACAGTGTTTTGTTCTTTCCTTTTTAACAGCCTATCTTCCAAGGCTAGTGGTTAAATAAGTGTAACTTTATGGGTGATGTGGACTAGGGAGAGACAGCGTGTGAGGGAACGCCTTTGTCTTGCACCTGAGAAGTGCCATGGAAAAAGATCTCCCTTTGGGCAAAGGTGCTGATTGTAGGAAATACAAAACTTCAATTAAACCAGAAAAAAATAGTCCAATAGGTATCTATAAATATCTTACTTAAGTGGAAAGTCTCTGTATGTGTTTTTTGTATGTTTTGAGGGCTGGAGAAGGAGCAGCCGCCACATGTTTCTTCAAACATAGAGTATAAGTACTCTACATGTGAATTTAAATTTTGGCTTGCATGTTGCTATATTGTAATGGTCTTTTCCTTCATTTATTCACTAAGGCTTTGCTTCTGTTTTTCTCATTAGGATGACAGTTCTGGCAGTCTTGCATCAATATCCGCTCTCAGTCTATTAAACACAGGGGTATGAAATTTAATATATATTCTTTCTAGTTGTATTCAATGCCATGCATGGGACTATGTAGCACTCATTAAAATAGAACAAACATCACATTTTCACAGTAGCATGAATATTTTATGGCACTAACCATCAACTCATTAGATACCATTAGTAAAATAAATAAACAGATAAACTTCACACGTGAATCTCACTAACAACTTAAAGTGATAGAGTATTATTGTTTGTTATTGTTTATATTGCATGTTCTTGAATAGCAGGAAATAGGTAATGCTAGAGCTTGACAGCAATTTACTTTCTGTATTTGTGTCTCCTTGATTAATGGTAACAGTTGTTAAAAGGCTTAATTTGTAGTATTTTTGAACACCTTGTATTAGCTTTGAAAATTGATATCCTAGAACCGTTTTTTTCCCTTAAGTCATGCAAGCTATTAACAGCGGCACTTCAGAACTCCAGGTGCTTTTAATCACTATTTCTAATATGAAATTGGAAACCTAGAAAAGCGTAGCTATTGAAACTTTTGTTATATGTTATGTCTTCTATTTGCTGGGACTGGTATCCTCCTGAAATTGGTACACTGCAGATGCCTGTCGCTCTGAAAACTTTTTATGTAATCCCACACCCTGCGTTAAACAGGAATGGTACAAGTTAGCTTTGAGGTTCTGCGGATGTGTTACTCTGGCTTTGTAAAACAGAGCAGCAATGTAACTGCTAGTTGGTAAGTGATGCCTGTGGTTCACGTTTACATGGTCCAGCCACTCTCAGCTCTTCTTTATTGGGCCCAGAAGTCCCTGGCTTCGTGCTTTTTTTTTTTTTTTGTTGTAAACAACAAAAGATGAAACTTGATGCAACTTGTTAAGTATCCAGTTGAGGGGGAAAAAATAAAGTAAATGAACAATTGATGATGGATGGCATTACTTTGGAAGGCTGGCCTAGAAACTCTTCAATGTCTGTTTGGTGGTTCTCCTGTACTATGTGAAGAGTAGTATTTTTCACTCCTTCAATATACGTTCTTCCTATATTGCCTGTACGTTAGGAAAGAGTGTACTGTTCTGTCTGGCCTGATAGTATCTGGCATTCTTAGGTCTGGGAAAAGGTCTACTTTATGACTCAGAATTTTTCAGTGACATCTACTCATGCTATAAGCATTTCTTTGTTTTTAATCACCTTGTAACCAGTTCTGCCTCAGCAATTTTAACATTTAACCTGGAGGGGAGACACACGACAACACAGGAGGGAATCCTTATGCGTTAGCAGAAATTCTTCTTACATATGTTTTTTATTAGTTTTTATTGAAGCGATGTAGACGGGTGCCCTCCTAAGAGATTCTATTAATGCTTCCATTCTTGGATGATCAACTCTGCTTGAAATGAGGGGAAATAATCTTTCTGATGATGTTTCTAGTTAGCCATACAGCACTGAAAATAATCATGTAGATGCTTTTTAGAAGCCCATCCACTCCACAGTGTCACGTGTGTGTGTAGAGGGAAGAAAGGCGTAAAGCCACTTGGAGACTATCCCCATTGTTTCCTCAACAGAAATCATGATTGATTGAATGAAACCCGTTTCAGGCTTAGCGTTTTGGAGTAAAGCTTCTTCAAAGAAACTGTCATACAGAGGGTGCATGCTTTGTTTACTTGGAGTATTAGTGTGCCTTGATACATCTACTTTAAATAGAGGCAATCCTTAAAATAGTGAAAGTTAATTCAGTGTTGCCTATCAGGTCACTTTTTCCTCCAGCATATATAAAACATAATTGGATCTGTGGTGCTTAATTGTATGATTGGTACTTTCAGGACTGCGAGGACTTGCACAGTCCTTGTAATCTAAGACTTTTATCACTCATTTCCAGGACTTCAGCTTTTGTTGTGGCATCCTGGATAGATCAAAACATATCCCAGCAACATGCATGTTAAATTTCATGGTCAGTTTTTATTCCTTTAAAGCTCTGTGGTTTGGGCACTGTAGATGCAAGTTTGTCTTCTAAAATTGAATAATTATGTGCGTGCTTAGTTAAATACTTTATCCCTGCAAGCATACCCTACTTAAGGTCAACTAATGCTTTTGGAATGCTGTGATGCAGCTGGTTTTCCCTTATGTAAGGTAGTTTGCTTAGATGCTGGAAGAAGCAACTACGGGCAATTACACGTATGTTACACAGCGCAATCCATAGATTAGACATATCTAAACCAGCTCTGAATAGTCTAGCTGTCCCATATGGCTCTTCTGAGGAAGGATGAAAGAAACTTCAGTTTTGTATGTTTTCCATGTAGGTATCAAAAAGGTGCAGGCAATAAAGACCTCTGTAGGTTCATTGGTTTTCTTGTGTTTAAAACACCAGGGGATTTTTTTGGTGTGGTGGGTTTTTTTTTTAATAAAGAAGATACAATTTCTGCTTAAGCGTAAATGTAGTTTATAAGCAAAAGGCTTTTTTCCTAGCCCTGTTTATGTATTACCTGACTGTAGGTTAACAGGCTTATCTGTATTTCTGTAGGAATAAATACTGGAAATTCAAGTCCCTCCATGTATCAAAGTGCTATTAAACATAGTGTCACGGTGTTTTTCAGGAAAAACGTGCTTTTGGCTTTTTAACAGGTTAATTATTGGCAGTCAATGAGAGGATGCAGTTCTGGCCTTAATAAGGAGATAACTATTCTTACTTTCTGTTAAAGCTAAGATTTGTTTTTCTTTGTTTTGGGACTGTGAAATGTTCCATAGCTTTCAATAAATACCAGTTATGCTGCAATAAAGAATTTTGTAACATTCCCATAGCTACTGAAACCGTACATGTGACACTTCCAAAATTATTTTTTTTTGCTTAAACAGGTCTTACATAGTCTTGAATCTTAGCTGTCAGCTGTTCTATCCTATGGCATATGCCCTGCATGTTAAGCATTTGACAAGATATTTGACTTTAAATTGTATTTTTACCTTGTTATGGAACAGTATTAGCTCACATCTTTTGAAGTAAAATTCTATGTCAGCTCAAGCTTTTTATCCTTTGCCGAGAATTTTAGATTCTGCATCAAATGCATGGTTAAGGTTATTGGATTCTTTACATCTAGTCACACAAAATATTCCAGAAAAAATGGCTATTTTAGCTGCTCAAACTAGTGAGTTACATGCGTATCTGATGGTTCTGGGATCTAATCGTCAAATAAGATTTCTTAGAGTGCAGGCTTCTTGAGGAAGAAGCATCTTCCATTGTGAAGTTTGGATACTTTGGAATGTATTTCATCTTGGGGAATGTACAGTCATGACAATTTGAGCTTGAAGCTCTTTTGGTCTCTGCTTTGACTCTTTCTAGTAACGCTTGCTGTTTTCACTCTCTGTGCATGTGTTCTTTTCTTGCAAAAAGCAGCTTTTTGTAAGTACACTTTAAAGTGTACTTACTTCCAGGAACAGTTGGGTGATGAGTTCTGCCTCTTGTGGAAATCCCTGTTGAAGATTTTTCTCTTTCTCCTTTCTCAGTTACTTTGGAAATAGTATATCAGTTCTTAGCATGTACGATAGCAAGAAGCACTAACACCATTCAAATGTGTTGCTTGTTAAAAAAAGGTGAGAGTGGCTTCATTTCTAATGTCTATCTTGCAATACATTTTTTATTTATCTTGCCTACATAGGAAGTATATAGGAATGTTGAAGACATTGGTACTGTTTGACCTTCCTCATCTCTGACCACTAAATAAACTGGATTTTGTGGCTCCTGTTAACAAAGTACTGAAAAGCGTGAAAGTAAATCAGAAGCTCTACCAAGAATATGAGGGATGGCATTGCTACTGCACAGCAGCCTGGATGCTGACCTCCGGGTGCTATCATGGGATGCATTCCGAACTTAAGAATATACTGGGGTAGCCCGAGGTATGGGCATGGCAGGAGTGCTTATAATGTCTCTGATTTTTAGGTGGAATTAAATAACTTTAGGCTTAAGAATACGTATATTCATACAGTAAGTGTTGGTTTTCTGATTTTGCTCTTGGTTGTGTGGGTTACAACAGAACTCTACCAGTCCTCTACGTCCACTTGTTCAAGATACTTGTTTGAATGTGCTGAATGATGTTGGGTGCCTGTCATTTTCAATCAAATTTATCTTGGGAATGACCCTTCGGGAGACAAATATGTTCTAGGAAATCTGTGTAACCACTGTTCTTGGCCAGAGACTTAGAAGTATGTAGAACTAGGTTGTATTTAAGAACAGTTGGCTAGTAACTTGTAAGTCACTGCGTTTACAAAGAATTAGGTTTTTAGTGTGAATGTATGTATAAATGATAATAGCAAACAGTTGCTCATTCCTTTTCTTTGCAAGGTGCATATATGGGCTTTTTCTTTTTCTTTTTTTTT